>VXBQ01006863.1:64250-122988 GCA_013400175.1 Phainopepla nitens | reverse complement strand
ATATATGTATATAAATAAAACTGTAGAAGATATATAGTATATTATTATATAATACAATAATACTATTCTATTGGTATATATGATATATAATATGATTTAATCTCTTTTTATTTTTATTTAAATTTGTACTTTATATATCATATAAAATGTATAATATATTATAATAATATATATTATTATAATATATATTATTATGAATATACATAATATATATTTATAATAATATCATATGTAGTACATGAATATATATTATATCTAATATATAAAATCATAATATAATTTACTGTATAATATACCTGATAGAATAATATTTATTTTCTACAGAAATGATAACAATGTTATATATAGGAGGATATGAATATTATATTGTTATAATACAGGAGGATATGAATTCTTTCCTATTATTTCAGAAATTATAATTTATAATTTAATATAACACCTATATTATACAATATAATGTTGATATATAATTTTATGGGAATTTTAAAGAATAAGAAACCAGGAAAGAGAAACAGAGGGGTCTCTTTGCTCCTTCTGTACCTGACCCTGTGTTGGGAAGGAGTAAATCAAGACCAATAATTAGCAAAACTATAAATTAACGAGCTTATTATTGCTAATAACCTTCCTTCTTCAGCCCAATAAATGCAAGGATTAAATGATAAAAATCCCATTTGACATTGAAAAACCCCTCTGGAACTTCGGGCTGCTTTTAACCAACAAAGGAAGTTTGGAATTATTTGGATGCTGCAAAGAAAAGCCCGAGGGGCTCAGCACTGAGGGGAGAGAGGTGCACGTGGAAATCCTTAACGGGGAGAAATCCTGGGTGATTCTGCTATTGCAGAGGAGAAATTTGGGAATGCTTCCTCGGGACACGTGGGATCCCCCTGCTCACACTGAAATACCCCTGAGCCATCCCAGGGGGAGGGGGACAGCAGGGATTAAGGGAGAAAATGAAAAGTTTGAACTCCCCTGGATATATCCAAGGCAATTTTTGGGATAAAAATTCCAGCGGAACACGGAGCGCTCCAGGAAAAATAAAACACTGGAGGCTGAACTGCCAAGTGCTGCCTGCAGCTCCACAAAACCCAGGATAAAATCCTCTTATTCCATGGGAAGGGAAATCCAGGATTTCTATGCAGGGATGGGATTTCTGTCCTGATAAACAGCTGAGAAAATCCACGGATGTGGTGTGCAGGAAGTATTAGTGTAAAATAATTCTGCAGGAGGGAGAACTCCAATTTCTTTTTGGTGTGCCGGAGTATTTAAGGCTTAAAACAGAGGGGGGAAAAGTTCTGTAGTGAGAAACAATTAAAAGAATTACAATAATTAAAAATTTGATGAATTACACTTCCTTCTAAAGGGAAATTAGTAAGAAAAATACTTAATTTAGAAATTAAAATCTTTATTCCTGCACGAACTTAAACCACTTAAGCAGCAGCCAATAGTGCAGGGAAAGCAACGCTCTCCTTCCAAAACTTCCACTGGAATAGCTGAGATATCCCAAGAAAACTCAAAATAAATCATATTTATCACCAGAGGGGCAAAAAAAGAAAGCAAACATCCATTTTATTGTTTTTCCTGCGGCTGGAAATGAGATTTGAGCCCGAAAAGAACAAACAATTGCAGCTCTTCTGTCTAAATCTGTTTGTTCGCTGATTGGGAACCGGGTGAGGATTTTATCCAAGGAAAACAAAATCCTACCAAGCAAAGGGTGAGGGAGCCTCGAGCCTGGGTGATGCTGAGGGTACAAATCATGTGAAATTCCCTGGAAATAATGAATTTATTTCTCTTACAGCCCAAGGTTTCTCATGCTTATCCCACGTTCTCAGCATTTCTGGCCCTGATCCCGCTGAGAGCCGGAGCACAAGTGGATTTTGGCCACCGAGGAGTCAAAGGGAGCAGTGCCAGGCACCCCAGAGAGCCAAGGCAGGGTTAAAATCCTGATTTAGGATATTTGGGAAGGGTGGGTGATTTTGTTTTTCAAATTTAGTTCGATAAAATCTCTCCTAGACCTCAAAAGCAGGAAGAAAAATGACTAATAAGCTGTTAATTCCCTCGGTTTTTCCAAGTTCTTACTCTCTCAGCCCTAACAAAAGGGAACGATTCCCCAATTTCTTGACTAAATTATTGTGTCTGTTGGTCACTTATGACTTGAAGTGCTAAAAAGATCAGATTCACAATTTTAGGGCATTTTTTCTGACTGCAAAAGTCCTGTTTTGAAATCCCTCCCCAGCATTACTGGGTGTTTTTATCGAAAGCCAGGAATTTCCAACAAGGAATATTTCAGGGAGTTTATCTCACATCGCTGCCGTTAATTTTTTTATTTATGGCGTGGCAAAACGACCCCAAAAGCTGTTGAAAAGCGGGCAGGATTTTAAAATATCTGCCTAATGAGTGACTTAATTGCTGAGTAATTCCATGGCTGCCATCCCTGCGATCCCAGGTAAATAAAAGGAACTGCCCAGACACGGAATGTTCCCGGGAAATGTCCAAGATTTGGGAAGCTGGCTGGGGATGAGCCGCGTGTTTGAGAGCCACGAGGCCCAGCAAGGACTTGGGGAAGGATCCCTGGGGGACAAGCTGAGCTCAAGGAATGCTCAAAGGTTATGAAAGATCTGTTATGTAACGAATCCACCTGGATTTTTTAATGGAAAACGCTGAATTTTAAATGAGGCGAAACGAGGGCGGCGGGGTTTTGTTTTGCAGAGAAACGAAGAATTTTGTGGGAAACGTCACAATGAGAAATGCAAAGCAAATAAAATTTGGGAGAGGGTTTCAAAGCCTGGAGCAGATATTCCAAAGGAAAGACACTGAATCCCACTCTCAGAATTCTTTAAAGGCAAAAACGACGAGAAAGCTTGGAGAGGGAAATCTTCAATGTTAAAATTCCGTGTCAAACCCTTCTTTTGCACAACCCCAAGAGCAGGTTTGGCCAATATTTGTCAGATAATTCGGATTCTGGCCATTCCCTGTCAGGAAGGATCTGGCTCCGTTTAACCCAGACCCAACAAAGCTGAGTTTGCTTAACCCCGACAGAGTTTAACCCTGACCTTCGGCCACCTGCTCCTAAAACTCCAAAGGTTTCCCTGACTTTATTCCCCGTTTTTTTTAACCTCACTTCACACCTCACTGCACGCTGCCAAGGTTTTACAGACTCTGTAATTCCCTAATTCCCTGCTCCGGGTGCCTTTATTGGGATTGTAACTTTTCATGAGCTTGTAAATCCCGGCTGGGACACAGCGAATAAAACCTGAGGATGAAGATATTCCAAAAGCTGTCGTGGAGATTTTTTTTTTTTAAATAAAAACATTTTGAAGCATTTCTTTTTTAGCTGGAAACAAATTCCTTCTTTTTTTCCCCCCCTTCTTTTCCATGCAGCTGTCAGCAACTGCTCAGTGTATTAAATATTCTGCTTTCAAGAAGCAAATGTTTCGAGTCGAGATATTGAGATTAAACCCAAAACTCATTAAAAGACACCCAGAGCTGACCTGGGGCTATCCCTGCTCTCATTTGGTTTCTACTTCAGAACAGCTGCCAAGAATCCATGAAATATTTTTCAAAATCTTTGGATTTGGGTTGATCACGAACGAGTTTTTCTCGAGGAGGTTCGAGCTCGCTGCAGAGGCTTTAAGGAATTTGCACGTCAAAAATCGACAGTAAAACCTCATCTACTAAAAGGGTACAAGGAGCATAAAAATCAGATTATTCAGCGTGGAAATTAAACACAGAAATTGTAAAATGCTAAATTTTCCACCACAAAAAACAAGACACTTTGTTGTGTCAAGTAAATTCAAAAATTCGAATTTAAAAGTTAAAATTAAATTAGAAGTTTCCCGTTCGTTTACACCAGAACAAAGGAGAAAAATTTGTTCAGCTGGAATGGAACAGTAAAATCAAATCCATCCCAAAGATTTTGAGGGAAAAACTGTCACAAATATGTCAAGATCCTTCTGAATCCCAAGTATTTCAGGACTGAAATACTGAAAATACTGAAATACTGAAAATACTGAAATACTCTGGTCAAGTATTTGAGCTGAGCCTGGAAGAGCCCCGGGAGCAGAGAACTCCAAAACCCAGGAAAGGTGAAAATCCCAAGTTTCTGTGACTGCCAGCTGGGGGAATGGGGATTTTGGAATTCTTTCTCCTGATCATTCCCTGCTGATGGACAGAGGGGGGAAATGGGAAGAAGGTTCAGAGCTCATTCAGAATTTGGGATCAGAGGGGATCACAGAAGAGCCTGAAGGGATCAGGATTTTCCCCCAAAAGCAGAAACCTCCCTTTGCTCCTTCCTTGGGAAAAGCAGGAGAACAAAAAAATCCATTAAAAAGCAGAGAAAACACCTGAAAATGTGGACAAAAAAATACAGAATTTCTGATTTCTTGTCTGATTTCCCCACTGCTGGGAATTTTTTCCAGGATGAGTTTTTATGTCCTGGAACATTTCTTGTCCCCTCTGTTTTTGCAGGATTCTGTGAAGCTAAGTGCATCCAAATTTGGCCATTTTTTGGGAAAATTATCATTATTCGCACTAAAAATCCAGATTTACAGTCAAAGAACTGCATTGGGAAGAAACTTTTAATTAAACAATTCCTCATTAATTGATTCACCCCTGGAATTACAATACATTAATGAGGAATATCCGTGAGAATTCCTCAAGATTTTTTCCTTGAGGTTTGTTAAAATGCAAAAAGTGGAGTTAAAATCAGTAATGGACTCAAAATAATTTATAGAGTAAAAAACATTCAGGGAGTAAAAATCATTAATGGAATAAAAATAGAATTAATGGGATACACTTTAATTACTGTCTAATTGCAAATTTAGGGATTTTAAATCCTGCAGCACTGAGCAAAAATAATTCTGCTTTTAAAAATGGCAATTTTATACTCCTTACACTGCACCTCAAATGTTCTTTGCTTTTATTAAAAAGTTCCATAAAATGTAAATTTTCCATTCAGCTGAACTCAAATCAATTTTGATCTGCTAATTATGATTACTTAATTTGTACTTGGAATGAATTAAAAAATATCAACCCAAAATCTGGATTTGACACCAAAAATTTGACAGAAAGGAAAATAACCACAAACCACGAGTTTTCCTCCTCTTTCAGATGCTCTTAAATGCCGTATATTTGGGAAATTTATGGGACAAATAAGCACATGCACACTGCAATAGCTTTTAAAATTAATCCTAAAATGTTCCTGAAAAGCACAAAACTTTTACCTTCATGGAATTAATTCCACAGGAAAAAATAAAATCCATGTTTTTAAAGCCAAAATATCAGGTTTTGCTTGTGGAATCCTTGTTTAAGTTAAATTACTGTTGTTAAAACTTCTTTTTTTTATCCTCCTCGCTCTGCTCACAGCACCTGGTCTGTAAGAATTGCTATTATCTGTATTTTTAAAATTTTTTCTATAACTTTTTCACACTTTTTCCCACTTTTTTTTCCACAAAATCTCTCCGGGAAGCACCACAGGAAGGTTCATCCAGCATTTTTCCATGTATTCTACAGCTTTATGAACAAAAAACCCTTGTAAGAATAACAGGGGTTTATCTTTGGCTTGATTTATCTCATGGATTTTTTCCCCTTTTTTCGAGGTGATTTGTAGGAACTGCAAAAAAAGGGGGAAAAACTCCAGGCAGAACGGATCCTTCCGTGCCAAAAAATCCCCTCCTCTCCCTCCCCAGCCTCGGGAGCTCTGTTTGGACAGGGAGAAATGAGGAACAAATGGTTCCATTTGTCAGAAATTGGAAATATTTCCAATCCTGCACTTTTTCTGTGGATAATGTGCATCCATACGGATTTCACTGCCTCGGCCAATTAGGACAAGTGGTTCAAGATGCTCCTTAATTTCTCTTTTGAAGGAAAACAATCATAAATTTGGGAGCCCTTGTGTTGTCAGATGAGCACATTTTTGCCAGTTTGAAGGATTTTCTCCCTCCTCCCAAAGTCCCGGGGGAATTTCCCAGGGATTTCGTTCCTCTGGCTCCTGAGAGGATGGACAGAAGGGTTTTTAGGGAATATTTGGGAATGCTTAAAGGTTGATAAGGCAGCCGAGCTCGGCCTGGAGAGGGATTGAGGGATGCTGGCAGCTCTGGAGGGAAGCACAGGAAGGTGATCCCATCAAAATCCCATCAAAATCCCATCAAAATCCCATGGAAATAAGGGTTTGTTGCTCCAAATGCAGGGCAAAAAATTCCAGTGAAACACAATCCAGGGATCTGGACCTTGGAAAATGCATCCCTGAGGTGAAATGGAATTACAGAAGGTGGAGGAAGCCCTCCAAGATCATCAAACCCAACAATTCCCAGTGCTGCCAAGGGAACGATCCACGACCCCAAATGCCACATGCACGTGGCTTTAAATCCCTGCAGGGATGGGATCAGCTGTGCCAGGGCTGGCCAGCCCCTTCCAGGAAGGAATTTTCCCCCGTATCCAACCCAAACATCCCCTACAAGTTGAGGCTGTTTCCTCTCCCCCTGTTCCCTGGGAGCAGAGCCCCATTCCCACCTGGCTCCAGGGAATTCAGGTCCCTCCTGAGCCTCCTTTTCCCCAGGCTGAGTCTCCTCAGCTGCTCCTGGTGCTCCAAACCCTTCCCAGCTCTGCTCCCTCCACACACAACAAACACTGGATCCCACTAGCAATGATTCCTGAGCCCGTAAAGCAGAAAATACCAAGGAACCCAAATAATCCCCAAATCCTAAATTGGTTTAGGCTGGAAAAGCCCCTCCAAAACCATGGAGTCCAACATTCCCAGCACTGCCAAGTCCCCAAGCTCTGCATCCACGTGGATTGAAAGCCCTGCAGGGATGAGTTTTGGAGCTGGAGCTGAAAACTTCAAGGTTTGATCCAGATCCTGTCAAACTGATGGCAAAATTCCCAATTTTTTGAAAGGGAACCACATGGAAGGAAAGCATGGAGAGGGTGAGGAGCTGATGTTCACCCCCAAAAAACAATTCAGCTGAGAAAATGAGGAACAGGCACAGGAGACAAGGCAGGGAAACACGAGATGCCCTTTCCCAAAGTTTGGTGGAAGCTCTGGAACTAAGGTAAAGGTGGAAAATTGTGTCCTGTCCAAGCCTTGAGCAGATTTTCCAGCTTTTCCTGCACGTGTGTAACTCCATTCTCCTTAATTCCTCAGAATTCCTTCTTAATTCCTCAATTCCTCCTCTGCCTCCCAAATCCCCAGCTCCAGAGAACATTACTGGGAAAGCTGCAGGCACAGGTGAGTAAAGCTAAAATACAAATACAAAATATCCCCACAAAATGCTGGATATTTCCTTTTCCAGCTGCACACAGTGAGTATCTGTAGAATATTTGGTTGATTTTACACGGACTGAGCAAACTATAGAATTGTATCGTGCTTCTGATCTGCTGGAATTATAGTCAGAGATCCAAAAAATCCTGTTCTTGCCAGGGATTGTCCTGTTCCATGGAAAAGTAAATATTTCAGGGCTATCCATAGCAGGAATAAGGAAAAATACTGGGATAAATATACACACATATATATATATATATATATATATATATGGATAAAATATAGAGATACATATACACTTTTTCCCTATAAAATACAGGGATATTTGTAAAAATATAGAGATAAAATATAGGGATAAACTCCATTAAATCCCTCAGCACTCTCACTCATAATTCAAGTGATTTTTTAAAATTCAATCTAATTAGGCTTGAAAGTGAATTATAAGATCTATAAATTAAATCGTCTGGGATTCTGCCAAATATTGCCCATAGTGGGGTTTATTTGGTTTAAAATAATCCCCAGGATGTAGAACTTTGTTAATTTGTTTTTGTTCTTTGTTAAAGAACCTGTGTTCTTTCTGAAGGATGGGTTTAGGAGAATTATCCAAATTATTCCTGTTATTATTTACAATTTTTGGATGATGCTTTTAAAACATCACACGAATTTAATGTATTCACATTTTGATGCATTTTTAACCTGCTGCAGTTTGTGCTGAGTGCTGGCAATGATAATTCAGGTTTTTTTGGATGGAACACCCACCCAAATGCTCTTCACACAATTTCACTTTTCCCTCGTTATCCTTCACTCTCCCACGTCACCAAAGAAGTCCTAATATCCTGAAAATTACACAAAACCTCCTATTTTTTTGTAATAAATCTGCCCTTCAGAACATAACCCCAAAGGTTATTATAATCAATATCCTCTACAGATATTTTCCTCTCTAACTCAATTATATTCCCCTTTTAATTAGGAGCTTCATTGACTGGGTATAGCAATGCCCTGTAATCCTCACAATGGGCTCTGTCATGGAAATTCTCTGGAATTTCCATGGAAAAGGACTCCCAAGCCATTGGGAACACTCAAATATCAGGCTCAGTCTCAGCTCCAACCCCATTACTGCTGCACATTCCCAACATCCAAAGAAAACTCCTTGGATATTCCCCTCACTCCAGGAGAATTAATGTGCCAAAAGCAGGTCCAGGTCTGGAGCCTCTGCTTGGGGAGAAAGAATGGAAAATGTTCCCCTGATTCCTCCCCTCATCCCTCACACCTCTGACATGTCAGGTTTAATAAAGGAGAAGGGAAAGTCAGGAGGGATTTTGGTTATAATTGTAATTTAAATCTTGATGTTACCCTTTAATAACCAGAGAATTTGGCCACGTCCGTTGTTATAAACCACAAATATCATCCCTCTGCTTCATAAATCATCGTTAACATGAAAGAACAATATATAGCAATAAATTAGCCAATGAATCCCAAATCCACTTTTTCTTGAGCACAAAACAGCTTTTCAGGTGCTAAAAACAAAGCCAGCCAGGAGCCCCTGCAGCTCCTGTAGCAGCACAGCCTCGGGGTGGAGTTTGTGTTGTATTTTTTATTCATCTCCCTAAAATCCCTTTTGAAAGGCAGCCAAAGCCAAATGGGAGCCACCTCTCCCTCACCTGGAGGCTTCCCGGAGTGAGGATCCCCAAACATCCACCATGTGCATCTCCACACTTTCAACAGCCTGAGAAATCACTAAAAATTTAATTAATCCAGGCATTAAGTGGTTCAGGTTTCCTTTTCTCTGTGGAAGCTGCTGCCTGTCCCCAAAGAAGAATTGTTTTCAAGGAGATTCCTGAGCTCTGTTTCTTGTTTTAAATACTTGTAGCTAAAGGCAGCAAGAAATAACTCAGGGAAAAAATATTTATAGGAAAAGCTGCGCTGAAATATTGGTTTTATGGTTTTCATAAAGAAACATTTGGGTTTTGTTTCAATAGAAATTGGAATAAAACCTGCTGAAGTTTTTAATGCCTTAATCTACAGAAATAAACACCAATTAAAGTCACATGGCTAAAAAACCAGGAGCGACTTATATATTTCATGGGGGTTTAATTTAATGCTTTAACCTGAATTTAAAAAATTCCTGGTTTATTCCAAAATAAAAAGCTGAACATTCCCATTTCTCCCCCTCTTTGTTATCTGAGTTTTCCAAAGAATCACTCTATGGAAAAGATGAAAGTTCTTCCAATTTTTTTTTTTTTTTGGTTAAACAGATTTTAAAGAACACAAGGTTAAAGTTGAAAGATGCTCCTGCTATTGCTGGCTGGGTGTTTGTGAGTTGTCTGAAAATACAGATCTGAAGTCTGGCTGTAAAAATGACCTTTCCTTTGGATAACTGCAAGAAAGATTTCTTTGGCAAGTGCTTTCACAGGAAAAAAAAGCTTCACATATATGATTTTTTTTTCCATAAAAAGACCCAAATGGAATCAGAGATAACAGTATAGAAGTCAGTTCATAGGAAAAATACAACAATTTTGAAAATTAGAGATTGAAGGAAGAAAAATCACCACAGATAAATTTGAGTTCCTTTAGGTACCATGTATGTCTTTTTAGCAAGGTCTTGTTTAAAGTCTGAACCCAGGGCCTTCAAAAATAAAAGGAAAAAAACTATTAAAAAAAGGCAAAAAAACTACATAGAAGAAAACCAACTTAATAACTTTGAATACAAAATATTTAAGGGGGGGAAAAAATCACCTCAGATAAACTGAAGTTCCTTTAGGTCCCACCTAGACCCTTTCAGCAAGGCTTTGTTCAAAGGCTGAACCCAAGACCTTCAAATAAAAGGAAAAACACTATTTTGGGGGGAAAAAAAGGCAAAAAACTACATAGAAAAAAATCTACTTAACAATTTGGAAAACAAAAGATTTAAGGAAAAAAAAATCACCACAGATGAATTCAAGTTCCTTTAGGTCCCACATAGAGCCTTTTAGCAAGGCCTTGTTCAAATGCTGAACAAAAGGCCTTGAAAAAAGAGGAAAAAAATCTATTCTGCAAAAAACTACTCAACGATTTTGAAAACAAAATATTTAAGGAGGAAAAAAATCACCTCAGATAAATTGAAGTTCCTTTAGGTCCTACGTAGGCCCTTTTAGCAAGGCTTTGTTCAAAGGCTGAAGCCAAGGCCTCGGTGACTCTGGATAAACTCCAAAGTTCATCTTTTCATTTGATGCCAAGTTTGGAACTGTCAGTTCAGCAGAGCAGCCACACAAAGCCACAAAAATAAATCTTTAGCAGTTCTTTAGCACCCTGCTACTGTTATTCTGCCCTTGGAAATCCAGCTGCAAGCAAAGGATCTGAAACCCCCTGCAGCCATTTCTTAATTAGGCCTTGAAATCTGGACATGAAACCAGGGCGGTTTTGGAGTACTTTGGATTTTGTCTCTGCACTGATGGTTCAGGGAAACGGGGATTTCATTGGAAACTTCCTTGGAGCTGGAAATCTGGGATTTTAAAAGGGAAAACTCACTGGCAAAACTTTGAACTCGCCAAATCCTTCCCTCTCACCACAGTTCAAGCACAGGTTGAAAATCAACCTGAAGGTGCTGGGGCAAAGCTAGAGTTTGGTTTATATAATATACATTTTTTTTTTTAGCAGGTTCCTTATTTTTAATCATCAGTGTAAGACATTTTGAAGGGATTCAGTCCTACTTCTGTCTCAACAAACCCTCCAGGTTCAGCTGGGGCCCAAAAGTCAGGTTTTAGTTCAGCTCTATGTTTTATATGAACTGAATGAGGCAAAAAGTATCTATATCTTTTTTAATTCCTGTTTTAGTAAGTGCATGGGAATAATTACAGATATGAGCAGAACTTAGGTCTCTTTCCTTAGAATTCTGTGTCTCCTCACTTTGAATTCTGTTTCCAGCTCTGAGCACATCATCTGTCCATAGCTGCACTCATTACTTTACAAACATAATTAAAATGTATTAATTACCCATTTTGATCTGCAAGGAAATAAAAGACACTTCCAAAAACAATCCTCTTCCTCCAAAAGCTCACAGCCAGTGCTACAAAAACACACCCCAGCTCACAGCACGAGCATCTCTCGAGTCAAACAATGACTCCTTTTTCTCTTCTTGTGTAAGTGAATTTAGAGAGGCTGAACTCTCTGAGCAGATGGACCTAATTCCCCTCGAGTGATTTCACAAAATTATTTTTTTCTGTGGGGTGTTTTGAGTGATTTTCCCTCCCCCCCAATAAGAAATTCCAGAAATCCGAATTTACACACGATTTAGCAGGCACAGAGTGTATCTGTTTAACAACTTAAAGGAGGGAAACAGTCATTGTTTCAGCTGTATCATATTTACTGGTGAAAAAGAGAATATGGTGAAGTAATTCACTAATATTTTAACATATAATATACTGTTTGCAGAATGTTTTTCTTCTCAAATATAACCTAATACCAGTAAAATTAGAAATTCTGCTGAGGATGGGAGTTAGCTTTTCTGTGAGACGGCAAATCTTGAGTCAAAAACTCTGAATCAAAAACGTGAGGAGAAACACTTAAAGATTTTTAAATTGTCAGGAATTTTTTTAACCTTAACCTCCAGAAAAGTGGATCCCAGTGCAAGGAGCACATCCTGGGAGATGCTGAACCCAAACCAATGCAGAAACACTTCAAAGCATCACAAAGGCAGGTGAAATTCATCCCCTGCGAGGACAAGTTAAGGCCACAACGATTTCCAAGCAGATTATGTAAATTCCTCGAAAAGAAACCAAGAACAGGTTTGTAATGTCAGCCTAAATCGATGTGAAAGGCTTGGGAAACAAGGAAATGCCATTTTGGAAAACAGGATTTAGTGTTATGCATATAAATAAATACGTGTCCAACTTTAGCTTCTCAACCTTAGAAACAAACTAAAGAAAATAGAGAAATTGGCCCAGAGAAAAGCAGTAAAATCTATTAGAGACCTGAAGTTCTTTCCTGTGGAAGAGAGGTTGGGAATTTTAAGGATTCCCGGGATAAACAGGCACAGTGGGGCTGCATTTGCTGCACGAATAAAAACATCTCACACTTCCCCGACTGAATTCAGCATCACAAGACACTTCTCAGCTTTGCTGCTCTTTTTGTGCAGCATGTTAAGCGTTTCCCAAATGCAAGAGGACGTTTCTCAGCTCTGGCAGCACAGCTGGTTCGTGGATCCCCCACCACATCCCAATTTCCACCGTGGCTCTCGCGCTCCTCGGCTCATCCCGAGCTACAAAAACCCCCTGGCTCCAAAACCCACATCAGGAACCACCTGAGCAAGGTGGGGCAGCTGAGGATACAGAGGATGAGAGAGCCAAAGGGAAAAACCATGGATAAAGAGTGGAATCTTCTTTAAATGAAGAATTGAAACGACTGGAAAAGGCTCCCGGAACACTCAATGTTCTGCGTTGCTGTTGCAAATTAAGAAGAATTCCAAGAGGAATTCGAGCAGCAGGAAGATGAGTTTGGAAGTGAAAGGTTTCATTGTAGAATTCAAACCCACATCTAAGCACTGACACTCAGTTTTATTTAGAAGTGACCAAACTCCTGATGCTGGTGCCACAGAGATCTTCAGCACACGATGTTTGCTGATAGCTGAAGTGACTGACAGGAATATTAATGATAATCCATTAAAACCCAAATTAATCAACAAGAAGGACCCCCAAATTATTCATTTGGTCAATGCTGAGGCTATTAAAAACTGCTAATATGGATTTCACAGCCTGCCAGATGAATTTATTGCCCCCGCAGTAAAGAACAACTGAGAGAACTGAGACTAAACCACAATTATTAAATATTAAAAAAGAAATTCTTACCCTTTTCATGCTCGCCACTATCTCAGGGTGTGATGCAGGAGCTAAACTAAGTGTAAGGAGGATTCCTCACTCTAAAATGGCTCATCCTGAACATTCCCCCTGAAATGTGAGCACCCTCTTCACGGCAATTCTCTATCTGCTGCTCGAATTTTCAGGCTGCTCCTTCCAAATCCATATTTCTCCCTGCATTGCTGAGCAGAGCTAAACATTGTCACTGAAATAAAGCAGACCCAGCTGGAAACGCAGCTCCCACACAACTGAGACTTTAAAGATTTAAACTTCCAGTGTTCAAAGCTGCTGCACCAAGAGGACTCTCCTTGCAAAGTGGCTACAGGGGAAAATCTAATTTTCTAATCAGTCTCTAAACGAGAAAAAGATTAGAAAAATTGCATCAAGTTGGATAAAAACATTTCATTCCTCCTTTATATTATGATTTTTTTTTGCAGAAGTATCCAGTAACACTTTTTCAAAGCCCATAACCCCCATGTTTGACGAGTATCGATATCAGATAAAATCACAAAGTTCAATCCATGGGAAAAAAAATCCCCTCTATCAGTAAAATCCATATAAAAAATAATTAAAAAAACAATTTATTTTTAACACATCTGTTTGACATCAAGAAAAGAAAATTTCTCTTTTAAAATCCTTCAGCTTAGACACAGCAGTAAAACCCTGGTAGTAAATTAAAAAGTATTTTTACCTAAGTCCATGGATTTTACCAATACACTAAAATCCTATTTCCACCCACATGGGTTTAAAAACTTTTATGCATGATATTAATAAATAGGCAAATCCTAACAGAGACCATGTATTCAGTAGGGTATTTCTGCAAATTTCCTTTCATCTATTAACTTCTGGCTTGCTTTGGGACCATTCTTCAAAATAAAAAATGGTGTTATCAATGAAGAATGTTACCCAGAGAATGAATTACTTCAGAGATCAGGGAGACATTTGTTATTTTCCTATTTTTGAACTATAAAAAGCATCCAACCTGCTCTCTTCTTTGGCAGGAATTCGTTAAAGCGTTGCAAAAATCAGCTTTAATCAGGGTATTATTGTCAAGGGCTCCTTTTTTTCCACGTAAGCTGTGGGATATTACTTTCCCCAAATAAAGGTTAACATGAAAAATCAGCTGTTTGTTAGATTTGGGGTTTAATGACGGACTCAACTCCAGCCGTCTCTTTTTCCAGGAGAATTCTGGAACACAAGGCTTCTCCTTTTCTTCCATCCATGGGAAAACATCTTTGCCCAACACAGGGAGAGGTGGGGAGCTCTGCTGGGATCCATCATCCCCATGATACGTGGAAGAACTCTGTAATTTGTAAAAGCTTGATTTGAAATTTGAAATCAGTATGGTTTATTTTAGTGCCTGGGGTATGTGAGATAATTTTTAAAGGCATGCTTGAAATCGCGTTTGATCGTGTTCTTTTTTATCTCTTAAAATGTTATATATATATTAAATTTTTCAACATGTTTATATATATTTTAGCTTTGTTTGGTATAGTAATTAATTATGGTAATTCTACATTCTTCTGAGCATGTGTAATTCATTCTGGTGAGGGTTCTGGTGGTCCTAAATGATGAAGGCTGGCACTCTTTGTTAGATTGAAGTTTTTATTTTGGTTTTTTTTTGTGTATGTTTTTTGGGCCTTTGGTCATAGGCTAGACCATAATCTGGTTTTTAGGGTCTGAGGAGCTCTGTTATCTTGCAACTCTGGTATTCTTTATCCTGTCTTTTTGCAAACAGTCCTTCTCTTTAATAAATATCTGTGCATTCTTTTATGTTGTTTTTGTAATTACATTTTGTCTTTTTGAAGTACAGTACATCTCAAATGTATCATGTCTTAAACAATAAGTAATGCCTAAATACCTATTCCTAATGAAGTATTTTTTAATGTTTAACCCCCTGTCTCACCCAGATCTCATGGAATCACAGAATGGTTTGGCTTTGGGACCTTAAAGCTCAGCTCACTGCAACCAGGACCTGCCTCATGTCTCACCAAGGGCTTGGCCACTCCTGACCTTAAACCACTGGTCCCAAACCCTCTGCTTATTAGTAATTAAACAGTAAATGTAATCAACTTCTTCAAGAGAAGAGGTGCAAGGACCGGGTTCTTCAATTAAGCCAAAATGAATTGCTTATTGCTGTGTTTATTGCTTTTTTAGCATCAACCCCCACATTTTTTTTCCACCTCAATCAAGCCCAAATGTAAAAGAAAAACACAGAAAATATTGGTTAAAGCAAATTGTGTAGAATTATTTGTGATTAAAACACAAACACAGAAAATCAATTCTAAAAACAACTTTTCCAGAAACCTCACCATTATTTTTGCCCTTTATTTTTGCCTTTTCCTCCCCGATATCTTTCAGAAAACCTTATGTGACACACCTGGCGTGTCCAAGTCCGTGGGAGTGAGTTCTGGGGAGCCAAAGGCACGAGGATGGGAGCTGGAATGTGCTGGGGGGAGGTGAACTCTGTGCCCTGGTGTGGGTGCCAGCTTTGCTCTGTCCCACTGGATGCTTTCCTTGGCATCCTCACAGGTGAAGCTTTGGCAGCCAAACTGCATCCGGCTGCAAAACCCTGAGCAGGCATTTGGATGTGAAAGAGAAAGAGCTCTGAGTGCAGCTTTGGCTGGGATATTAAATTCAAAATCCTAAGAACCTCATAAAAGCCGAAAATAGCCTTATAAATATTTATAATTTATTCTTATTACATTTTATTTATTACTTCAGCAAGTCTGAAGCATGGAAAATTACACCGAAGCCATTGAGCTTAGCATTGACTGAAAAGCAGTTTTTAACAGATAAACAAAAAGGCTCCTAAATAAATCCTGCAAAGCTCCCAATCCAAGACAAACAGGATCATTCTGATTTTAGGATGCTCCTGCAGAGCATTGTTGGGTGCTTTCATTCTTTTATGAGGCTGAAATAAATCTCTGCTGATGGGTCGTGGTTAAAAGCTGGGGCACTTCTGGGGAATCCACACATCCTAAAAACATCCTTGTCCAGACATGTAAAAACCTGGGAAACCAACTGATTTTCCTGCTTTTGATATTCCTGGGCTGTGCCACTGGTTTTTCCAGGGGCAGCAATGGTTTTCCTTGGCCCAAGGTGTGGCCACAACTCACAGGAGGCCGGGATTTGCTGGGTCTCCTTCTCTGCTCATGGAATACCTTAAGCTGGAAGGGAATCACAGGGATCCCTGAGTCCAACTCCTGGACAATCCCAAAATTCCATCCTGTGCCTGAGGGCATTCTCCAAACACTCCTTGAGCTCTGGTACCTGTCCATTCCCTGGGGAGCTGTTCCAGTTTCCCTGAGGGAAGAACATTTTCCTAAAATCCAACCAATCCCTCCCTGACACAGGTTAACCCTGACAAGTGAGAGGCCAGAACTGGAATATCAGGATGTTTTTTCCAACACTATTATTTATAACGTGGAACCTAAATGTGAATCCATGGAAGGAAGTTCTCTGCCACTTGGTCTTAAGTCTCATTAACACAGAAATTTCCTCTAAATTTACACTGGAATTTGAATTGTGGACAAATTTTGCCTCCTGACATCTTCTTGCACCAGTGACAGCTTCAGGCTCTTCTTTTTGAAGCGATGGGAGAAATTTGGATGGAGATGCTGTGCAGTGAAACTCCCTCTGGATTTACTGGGAGTGTGGAGAGGCCCTGGCACCCAGAGCAGCTGTGGCTGTCCCTGGATCCCTGGAAGTGTCCAAGGCTGGACAGGGCTTGGAGCCACCTGGGATAGTGGAAGGTGGAATGGGATGAGCTTTAATCCCTCCCAACCCAAACTGTTCTGTGATGCCACAATTTGAGGTAAAATAAGACTTCTGTTTACTCTCTTACCTGGAATTCTCTGCCCAGGGGCAGTGTTATTATCCATTAAAAATGAAGCTGCCTTTGAAGCTGCTGCAATTAAACACGAGTTGGCCAACAAATGAATAAATGGGACTGGAGAAAACATCAAGCTCAGACTTTTCCTCCCAGTTCCATGTATTTAACCTACATTCTTCAGGAAGGAAGAGGCTGAATACCAAACTGATTGTTTTTTTCTGTGGATCACCTCCACTCTGAACTTTTTTTTCTCTTAGCCTCCTCCTAACCCTGCAATCCAATAATGATAAAATTCCAGAGATACTCCGGAGATGATCAGGGCATTTAGTTGAAGTGCAGTGCTACAGATATGACATTTAAAATTGGGCCTGGAGCTGGCTGGACAGTCTCTAATACAATAAAAATAGCCTTTTCTTTCCCACATTTTACTATCTGCCTTTGTTTATGCAACCATTCAGCAAACCCAGCTGGATCACAGGCATTGTCATCAAAGAAACATTCTAGGTCAGCCAGAAGTGGATGCCAATTGTCTAAAAATAAATAGAGGCTTTGTCACTGGAGTATAATTTTAAGGCCCCTGTAATGAATAATGGAAGAGAAAATCTTTCCAAACAAGTGGGACACACTGATTTCCAGCAGAAAGATTTCACAGTTATTGTAAGCTCCAGATAACCTCATATTTTAGTTTATTTCAATAAAAGTGATACACAGGGAGCTCATGAAAAGGATTGGGATGATTGCTTGGAAATCCTGGAGGAGCTGCAGAATTCCCTGGAAAATGAGCCCAGCAGCACCTATCACACAGGCAGGGCTGAAATGCTGAGGGGAACCAATTTCCTCCGGGTCACCAAGTGGCAGCAGTGGGATCAGATTTCACACTTCCCACCTCTTATCCTCGATAAAATGCACAAATTATTTCCTCTGAGCTAAAAGAAGAGACAAGATAAGCCCCCCTGGCTTTATCAGTGCAGCCTAATTGCTGAAGATCTTCAAGGAGCTGGAACGAGCAGCTCCAGAAGCCCGAGATGTTGTAACAACGTGGCTCTGGAAATATATTCCTTTAAAGAAAACACTTAGCTGAATTCCTTCAGGAAAGTTTGTAAAAGCTGCTTCCTCAATGCATAAATAGCAGAGTTTTCCAGCTGACTTTTGGCCAAGTCTCATCAGCAAAGACAGGATTTTGTCTCGAGTGCCTGACACGGAGGAGTAAAAGATCGTGTGGGGAAAATCATTATAAACCAGTAAATCAGAGGGAATTTTTGCTCCCTTTTCTTTGGTCTTTATGAATTCCTACATAGGATATTTCCTGATTTTTTTCTATGCAGCTCGAGGTGCCCTAAAAATGAGATGGTGCAGGGAAGCCACTTCCAAGGTTTGTCTGCAGTGGGGTTTGCACTGGGCAACCTGAGCCAGAGGCCAAAAAACCTGGGAGTAAATGGGGGAGCCATAGGAAATTCCCACCAAAAATCCCATTTGTGCCTGCCTGGAACTCAGCTGGCACAGGACAAACTCCAGCTCTCTTTTCACTCCTGCATAAAATCTATGGAAAATCCTCTGGAGTTAAAAACTGGTTCTGGACACTCAGAGAGAAAAAACCCCCACTCAAAAGTGGAATTCAGATGAACAATCTCCTGGTTATTAACAGAAACTCGAAGCACCAGGGAAGCCCAGAAATTTGGGATAGAGCAGCATTAAGGTCCTTCCCAGAGTCAGAAATGTTATCATTTCAATTTTTCTATAAAATTCCAGTTTTGCCCCTAAATTCCTTCAAATTGCCAGAAAGAATCCCACCTGGCAAAATGAATTCAAGGACAATCATCACAGAATCATGGAATTGTTAAGATTGGAAGAGACCAACCATCACCCAACACCACTAACACTGTCCCAAGTGCCACATCCATGTTTTTTCCACACTTCCAGGGATAGGGAATCTCCCCTGCCTGGCGTTGATCACAGAAAAGCTGTTTTACAACCTTTTCTATATGGAAATTTTCCTAAAATCCAAACTAAACCCTTGCTCCCTGCCCATAGACTGCACATTGTGTGGGTTCATGTTTTATATGTGCATTTTTGGAGTAACTCAGCTTTTAAACTGATAAAATATCACATATGCAGTAACAGCCTCAATTTTATTTATTTTTTTGTGATCACTTTTGGTGGCTGTTCTCCCTCAGACCATCAGCGAGGGGACTTTTTCTCAAGCTACACTTTGCAGTGGCAGCAGAAGCAATTTTTGGCTTTGTGACCAACACTCCATGGATTATATGGCATTAAGGAATGGATTCCATCCCCAAGAACCATAAATCCAAGTCCTAAATCAACAAAGTGTGTCAATATTTCTCTTGCAAATGGGAGTCACTAAATTGATCTTCACTGAACTGGTGAAAAACTCGTTGTTTTCACTTGTTCAGTGTTTTGAAATCATCAAGAGAAAATGTCCAAGGAATGACAGAGTAACTGAGGAAGATGTGAGTGAATATAATCCTTTTTTTTTTTTTTTTGCTTCATGTAAAACCAGGGAATTACTGAGTGTAGTGCTGAGCTAGAAACCCTCTTACGTTTTTAACATCTGATGTTGCTGTGAAATATATTAAAAAGGATGTTCTATCTCTTCAGAAGGAAATCCAACCACTTCCTAACCCTCTATAAGCTGCAAAAATTGTTTAAAATCGAAAGCTAACTATCCCAGACACAAATAATTTTCTTTTCTAATTGGCTGGAACATTACTGCTCCTTAAAAAAAAACCAACCTCCTCTAAGTGCTCTTATTCCACAAATGTTACAACTCCAAAGTTTCAAAGCTTTCTCAAAGTGCTCACGGATAAAAATAGTCTGGAAAAAAACCTTTCGACGAGGCAAAGAAGAGAAGGTTTCTTCGCACGTTTTTCTCATCAGGTCGGGTGCTGGTTTTCTATTAAAGTTCTTCCAAGAAAGGAATGATTCACACTGAAATGCTGAGAAATTTGTGGTATCTCCCATCCTCACCCTGCCCGCTCCAATGAGGCCGCGAGCAGCGCGATGAGAAGCCACAGGACTGACAGGAACGCGGAGCCAACGCTTCACCACAAACCCGCCTTTGTTTACTCTGTTGTGAAATCCTCCATCTCCCAGCACTTCTGGGCCTAATGAAGAAAATCTGCTCCAGAGATAATGCTTGAGACAATTCCTGACAAATATTGATGCACAAACACGGCCCTGGAGATGCAGGAGATAAAGGCTGTCCCAGGCTCCTCGGAGAGCAACCTCCAAGTGTTAATTGACACAAAACAAGGGGAAATATTTATCAGCAGCTTGATGTCGTTAGCAGGGAGAAATGAAAGCTGAACTGATGCCTAGAAAGGCTGACCTGGAATAGAGGCTAGAGAGAGAAGAAGGAATAAAAAGGTATTTATTGAAAGGATCCACCTTGGGCAGTGCAGGAACCCCCTGGGGCTGCACCCAAGTCAAACCCACAAATGGGCACAAAATGGATCCCTGGTCATGAGGTCTCACACTTTTATAGGTTTTGGTCCATTAGCAAATTGGAGTTAATTGTCCAATTCCAGCTTGAGGTGATGAAGCTCCATCCTCCCTGTTTTCCTCTCTCCTCTTCACTGTTGTTTCCACTCTTGGGTCTAAAATTTGTCCTTGGTCCCAAGCTAGAAATGAATTGTTTTGTCTCTCTACTCTGTGCAGAGAGCTCACCAACCCTTCATATGAAGCCCAGAACTGCACACTAAACCAGCACAAAATCTGAAAAATAGGAAAAGCTACAACTTAAAGCGTCATTTCCCCCCTTTAGAGGCTTGACAAGGTAAAGGCCTCCATAAGTGTCATCACCTCCTCCTGAGGAAAGGCAGGCAGTGCTCACAAGTGACAGGATAACACAGGTGGCTCTGCACAGCTGCTTCTCCTGAATGAAAAGATCAGCTCGAGGGGAAAATGGAAGGAGTTGGGCCTGGTGTGGTGGTTTCGTGTTCCCTCAGTGCTGACACCACTGCTGGAGCAAGGCTGGGCTGGGCTGGCCTTTCCAGCTGGCTCTGTGATGAAGGAAGCCTTTCCCAGCACCTTGCCCAGGCTCCAGCCCAGCTGTTCCAAGCCCTGAACATCACGTCCCCCTTCCAAGGCACAGCCCAGCAGCACTTCCAGCAGATTTCAACCCCGACACGAGCACAGCGTGGAATATTCGCAGCGCATTTTGTGGTTACGTTATTTCTGTCTTAGAAGGAAAATGTTCTGTGCCACTGCTGGAGCCATGAGGGTAAAAGGGGGCTCTGGGGGGGAATTTCTGCTCCCTAAAGTTCCTGATAGGAGGGGACAGCCAGGGAACAGAGACAGGAGGAGAGGGAACGGCCTCAGGCTGGGCCAGGTGAGGCTCAGGTTGGACATCAGCAGGAATTTCCCCATGGAAAGGGTGGCTTTAAAGTGCCAGAGGGCAGGGTTAGGTGGGATTTTGGGAAGGAATTCCTCCCTGTGAGGGTGGGAGGCCCTGGGGTGCCCAGAGCAGCTGTGGCTGCCCCTGGATCCCTGGAAGTGTCCAAGGCCAGGCTGGACAGGGCTTGGAGCACCCTGGGATAGTGGAAGGTGGCCCTGAACTTTAAGGTCCCTTCTAACCAAACCTTTCCACAAAATCCCTGTGTTTCTACCTTAAATAAAATCTTTAGGCATTCCCAGGCCTGCTGAGCTCACAGTGACACTGGAGACCAGCAGAGCAGCTGCCTCCAGCCTCCTGCTGCAAGAGTTGGAAGTATTTTCCACAAGATCCCAACTCTGTGGTAGCTCTGGCAGCTCCAGAGGCCACGCTGGGTCTGAAGCTGGACAGGCTTGGCCTTTGTGGAGTTGGTTTTGATCAGGTTGTCATGGACTAAATTTAACTCTGCTCTTTGTTCCACTGAACTCTTGGCAAAAGCTCCAGGAACAACGTCTGCAAACATCCAGTGTCTCCCAGTTGTGTGCTTCACTGGGAACCCTGCATCAGCAGTCAAAACAACAGTCTCCATTTTCCACTGGGATATCACCCACTGGCTCTCCTTGGCAATACCAGTTCATGGCCAGTGCTCAGCTGGACTCTCCCAGTGGAGCATGGAAACTTTTCCCAGGGCTGCAGCAGAGCCAAATCCTCCTCCTCCTTTTCACTGCACTGGTGCACAATTATTTTATACCAACTCCACATCCCAGTTCCTGATTTTATACCAACTCCACATCCCAGTTCCTGATTTTATACCAACTCCACATTCCAGTTCCTGAATTTATACCAACTCCACATCCCAGTTCCTGAATTTATACCAACTCCACATCCCAGTTCCTGAGCTCTGGCTCCTGATTTCACTGAGGTAAAATACAAAAAGGCAGAATTTTTAAACCATTCTGGTCCTGTCTCAGTCCTGGGGCTTCCTTGCTTTGAGGGGAACAGGGTGAGGAATTTGTAGATTTATAATTATCCCACAAGTTATCTTTATCCCCCACATTCCTTGGCTGCTGATCCAGACATAGGAATCTCTTCTGCATCTCTCCCCTGTCTAGGACAGCCCAGGAGTGGCAGCTGCACCTCCAGGGTGACTTTTCTGCACCCTCTGTTGAGCTTCTCCAAAGGGGTTCCAGATCCAACCCATAGATTTGTGCCTTCCATGGAAATTTCTTCCTTGTCCTTTTCTTAAACTTTAAAGTCAGATTCTTTCCAAAGAGATTTCACACCTCTTTTGAATACATGGAAAATCAGTGCTCCTTCCTTTCTCCTCCCTGCTTTTTTTGTTTGCTCTGCCCCAGGCTCACCCTACTCCAGAATCCCCTTTCCTTCTGCTTCCAGAGCTCTCCCTGTGTCCCAAGCTGGACATTGTGGCTGGAAGCCCCCCAGCACCTCCTGCCCTGCCCGTGGGGCCCTTCCCAGAGCACTGACCATCATTCCAGAGGATTATTTATCACTCCTCCCATCTGAGAGCACTTCCAAAATAGTGACAGTTCTGCTCAGGCTCAACTGAGATTTTTCTAACCCAACACCACAGATCCCAACAAACACGAATCCAGTCCAGAAATCTTTCTGGCAGCCCAAACTGTCCCCCTGGGCTGTCCCTTGGCCATGGCTGCTCCGTGTGAGCAAAACCAGACTGCAAAACTCAAAAGGGCTTCAGCTGAGCTCCAATGAGAATCTGACAAAACTGTCTGGTTTAAAGAGATTAAAACACAAATAAAAATATAATTGTGCCTCTCAGGGGATGTTGTTGTGACCCTCCTCTCCTCGTGAGGAGGAAGAGCTGCTGGATTAATCAAAATGAAATATTTCACAAATCTATTTTTGCTCAGCTCCAGCCCTCTGATCCATGTGGTTTGTGGCTCCAGGTCTTTTTTCCTGGAGTATTTGGAATTCCTCCTCAAGCCCAGCACCTAAAGGGCTCTCAGAGAGCTGGAGAGGGACTTGGACAAGGGCATGGAATGACAGGATGAGAGAAAACTGGTTTAAACTGAAAGAATGCAGGGATAGGTGGGATTTTGGGAAGAAATTCCTCCCTGTCCGGGTGGGAAGGGGTTGGGATGGAATTCCCAGAGCAGCTGTGGCTGCCCCTGGATCCCTGGCAGTGTCCCAGGCCAGGCTGGACAGGGCTTGGAGCACCCTGGGACAGTGGAAGGTGTCCCTGCCATGGCAGGGGTGGAATGGGATTAATTTTAAGGTCCCTTCCAGCCCAAATCATTCCACAATTCTGGAGCNAGGCTCAGGTTGGACATCAGCAGGAATTTCCCCATGGAAAGGGTGGCTTTAAAGTGCCAGAGGGCAGGGTTAGGTGGGATTTTGGGAAGGAATTCCTCCCTGTGAGGGTGGGAGGCCCTGGGGTGCCCAGAGCAGCTGTGGCTGCCCCTGGATCCCTGGAAGTGTCCAAGGCCAGGCTGGACAGGGCTTGGAGCACCCTGGGATAGTGGAAGGTGGCCCTGAACTTTAAGGTCCCTTCTAACCAAACCTTTCCACAAAATCCATGTGTTTCTACCTTAAATAAAATCTTTAGGCATTCCCAGGCCTGCTGAGCTCACAGTGACACTGGAGACCAGCAGAGCAGCTGCCTCCAGCCTCCTGCTGCAAGAGTTGGAAGTATTTTCCACAAGATCCCAACTCTGTGGTAGCTCTGGCAGCTCCAGAGGCCACGCTGGGTCTGAAGCTGGACAGGCTTGGCCTTTGTGGAGTTGGTTTTGATCAGGTTGTCATGGACTAAATTTAACTCTGCTCTTTGTTCCACTGAACTCTTGGCAAAAGCTCCAGGAACAACGTCTGCAAACATCCAGTGTCTCCCAGTTGTGTGCTTCACTGGGAACCCTGCATCAGCAGTCAAAACAACAGTCTCCATTTTCCACTGGGATATCACCCACTGGCTCTCCTTGGCAATACCAGTTCATGGCCAGTGCTCTGGACTCTCCCAGTGGAGCATGGAAACTTTTCCCAGGGCTGCAGCAGAGCCAAATCCTCCTCCTCCTTTTCACTGCACTGGTGCACAATTATTTTATACCAACTCCACATCCCAGTTCCTGATTTTATACCAACTCCACATCCCAGTTCCTGATTTTATACCAACTCCACATTCCAGTTCCTGAATTTATACCAACTCCACATCCCAGTTCCTGAATTTATACCAACTCCACATCCCAGTTCCTGAGCTCTGGCTCCTGATTTCACTGAGGTAAAATACAAAAAGGCAGAATTTTTAAACCATTCTGGTCCTGTCTCAGTCCTGGGGCTTCCTTGCTTTGAGGGGAACAGGGTGAGGAATTTGTAGATTTATAATTATCCCACAAGTTATCTTTATCCCCCACATTCCTTGGCTGCTGATCCAGACATAGGAATCTCTTCTGCATCTCTCCCCTGTCTAGGACAGCCCAGGAGTGGCAGCTGCACCTCCAGGGTGACTTTTCTGCACCCTCTGTTGAGCTTCTCCAAAGGGGTTCCAGATCCAACCCATAGATTTGTGCCTTCCATGGAAATTTCTTCCTTGTCCTTTTCTTAAACTTTAAAGTCAGATTCTTTCCAAAGAGATTTCACACCTCTTTTGAATACATGGAAAATCAGTGCTCCTTCCTTTCTCCTCCCTGCTTTTCTTGTTTGCTCTGCCCCAGGCTCACCCTACTCCAGAATCCCCTTTCCTTCTGCTTCCAGAGCTCTCCCTGTGTCCCAAGCTGGACATTGTGGCTGGAAGCCCCCCAGCACCTCCTGCCCTGCCCGTGGGGCCCTTCCCAGAGCACTGACCATCATTCCAGAGGATTATTTATCACTCCTCCCATCTGAGAGCACTTCCAAAATAGTGACAGTTCTGCTCAGGCTCAACTGAGATTTTTCTAACCCAACACCACAGATCCCAACAAACACGAATCCAGTCCAGAAATCTTTCTGGCAGCCCAAACTGTCCCCCTGGGCTGTCCCTTGGCCATGGCTGCTCCGTGTGAGCAAAACCAGACTGCAAAACTCAAAAGGGCTTCAGCTGAGCTCCAATGAGAATCTGACAAAACTGTCTGGTTTAAAGAGATTAAAACACAAATAAAAATATAATTGTGCCTCTCAGGGGATGTTGTTGTGACCCTCCTCTCCTCGTGAGGAGGAAGAGCTGCTGGATTAATCAAAATGAAATATTTCACAAATCTATTTTTGCTCAGCTCCAGCCCTCTGATCCATGTGGTTTGTGGCTCCAGGTCTTTTTTCCTGGAGTATTTGGAATTCCTCCTCAAGCCCAGCACCTAAAGGGCTCTCAGAGAGCTGGAGAGGGACTTGGACAAGGGCATGGAATGACAGGATGAGAGAAAACTGGTTTAAACTGAAAGAATGCAGGGATAGGTGGGATTTTGGGAAGAAATTCCTCCCTGTCCGGGTGGGAAGGGGTTGGGATGGAATTCCCAGAGCAGCTGTGGCTGCCCCTGGATCCCTGGCAGTGTCCCAGGCCGGGCTGGACAGGGCTTGGAGCACCCTGGGACAGTGGAAGGTGTCCCTGCCATGGCAGGGGTGGAATGGGATTAATTTTAAGGTCCCTTCCAGCCCAAATCATTCCACAATTCTGGAGCTGGAGCCACAGTTTTATCCCTAACCCAGTGCCTTGTTCTGATGGGAAAAATCCCAGTGTTTTAAAGAGCATTTTGCTCCCGAGGCTCTTCCATGAGCTCGTTATCACAACCTCATCTCTTACCCCAGAAACAATAAAAAAAACTCTTCAGAACTGAAAAAAACAGTTCTGGAATTTTGCTCAATCCCAGGACTTTCTGTGATTTCAAGGCCTTTTAGCACCTCCTGCCTTAGAGGGTAAAAATACATCTCCTGGTATTTCAGATGCTCCTGGAATGCAGCCCTGCTCCCCTTTTTTTGACCCAACTCCCCAGTTCCCTTTTCCTTTCAGAATTAAGAGAAAATGAAGTGTGTCCAAAGCAGCAATTCCTGCCCAGCCCTACTCCCTGGAGCTGGGCTCAGTCCACTCTTGTTTCAACTTTCTCCTGTACCAAATTTTCACTCCAATGCATGTTTTACATCCTCTGCTCTCCCACTGAGGATATCCCTCAATTTTCCTTGTATGCCTTGGACCACATGGAATTCAGCCATCCATCATGTCCTTGAAAAATCACATGTGCACATTTGGGCTGGGCTTTTTAAAAATTGTATTTCCTGTTCCAAGTTGGCTTCACAAGAAAAACCCAAAATAACCTTCACTCTGTGTATTTTGTCCCAAAAATTCAGCTTTTAAAAGTGCTGTCCCCTCAAACATTCCACCTTGCTGGTGGAGAATGGGGGGTCCTGGCACAAAGCAGATTTTTCCTGAAATAAAGATTTTGGAGCACTCACGTTGCTCCCAAGTGAAGCTGTGAGAGAAGGATTGAATATGGAACACGACAGGGCTGATTAATGAGGAAAAAAATCAGATATTGATGAGGAAAATGACCTCAAATAATTCAGTGGAAACGCCACCAGCACAGGGATATCAAACCAGCACGTGGAAAATGAGAAGGAGAAATCCCAGTGGCATCCTGGTGTTCAGTGATCTCTTTCCAACGTGGTGATTTTTACATGAGGTCACCGTGTGAGATCATATTTGTGGTGCTGTGCCAGAACCTTTCTGGGCTAAAAGGTTTTCCCTGGAATCCCCACAGAGAGGAGTTGCCCAAAATCCCTGTGAATTTATGAAAAACTGCGAGGTCTTTGGAAGTTGTCCCCTAAAAGTGGCACCAGCAGATTCCAAAGCCAGCATGGCCAGGAATTTGCAGCTAAAAGCAGCAGGAATTCCAGCAGGAATTCCAGGGAGGCAGGAGCCAGGCAGCCTTTGATGGGTGAACAACACAGACCAGGGGAACCAAACCAACACAGAAAGATCATTAAGGAGCCGAATTTTTCCTGGAGCAACTCAAGAAAAAAGATGCCAAAGACCCTCCTGAGGGAGAAACCAAGCCCTGATTAAACATATGGATGGATATTGGAAATAAAATGTAGGAGTGGAGAAAGTCTGAGGTTTGACCTAAAAAAGGCAGCTCAGAAAGGTCAAGAATGGGATAAAATGAATTATTTCAGCTCGTTCTCAAGGCAGTTCTAGATAATCCTAAGAGCAGAAAATCAAATTTTTACCTGGTTTTCCACAGGTAAAACAACTCCAGCATCAAAATAATTCTAAAGCAACTGGAAAATTTGAATACAGAACAAGATACTCACACAGAATAAAATACTGGAGTCCCAAAAAATCTGGGCAAAATCAAAGAACTGGCTTCTGTCAACACAGAAACTGTGTCAGCTCTCAAACCCAAAGGCTCCTGCTGCCTGTCAGACTTGAGTCCAACCCCAAAAATAAACCCTGGGTTTTTAATTTGGAATTCAGCCCCCAAATTCTCTTATATCCATAAATATCGATTTAATTTTTACATATTTGCAGTATTCTGCAATGGAGAGAGCATCATTTTTATTGATCAGTGGTAAGGGCTGGGCTGAACTCTGCTATTGATGGTTTGAGTGCTTAAAAAATGCTGTTTGTATCCCAAAATATCCCAGCCAGAATCACCTCCCTTGCTGAGGAATGTGAATTTTCCTTGGAATGCTCCAGGATCCCACTCTGGGTTAACCTTGAGATCATTTAATTCTGGTTAATTGGAGCAGCACACACAGTCCTGATACCAAATATCCCCTCAAATTCTCCTTTTAGTTCCATGCAGCACCTGTTCATTGGTCAGAAAAACCAACAGGAATTGTTGCTCCCAATTTTTTCCTTTCAGAGGAGCAATTCTCCCAACAATTCACCTCTTTGTTACACTTGGACCTTGGCACTGAACTGCAGAGATGAGGGGGAAAAAGTTGAATTTTAAAGCAATTTTCTCTAGGAATAGGTCACAAAATGCCAGAATTGTTGCTGTTTTCCTGGGATTTTCATTGCAGCTCCACACAGCTGAGGAGGGCACACACCTGAGCCCACCTGCATCCCAACTCCTCCTCAGAAAATTGAACACAGGCTCCTGAACACGAGCCTGGAGTGGCTGATTCCTGCCAGGACAGGAGCAGATCCTGTCAGATCAGCCATAAAATTTAATGGAGCATGGAGTCAAACACATCCATATCCCAGCAGCTGCTCCCACATCTCTCCTCCTTTTTTAGGATGATTCTGAAACCAATCATCTGAAGGATAATTTTTAATTATTTTTTAACGCTAAAAATAATTTTTACTTTCATTTTTCCCCTCACAGAATATTTAATTTTCATCTGCTTGAGGTTGGATTTTGAAAAATTAATTATTTTTGTGGTTTTGCTGCTGTATTTTCCTACTTTTGTGAAAGTCCTTCCCAGAGAAGTTGTGGATGTCCCATCCTTGGAAGCGCCCATGGGCAGTATGGAAAAATCTGGGATAATGGAAAAGTGCCCCTGCCCATGGCATGAGTGGAATCAGATTTTTTAAAATCCCTTCATCCCAAACCATTCCATGATTCAATGATATTGCAGTTTTTTTCTCCCTGAAACAAATAACTTCCCAAATTAGGCAAAAAAGGATGTCTGGGAATTTTTGTAGCTTTTGCTTTTTGCACCCTGCTGGGTGGAAAAGAACCCAGTGATTTTTAGTTCATTCAAACATTTTGCACCAATTTCTGCTTTAATCATAATTACAGGCAAAATGCAAACAGATGACAAATCCATTTATCATTTTAATAAAATGTTTGCCTTGACACGGAAAACACAATCCCTCACAAAATCAACATTTGGAATTCATCTGGCATTTGAATGAATTCAGAAAAAATTCCCAAGGAATGGCACTTGTTGTACTGACATCAAGGTCTGGCTAATAAAGCCCAACCCAGTGGCTCAAGAATGTGACTTTTAAAGTCCTTTTCTTCATCATCAGTGCTCGGAAATGTTTGGATTAAGGGCTGATGGATGCCATGGGTGCAGAATCATTGGGAAAATCAACTTCTGATTTGTGTTTTCCCATCTAAGCAAAACAGATTCAAAGAGATCTTTTTCACTTCTGGAGAATAATTGAAATATCACTGATTTTCTTGATGAGTTTACTTCCCTTTTTTACACTTATGCACTAATCCATAGTTTAAAGGATTTGGGTTTTTCATTATGGGAAATTCTAAAGAGATAAAAACACAGATTTCCCTGGAAATGTCAATAATTTAAGGAGTGAAAACGAGGAAAGTCAGAATCTCAGTATTGACAAAGTCTGGGAAGTTGGATCCCACTGCTGTAACTTGATTAATTTCTATATATCTGAGATATGAGGTTGAAAGGAAAACCCTTCCTATTGGATATTTCAGGCAGGGAAAAAACATCCTAACAATAAATACTTACAAAACAATCTGGCTCAGCCTGATGAATGGAACAGGAAATAAGATTAAAACTGTTAAAAACATGGAATGTTCACTCTGGAAAGCTCTGGCTCTGGAGGGTTGTCATTCCTTTTTCATTATCCAACTGTCATCAGAGAGACCAAATTCTGTTCTTTTAAAGATCAGGGACAGAGGTTGAAAGAAATCAACTTTGACAGCAGCCTCCAAATGGATTCCACTGTCCCATTCAAATGAACAAGGCATTACTCAACACATGGGAAATGAAAGGATTTTATTTATTCCATAAAATAACCCCACCAAGACTTCAAAGAAAAACCTCTCAATTTAATCTTCACAATGGAGCATCCCTAATGAAGACTTTTGCAACTAAAGTACCTAGAAACTATTCAGTATGATGATATTTTCAGAAAGAACAGCAGAAAAATCCCTGCTGAACACTTTTATCTGTTCAATTTTAGGTGAATTATTCAAAATCCTGGATTTATAACCCTGAGAATCCTGGATTTCCACCCCTCAGAATCCTGGATTTCCAACTCTCAGAATCCTGGATTTATAACCCTGAGAATCCTGGATTTCCAACTCTCAGAATCCTGGATTTCCAGCCCTCAGAATCCTGGATTTCCTCAGCTGCTATTTCTCTACTCCAAATCATGATATTTTCAGGAAGAACAGGAGAAATCCTAAATATCCCATCCAGGCTGTCCCTCTTCTAGTCTGAAGCCATTCCCTGTCCTGTCACTCCACCCCTTGTCCAAATTCCATTTTGTGGGGTGAATCCCTCATGGCCATTGCCACCTCTCCCACAGCACTGCACTGGAAATTCCTAGTGCCAGCAGAAATAATCCCAACATTTCCTCCTGGTGAGCTATGGGACACTTGTGCTGTTTAACACAAACATTTAGCAACATCCCAGAGTGACAGATTTGAGGAATAAAAACCCAGTTGTTATATATATATATATATAAATAATACAAATAATAAAACCAATAAAATAAATTAATTAAAAATAAATTAGAAAATTAAAAATTATAATTAAACCAAATAAAAATAAAATAAATTTTTAAAAAGCAATTTTTCAAACAGATTCATTCTGTCAGGCCTGGTGGGAGCCCAGAGTTTGTATCAAAGGAAAAGTGTCTGAAGCAGTTCTGCTTTTGCTTCCAGCCAGGCAGGAACTGATAGCTCTGAGTGGATAATTGATGGAGGCAGGAGCCAATTAATCCCAGCAGACTGCACCAAACAGAGCAAGCTCCTAATTCCAAATCCTCACTCCACAAAGAGGAATCCTGTTCACAGAACACCAAAAAAATGCATACAGAGGATGGTTTTCCAAGCAGACTTTCCAAATATTCCTCCCTGAATAAAGGAGATATATCCCAGCTAATTAAAACAGCAGCTGAGAGTAGGAATTCAAACTGAGAGGAGATTTTAATGTTTAAATCAAGCAACAAAGTGCTCATCTGGTAGGGTTTTATTTTAATAGATGTGCAAACCTAATCCCAAATTCAGCATCTTGGATCATGCCTCTTCAGTTTATCAGAATTCTGTAGATAAAATTTATTTATTGCTCAGCTGCTTTGAAAGGTTTGAAGGATTCTGGGAAGTTGGCCTGGAAATGGAGTAGAACTAGTGAAGAATTAAATCTCTGCACACAAACAAAAGTCAATCAAGTGTCAAATTTCACTGTATTTAACACTGCCTTGTTAAAAATGTCTGTCAATCACCAGGTCTGCTTTGAAAAAGAGAAATTGATCTTTCAGCTGGGGTTGAATTTTTAAAAGGGATGGGTTTGGTGCCCGAAGTTGGCAAAAATCAACTGTTTTAGCAGAGAGGAGATGAAAAAGAGGAGCCATATCCCATTTTTACTCATCACAGGTCCCCAAAGCTGTGTCCAGCCCTCATGAACCACCCCAAAATCCCATTTAATACATGAAATCCCATTTCCCCCTGCCACACAAAACCTGCCAACAGCCTGAACTCTTCCAGATTCCCTGTGGTGCTTCTTAGAGTGGGAAGGGAGAAGGAAGCTCCCCTGAGCTCCTCTTCTCCAAGAAGAAAAATCAAGGTTAAAAATTCCCAAATTAAGGTTAAAAATTCTCAAATTAAGGTTAAAAATACCCACATCCTGTCTGGCTTGGCATTTGGAATATGGGGCAGAGATTCCCAAGCAGGAGATGCTCCAGAAATCCCAAATATTTCAAATAAATCAGACAGAGGGATGGGATAAGGGAAACCTGGAGCACCAGGATGAGGCTGGGATCATGTGATGAGAAAAATCATAAATGCAGAGCAGGAAAAAAAAATAAACAAAACAAAAAAGAAATGATTTCTGCAGATGAGCCCCGATAGCTTTGTCCCTACAAGCAGAGATTTTTATTAGCAACAGCTCTAATAAGAGGCAGCTTAGACCTCTGCCTCCTATCAAGGTGCAGAAAATGATTTTTCCTTATATTTAAAAGATTATCACTTCCTATCTCATCTCTTCTTATTAAGTTTACAGCAATATTAAAACAAGATTTGGGTGAATAAAGAACATAATATACTCCAAAATAGAGAATGTATTCTTTGGAGCATTATAAATGCTCCTGTCTGCTTGAATGGAATTTTAATGGAACAAACCCACCTTCTCTGAGGAGAAAAATCAAAAAAGAGGCAGAAAATATTCTCCTTTTCCAAAGGCTTCATTTAAAAATCTTGTTTTACAAGCACAGATCACTCTGAACTGGGGGACTGTCCAAGAACAGATTCACAAATCACCTCTGGTCCTTTTTCCAGCAGCCAGAACGTTTCCCAAATGGAAAAAAAGTCATTTAGGGGGATCAAAAAAAATTCCTATTTGATATCAAATTAAAAGAAAAGCTGATTTTGCAACCTCCCTGTGCATTTTGCTGCTTTTGATCAGAAAGGCAAAGGGAAAAAAAAGAGGTTTGTGAGGTGAGAAAGGGTTTGGGATTAGGAAAAGCTGCCTGTAAAGGCAGAATCCTGAGGGGAAAATCCAGGGCAAAGCTCTGCTCCAGCCCCTGCCCTCCCTCATTTGTCCCCAAAATGGATAAATTTTGTCATGGAGCAAAAATAGCATTTTTGGTTTAATATCTGAATTCTGTAACTAGAGAAAATGTCTTTTCCCATCAAAATTCCTGAAGGTTTTTTCCCTGTTTTCTGTTTGGTTGGATGTCACTGCAGGTCTGTCCTTTGTGCTGGGGTAGAGGAATTCTATCATTCCTTATTAAATTATTAAAGATAATAAAATATTAATAATAAAAATAATAGCAATAATAGCAATATTATCAACAACAAAATAATATCAACAACAACAATAATAACAATAATTATTATTGTTGTTGTTATTATTATTAATTAATTAATTTTAAATTGCCACAACTTGTTTCAGGACTCTTCCAGAACCTAGAGCTCAGTTTTTATCCTCCTGGGCATTGTTTTATCCCATTTGAAGGGTCCAAATTAAGTGCAAACTTTCTCCAAACCCATCCTAAATTCTGCAGTGAAACTACAAATTAATCATATCTGAATCTAAATCTCTGTTACATCCATATATATATATATTTTATTACACTTAATTTTTAAACCAGATTTAACAGAAATGTTCCTCTTTCCCCTACAACATTAATTTTCCTGGAGATTTTTTGGATGGTACTGATCTCCACATTGGAAAATTTTCCCTCAAGCCTTTTTTAATCATAATAAGATTTTTAATTTTAATCTTAATAAGCCTTTTTCATCCTTAAACTTTTAGGATTGCTTTAAAAGAAAATGCCTCCATTTTCATTTGTTAAAATACTACTTTTCCTAAAAAATAAGTTTTCAGAACTAAATAGGGTGAGTTTTGTGTTTTGGATTCATTACTCTGAGGGACAAAGTAGGGACCAGCTCTATGAACACCAAATTAAAAAGTCTGTGCACAAAAATCCTCAAGCAAACCCAAAAAATCTTGCCCATAAAATGCTTCTATTTCAGTATAATTAAGTATTTAAACACTTTTATTTTCTCCATAAATATATTTTCCATAAATACTCTGGGAGTATTTACAGGGAGTTTGGACAAAGCACAATTGTTTCCATTCTATTCTTTTCCTTTTTGCTGCTAAAACAAATTTAGGACAATTTACTACAATTCCTGAAGAAATATCAGTTCAAAATAATAATTAATTTTTTTCCAAACCAATCAAGGAGTTTTTAAGCTCCAGCTGAGCTGCATTAAGTTTTTAATTTCTCTTTTTTTTCTTGTAAAATTTCTCCGTGTGTGATATTCCAGGAGATGTGCTGGAACTGGGAAAAGCTTTTGGAATTCTACAGCTGAGGATCATCTTAATGCTACTGCCCTCTGCTGCTCCTGGATTAGGGACAAGGAAAAAAATTCCTACCTTGCATTAATTTGTGACTGAGCAACTCAAATCAAAGATTTCAGTGTATTTAAATCTAGAATATTCCAACTAAATGCATTCTATACAAATTAAAAAGTGCATTAGATGGTTCTTGCCTTATTTTGGAGCATTTAAATATTTTAATCATATTTTAATATCTGGAGAAGAAGTCCCTGCTAAGCACTCTGAGAATATTTATCCATCCTGCTAAATGAAATAAAGTTCAATTTTGAGAGGCTTAAATCACTTCAAGGGAGTGCCAAGGGATCCCTGCTCCAGACTGGAATAAAAACATGGGAATAAACAGGTCTGGGAGCGGAAAACTTTGAATTTAAAAAGTTGATAATAATGATTTTTGGGGTAATATATTCAGTTTGAGATTATATATTGAGTTTTAGGATAATATATTCCGTTTTGGATAATTTATTGAAGCTGTCAGAGGCCAAAGTTCAGGAAAAGAAAATGCAATTCCTGCTCCATCCCAAAACATGTGGGAATGGGATCCCCTCCCTCTCTCTGAGGTGTCTCAGGGCATCCCTTTGATTCCAGACTCACCTGGGACACACTTTTGTCCACAATTCATAAAACCCCCAATTTTATTTATTTATTTTTTTTGGAAAAACAACGTGCCAGAAGCAGATTTACCTCCAGACAGATCCTACAAAAGATCCTTGCACTCACTGGCTTTTTCCTGACAAACCCATTCTGGATTTTCCTGCTTTTTCCCATTCCCCTCCAGTGAATTAAATGCTGCAATTGTCCCCAATTTTTCATTCCTGCAGCAGAACAAATCGTTGGCTCTCCTTGAACACACACAATCCTATTTTAGATTTTAAAGGACATCAACTTTTTCCATTTAAGAACCAGGCAATAATTAAAGATCGTTTCCCTGGTGCCATTTAATTAATCCCTAAATTGGAGAAAAACTGGCTGAGAGGGTGTATAACATGGAATGGCTAAAGAAAATAGAATTAAGGAATGAGAAACTCCTGGAATTGTCCTGTTTTTTATATCCCTGAGGCACAGGACACACTGAACATCTCCTGGGATGATCAAAACTCCAAGGAAAAAAAAAAAAAAAACAAAAAGGATGGAGGTGGGGAAGAAGCAGGGCAGGTAATCAGAGGAGACAAATATCAAAATTTCTGGTAATTCCTAAGGATAAAATGCAAAGAGAAAAAAAAAATTCCCACTTTTCTGAGGTTTGAAGGCTCAGCCAATGTGAAGCTTTAATTATTTTTGCAGTTTGGGGTTTTTATTAAACGTGCACTGAAATATGAAACTTCCAGCTAATAGAACACATGTGGAGGTAGACAGAGCTCCTTTGGAATGATTTCATTCATTCCATGCACAGGGATGCCAGAAAAACAAAATTTGAGTTCACAGCAACCACCAGCACAGAGAAGGCAAGAGGGAGGGGAAAGTTACAACCAGCAAGTGGCAAAATTCTGCAGAAAAGCAAAGATTTGGTACCTGAACAGCTCTGGCAGCTTGGGGATTTCCCTGCTAACATTTTAGGGAAGCTCTGTGCTGTTTTCTGCCTCAGTTCCCAAGGAACTTCCTGCTTTGGGAATCTTTCACCTGAAATCGGGATGGAAAACCCATCCCAAACCTCACCTGCACAGGAGAACCCCCAACAGCTGCTCTGTGCTCAGTAAATCATGGAAAACAGGAATTTTCCCTGGGAAATATTCACAGGGAATATTCAGCAGCCAGGCTCAGATGCAGGTTTTAGTGAGGATATATTTATTTCAGTCACAGAAGCCTCACATTATTTCTGATTATCCATATTCCTGTGTCCCTGGGCAGGGTGAATTAGGCTTCAAAACATCCAGGAAAAAAAAAACCCTGGAAAATAATGGCCAGGTGGGAAAACTGCAGGAGTTTCTTGGAGCAGCTGACTGGAAGCTGCTGCTGTGTTCTGTGTCTCCCTGCCCTCATCCCAGGACACGTTCCCTGCTCTCATCCTGCTCCTGGTGCCAAGGAAAAGGGATCAGTTCCAGCTCCTGGCATTAAACCACGAGCAGGGTTTAGCTGAGCTGCTGTAACTCCTTCTCCTGGGCAGTTCTGGGGGCTCACAGCAGCCCCAGAGCTCCCCTCTGCTCCCCCCATCATGGGAGTGCTCCTCACCCCTGCAGTGCTTTCAGTAATTAATGCTAACAATCCCCTAAATATCTGCTTGCTCCTGGTTTTTAATCCACTACAAAATACCCAATTCCCAGCAAATGCTTCTGGAGGAGCTGAGGGCTTCTGGGAATGTTCCTGGCAGCTCCTGGCTGGTGATGCTCAAGGCACTGAAGTTCTTTCACACCAAAATGCAGCTGAGTGAGTGAAGAAAAAGCAAAAACCCAGAACTTCATCCTTTGTTTTAAGCAAAGTTTAAAAGCAGAGCTCAGAACATAATTAGTTTAAAAAAATTCCCTAAAAACTGGATGTTAAACTGCATGTGCACAGCCAACAACCACTGAGGCAGGAGCAAGAGTATCCCAAATCTGCTCTGCTGAGTGACAGTACAGACAGATAGATAACATGATTTAAATCCCAAAAAAGATAATTTATCATGGTTTTCTTCCCCATCTCACATCTATGACACAGCCCTGTGCATGCACACACATGTGGACACGCAAATTCCCACAGGAATAGAAAATGCAAGGGGAAAATAATGCTGTGAGGTTTTAATTACAAATAAATTCACATTAAATGTGTGCCACACTCTGAGGGATATAAACCCACCCAGTATTAATCCTGTAAGGAGGTGTGATTTGAACAGCAATATTTCACAGAAAAGAGAAAAAATCCCAACAAGAACCAAAAAAACATCTCCAAAAAATCACCTTTCCAAGATTCACTGCTGCAAAAGCACCTCTGATGCAGCCCTGAGCAAAGAACATTTCCAGGGGTTCATTTGCTTGTTCAAATCCAAATATTTCCAAGTTCAGAGTGCTGGGAGCTCCTCTGAGCTCCAAACCCTGCTGATGGCAGAGCCTCCATCCCAGGCAGGATCCCAAATGTCTCCCAGTTCATTCAGATTCATCAGGAATCAAATAATTCCTTACACTCAGATTCAGTAATTAGTGCAGAACAGACCTAAAAATCCCTTAAATATCTGCTTGCTCCTGGTTTTTCATTAAAAAATAACCATTTCCCAGCAATGGAAAGCCTGCGGATGGCAGAGCCTCCATGGCAGGATCCCAAATGTCTCCCAGTTTATTCAGATTCACCAGGAACCAAACAATTCCTCACATTCTCATTCAGTAATTAGTGCAGAACAGACCTAAAAATCCCTTAAATATCTGCTTGCTCCTGGTTTTTCATTAAAAAATAACCATTTCCCAGCAATGGAAACCCTGCTGATGGCAGAGCCTCCATGGCAGGATCCCAAATGTCTCCCAGTTTATTCAGATTCACCAGGAACCAAACAATTCCTCACAATCTGATTCCTGTGGCCCAGCCTGGAAGCTTCCAGCAGGAGGATTTTTGTGCTCTGTTTTAGCAGAACTCAACATTTCAAGTGTGTCTGACATCAAATGTGGAATCCTGAGCTCAGTTCCATGCTCAGGGATTCCTCATCCAAGGAAAAGCTGCTTTTCCTCTCCTCGTGTTTGCAGAAGCAAACCTTCCTAAAACCTTCTCAGCAACAAGAACCAAAGCACAGCTGCTTCCCTCAGCACAGCCATGCCATGAAAAAGGGTAAAATGTAAAATAAAAGAGTAACTGCTCCAATAAATGTTGGGTTCCTGGGCACTGAGGCCACATCTGGTGGCAGAGGAGAGCAAGGACACCCTGAGCACTCTGTCCTCAATCCAGAGCCCAAAGAGGGGAGAAAACAGAGGGACAAAACATCTTGCAGGAATGATGAACCAAGCTGGGCCAAATCTGAAATATTTCAGGCAGGTTTTATCCTCTTGCAAGTTATTTATTCCACCAGAGAGGGTCTGACTCTTTAAAACAGGCACTAAAAATGGGGGATTATCCCAAATGCTGCAACAAATCCAAAAGAAAATGCTGCTCAAACTCAGTCCTGCTCCTACCTGCCCGTCCTGACCCACGTGGACTTGGTGTATCTGCAGGTTTCCCTGGAAAAGGAGAGAATGCACAATCAGCACGAGTTTGGGATTGCAAAAGCTGCAAAAAAACGTGTTTCAATCTGAAGGAAATCCATGAATTTAGGAAGTTCTGATGGAGGTTCTTTAGGCAATCCAGCTCAAATCAGCCTCAAAAGCCAGGAACATGTTCTGCTTTCAGAAGTTACTGGATAATCTATTTTTATGCAACATTTTTTGAGGTGAAACTTTTGGTTTTCCTTCTTTATGTAAACCTGCAAATTGAAATCCAACCCTTACTATCCCAGAACTAGCAATATAACACTTTTATAGGATTGCAGAGCTATTAACTATTTGCTTTTTATTTTATCCTCATTCCATACTGAGAACCAACACAGTTCTGTTACAGGGATTACATCTATAACAACAACAACAAAATTCTCAATAAATCAAAGTATTTTAAGCTCCAAAGTCCAATAAGGAAATCTTTACGACATGAAGTTTTTATTCACATGCTCACTGATGTCTTTCCAAAAGTACACTTGGATTAAGGAAAGGCAGCTTCCCAAAAGAGCCTTGCAGTGAAACAGCACATTTTGGAGGACAAAATCACAATTTTTGTGCAGTTTCTCTTGCTGGCAGCTCCTCTCTCACTTGTGTACGTTGTCATTAATTTAAAACCAGATGTTTTCATCTGTCAGGGACAAATGCAGCCTTTGAAAGTCCCACAGACAAGAAGAGGCAAAGGATCCAGGGTGTGCTGGAACCTCGGGATCCATTCCAGCAATCTCTGCTGAATCATCAGTTTTGAGTGGTTCTTTACCCAAAAACTCCTTCAGTTTTATGGCAGCACCACACATTAGAGGCAGGATATTTTAATTCTTTCTTCTCTCTCTCAAGGCCTGACAGGCCCTTCAAAGGACAAGCCTTTAACTATAATATTTATAGAATTTTTATGATAATATTTATTCTCCAGTAGCTGCCTGTGTTAACAATATTCCTTCACAAAGTGGTTTTATGAGCTGTGATTTGGGTTCTTTGGACAGGGATTAAACCAACCCAGGCAGATCCACTTCCCAGAGAGGGAAAAACCTTGACAGGGAAATGGGACAGATTCAAATTGTTGCCTGTATTAATGTTTAACCTGATTTTTCTATTCCTTCTTCATTTAAACAAAGTGCACAAGAAATCCAAGAGCAGTTTTAGCAGTCAGGAGATTTTAAAATAACCAGTAACTGCAGCAAATACACAGGGAAATCCACCTGGATTTGGGAGCTGAGCCACAATTGGAGGGTTTAGGATTGAATTTATCCATTTCCACTTATCCATATCCATTTATCCATCCAATTCCACTGAACTGTTTTTTCTGGAAAAAAATCCAGAAGTGCAAATACTGCAGGGCCAGATGAGCTGGTCAGGAATGAAGGGCAAATTCATTCTGGAATATTTCTTTATTAGATGGTGGCTGAAGCTTTCTCCAACTCCTGTTCAACCATTAAAGGCCCTGAGTGTTCTGATCACATTTAGTTCATCAACCTAAATAGAATAATTTCATTTTTAAGCAGTGCAAAGCACTGAACTGGTTTCCTATTAAACTCTGTCAGAACTAAATTTCCAAAGATCATCAGCCTCATGCAACAATTAACACACTTTGAGCAGTTTTGGCTGGTGAGGGAAGGAAAACCAAATCAAAATAATAAAAATAAAATCAATATAAATAATAATGATGAGAAAGAAACCCCCCCCCAAAAAAAAAAAAAAAACCCAGAGACAGGAGGAGCAGGTTCTAAACCTCATTTCCTGCTGGTTCCAGCACATTTTCTCATTTTCTCTCAGGGTTCCAGAATGAAATGAGACCCCCAGGGTTTGCTCACCTCGCTGTCCTGCGTGATCTGGACCTGCTCTCCCTGGGGCACCTGGGCTATGTGGAGATGGCCCTGTGGGATCCACAACAAAAGAAAACACCAAGGAGCATCAGAGGAAAATCACAACTCGAGGAAGCAGCTCCTGCCTTGGAGGCAGCAGAGTTTCATGGGGAGAAGCCAAATGTGCAGTGAAAGCACTGAGGGGCTTTAAAAAAGCAAAGTGCACCTGTAGTGCCCCAGCTCTGGATGGAAATAAAAGCAGAGGGACTTGGAGCAAAGATTGGTTCATTTCCACTTCAGGGGAAGGAAAACAGGCATAACTATAACAATAACAATAATCATCATCATCATCATCTTAGAAGTGTATTTTTCTATTGCCTTTTTGACTGGTACACAAAGCCTGACTTGCTTTGTTGATTGAAACTTTAATTCAATTTAAATATCTGGAAAACTCAGTTTTAAAACAGATCTACCAACATTAAATATCTCCAAGAGAGAGGTTTCCAAAGGTATCTCATTATCCACCTATTTTTGCTCTTTCACTGGAGCAGAGATCATGCTGAGGACTCCCAGCTGCTGGGATTTGGCAGGAAATCATTAATTTCAACAATTCCCTTGGTTTATACTGGTGAGAATCTGCCCTGGTGGTTTTCATCCTGTAATATTTGGTTTTGCTGCCCATTCCCACCTCTCTCCTGGTCCCATTTGATGCCAGCAAAGAGAAGAGTGGCTGGAATTCCTTGTGCATCCTGCCCTGCCCAGCCACTGTGATTTACCTGAGGGGAGATTGGATTCTAAATAACCTCCTGGAGGTTTTATAAAGCTTTGTGTTCATTTTAATATGCCTGCATGAGATTAAAGATAATCATTTGGAATTCTGTCAAAGGCCCCTCTGATTTTATAACACAAGAACAATTGCCTGTGATTTTCAAAGACACACAGATCCCTCTATTTCCAACAGTTTCATTTCCTTTGGAAGGAAACTGGCTATTTATAGGGAGAAAAACCACACTGAAAGTGTCCTTTGGACAATAGGGGCTGGAGAGAAAATTATAGCACTGCCCAGCCCAGGGGGAGATTAAAATCACTTTCCCTCCTTCACATCAAACTCTCAGCACTCCCAGGAAAAAGATGGAATGTTTACAAGCTCCATTTAGACAGTTTTTTTCCTGGATTCCACAATTTGAAGGATAATTAGTGTATCAAGGTCTTTTAATGAGGCAAGTTTTTATCACTTCCATCTATAAACAAACCATCTGTTCTATTAAAGTCATATATTTCATATAATTCTCCTTTCTATCTTTGCAGTCATCAGTTAAATCTCACCCACAGATCCATAAGAAAATTCACTTTTAAAATCCACATGAATTCAAAAGACAAAGACATTCCCAGGATAATATTGAAAAGTTACGGCAAAAGTGAAGTGGAAAAGGAAGATTTCCACCCAGTTCCTGCACAAAGAGAATTATTTCACTGAGGACACTTTTTAAAAATAATTTGAATTTCAAACAATCCTTGTAGTGCTCTGTGGACACAAGAATTAAGTGAAGGTGTTTTTTTCAGAGTACACCCAAACCACAGATAAAAATCATCAGGCCTGAGTGGTGGTGGGAGGGTCAGGCTTAAAAAATGTCAATATTTAGAACTTTCACTGATAGACACAGAGCTCAACAAACACACATGGGAAGAACTCAGCTCCCAGATGTTCAAAAGTGCCTGAGAATGCAGTTTTACAGAAAAAAACAAATAAATAAACGTGATTTTGTTGTGTAAGTCACACCAGAACAACCTCAGAAGTGTAAATCACAAAGTAAACACAGCCAGGAAAAGGCTGATAATTCTCTATATAATAACCAAAAAGCATTAATTTGCATGAATTATTATTGATTAATTTGCATTGATTGTGTGAGGAAATTCTGCATGGAATTTTTTGTCAAATAACTTTTTTTTTTCTTTTTTTTTCTTTTTTCCATAAGCCTCCAGTGTTTATTTGCTGGAAACCTTAAGTGTTATGATCTCAGAATCAAAGATGACTCTGCAGCTGAAGCAGAGTTCTGGCTGCTTTGGGAGGAGGGAGAGATTTAGGAAAAGTTGAGGACATACTACTTGGACTTGTCCATCCTCTCCAATCTGGTGGATCTGGACCTGCTGAGCGTTGGCCAGGGCGTAGTGCAGGGCCTGGGGCTGGTTCTGCTGCATCTCACTGGAAGCTGACACCGAGCTCTGGGATCCCTCTGGGAAAAAAAAGAGACCAAATTCCAGCTTTATTTGATGTGCACACCCCAAACTGTTCCTCCAACCCCAGGGAAATCAAACCCAGGTCATTCATCCGGCAATATTCCTGTGCATGGTGGAGGTTTCCTACAAACCCCACAGAATTCCAAGGGCTGGGAGAGCTCATGTTTAAAAAAAAAAAGCACATTTTGGAATCTAAAATCTCAGATTCTGCAGCTGTAAAAGTCCCAGCAGAACAAAACCAGAGAGGTTTCCTAAGGAATTCAATGTTTTTTGTTCACCTGAGAGGCTGAGAACAATTTCTGCCACCATCATCTTTAACAATCCATCCTGCCTATGGTGAGAAATTAAATTATCAGATAAATAAAAGGAATATCCCAAGATCCATCTCCTACAATTCACAATGACACACATGAGGTCTGGAATTGTGTTTTTGAACCTCAAAATGACAGGTGGATTTCTTGATTTATTCAATTTAAACACACCTCACGCTGCAGAGTGGAAATGCCCCTGAAAAGGGAAAGTTAAACATAAAAAATGGGAGTTATCTTCCTGTAACAGGGACAAAAACCACCAGGAAAACCTCAGTGGGATTTCCAGAGGGTAAAAATTTGCATTGGACACATCATAGATCCATTTTGAGGTTTTCCAGCTGCAGGGAAAGGATTCATCTAAACAGAAGAGGCAAAAGGCAAGTAAAAAGGACAGAAACCATTAATTTTTAATATCTCTACTAAATACTCCAAGATTTATTCTGCAAACACACTGTTAGTTCTGCAGGAATGAGCTTTATCCACTCAAATATTTTAATGGGAACGTTCTCTAACAAAATCAGCCATTTAAGGGTTTTTTTTTCCTCCTGTCTGCAAATGTTTGCGCACAAAGATAATTTTGAGGTTTAGGTCTGAGCATGGGAACTGGGAAGTCCAAACCACCAAGTTAATATTTATTTATTTGTTGAAAAGTTGGGTTGTTTAACAATTCAGGCAGCTCTGATTCTGTTAACGAGCTGGAACACAGAATTCCAGCCACAAATTTCCACAGGGAAACACAACAAATCCACGTTTTTGCTGCCTGTGGGACAAACCTGTAACCCCTCACATCCCAGCAGGTAAATGATAATAAATAAATAATAAATAAATACATACATACACAAACAGATAAATATAATAAAATAATTAATATTAAAAATAAAATAATAAAATGATAAAAATATTAATTAAATAAAAAATATTATCAGGTAAACTGTTAATAAAGCTAATAGAGCTTTTATAAACCTTTAAATGCAGCCTTGGTGCTCCCTGTGCAATTCCAGCTTTTCCTCCACTGTTGTAGACTGGAATTTGCTGCACAGAATTCCAGGTGGGATTGAGGAATCCCAGCTGGCTGAAAAGTGCTGAACACTGGAGAAAAACTGCCCCATCAACCAAATAAAAATGGGATTTTTTCCAACTGGGATACCAGTGGCTTTGTCATGGCCACTGGCAGGAATGGATATCCTGGAAAAATCCTTACCTGAGCCTCTGTCTTTCACGTTTTTTCCCATTTCCATTAATTTATTCTAAATATTTGATGCAATGCAGTTCTCTGCTTTTTAATTTACAAATAGCATTTTGTTGGGATGGCTGAGAAAATCCACTGCTATCATCTGCTCCTTCAGGGCTCCCAGCAGGCTTCTGAGGGACAAATTCCCTCAGGTTTGTAAGGAAAAATTCCCTGAGGATTCTGAGGGACAAATTCCCTCAGGATTGTGAGGGAAAAATTCCTTTGGGATTGTGAGGGAAAAATTCCCTCAGGATTCTTAGGGAAAAATTCCCTCAGGATTGTGAGGGACGAATTCCCTCAGGATTTGGTCTTTCCATCATGTTTCCCAGTCTCTCCCTATGGAATTCAACTGAGCCAAGTTACAGCTTGACCTCAGTCAACCTCAGTGTCCAAATACAGAATCCTTAATTTATATATTATTTATTACTATATTATTATAGAAAATATATTTCTGATTAAGTTATGCAATAAAAGATTACCAAAGAAATAAAACCCACGGGAGATAAATATATATTTTATATATGTTTATGATATTCACATATTGAAATACACTTTTAAGTGTAAGGCCCAAAAGTCTTGATTTTCAAGTCATTTTTGGTTTCAGAGGACAGAAATTATCATGCTTTTTCGAGGTGCAAGAGGAACCACAGCCTGGATGGAAGCACCCTGAACCTCTCCTATGGTCACCTATAAATAGATTTAAATTTGGCTTCGCTGCAACAACCAAAATTGGGGTTTTTTTCCTCTATTTTGTTGCATTTTTTGGTGTTCTTCTCTCTTAGGAGGAGATAAGAGAGAGGATTCAGCCACATCTAAAAACAACACATCCTTTATGAGTCCTGTTTTTCCCCTCTTCATCTGGGAGCAGACAAAGGGAATATTTATCCACTTTTATAAACACTCCCCACTACAAACAAACACAACCATGAGGAGCACACCCAGCTTGGGGAGAGGAGCTGTCAGCAGTGATAAATCCCTGGAAACCATCGAGCCTCACGATTCCAATTTGGATTCTTGGAATCCCTGGCAGGAGGAGCCACAGCTGAAGTCCAGAATTTTCCAGGAGTTCCCAAGGGACAACTGGGACATGAACCCTGCAGTGCCACGTTCTCCATGGCATTCCCAAAGAACCTTCAGGGATGTGGCTTCAATTCCCAGCTAAAACCACTTTTTAAAGCAAGATCTTTGGTGTTTTCTAATCTGTTCCTATTCCATTTCCTATTTATCTGTTGAGGATTTTCATTTCCACGGAATCATGGAATTGTTAAGGGTGGAAAAGACCTTTAAGATCAGCAGCTCCAACACCACCCCCATGGTCACCACTGAGCACGTCCCCAAGTGCCACATCCATGGGATTTTTGGACATTTCCAGGGATGGAGACTCCACCACTGCCCTGGACAAACTATTGCAATGCTAGACAACCCCTTCCATGAAGGAATTTTTCCTGATTCCAACCTAAACTTCCTCTGGTGGAACTTCAAGGACATTTCCTCTCATCCTGTCCCTTGTTCCACAGCAGGAGGTATTCACATTTAGGAATTCTGGAATTAAAAACTGTTTTCCTGGTGTCCAGAGTTCCACCCTCACACCTCTCCTCACAAACAGGGATGCATCTCCTCGTGGTCCCAGCAAGGGAAGGGTAATGGATGGATTAACTATCCCCAAACCCAAAAAAAGCAGGAAAAAGCCATTCCAGAACAATGGAAATAAACCTGTAAACCATCACCTCCCCCTGCCTCAGCCCCCAGTTGTGTGGAACAGCTTTGAAGATTTGGCTGCACATCCAGTTTTTAATGTGACACCTCAGCACAGGCTTAAATCTACACATAAATCCCAAAGTCAGGGAATTAATTAAAAATTCCAGCATGGAAAACTGTGATAACAGCTTGAACAATCTGAAAAGAAATGAAAAGAAAGGAAGAAGGCACTTTTCAATTAATCCTCCTCCCAAACCCCCTCATTTCCTACGGCATTCCTGCACAGACTCCAACCCTTTCCAAAGGAATATCCAGTGAAATTATCATGGCAGCCACGTGGATGTCTCTGGTTGGGGAAAAACATGGGCAAAACACACCTTAGGTACTGAAATGTTGGCTCCAAGAGCAGAGCAAACCACAGCAATCAACGCTTCCTTTCCAAAAGAAAGCGATGGATTCAAGCAAAGAGGCAGGGAAAATCAGGAAAAGCCTGAATTTAACAGTCAATTAAGTGCGGAAAAATCTTAATTAATATCTCTGGGAGTGAAGGACAAAGAAAATACATTTGTGTTTTCCCACCAGGCTCCCCAGACATGATTTTCCCTGCAGGTTGATGCCCCTTGGACACCAAATTCCAAGCCCAAAGCCTTGGAGGGTCTCTGGGCTCAGGCTCCTGCTCTGCTGTTGTTTCCAGAGTTAATTTTAACATGTGATGAACAGAGCAGAGAGGAAATCTGTTGTCACTTTTCACCACACTCCAATCAAAGCCACGTGCTCCAGGAACTGTTAATCCCAACAAGCAGGAAAAGCCTCAAAGCTTTGGCACTTCCAACAAGTGCAAGAGGAGTGAATCTGAACAACAATCCTGTTGTGATGCAAATAATTCAGAATTATTAATTGTGTGTGCAATAATTCATTTAAAAAAAAAATTTAAATCCCAAATAAATGAGGTTGGAAGTGGCCTCTGGAGATGATCTAATCCAATGTCCTTCCTCAAGCCATGGGCAACCAGAACTGGTGGCTTGGGGCTGCACCCAGGTGGATTTTGATGTCTCCAGGGATGGTGACAACCTGTTACAGTGCTCACTCATCCTCAAAATTCCTCAGAGCCAGGGAAACCAAAGTCAGGACACAGCTGAGTAAGTTTCAGGCTGCCATAATTTTTTTTTTTTTTGAGTAGGCAAATTAACTGCTGCTAAAAACAGCTCTGCAAATCCCAGTCCTCCCATCCATAGGGAAGGGTTTCCAGCCCTGCAGCGATCAGGATTTGGGAATCTCAGGAAGTGCTCCAGGCTGGATGGGGCTTGGAGCACCCTGGGGTGGTGGAAGGTGTCCCTGGAATGGGATGAGCTTTAAGGCCCTTCTCACCTAAACCAGTCTGAGATTCCATATTTTTTATTTTTTTTTAAACAGAAGCCTGAGGAGAGCCCAAGAAACTCCAGCCCTGTATCCCCACATCCTTCCCAGGGAAACCTGATCCAGGTTTTCTGCTGCAGCCAGAGCACCTGGAAGCTGAATCTGGAGCTGGGACAGTGGCACAGGCAGCTGAATTTCCAGGCTCACCTGGAACTGCCCCCTGAGCAAAGGCTGCCATAAAACCTGGCTGGGTTCACGTGTCTCCCTGCCCAAAGCCCCTCTGCTGTCACAAGTGTGCAGTGCAGAGCTCCTTCCCCTCAGAGCTGGGGAACACTGGCTGGGAGCTGCCAGCAGGAATTCTGCTCCTCCCCTGCCCAGATGGATAATCAGCACCAGCTGCCTGGGAATTGTGATGCTGGAATTCCAGCTGGGGCTTCCAGGGATGTGCAACCACAGAGGCAGAGTCTGAGCACTTGGTGAGTTACCTGAACACAGGGGTGGAATTCCAGCCCTGGCAGGCCACAGTTACCTTTTAAAAATGTGGGGATTTCATTTTTATTATTATTTTATTATTTCATTTCATTTCACATTTCCCTTCTCTTTCTTTTCCCTATATCCTCATGGAGCCTCCCAACCTGCTCTCCTGTTTGTCCTCATCCAGGTGAAATCCCTGGATTTCCTCCTCACCCAGGTGAAATCCCTGGATTTTCAACCCCAAATCCACTCCTGGTGGTTTTGGGGATCAAAACGAGGTTCTCCAGGCACCCCTGACTCTGCAGAGTGCTCAGATTTGTAAAGCAGCTCCTGTGTTTTTCACAGCAGTGAATTCCTCCCCCACCTTTCCAGCCTCCCAAAAAAAACAGTGCCAAAGCCACCCTGAGCAAGAGCAGGATTTTAAAAAGAGAATTAACCAAGGCCTCTGGAACCATGGGACCATTTCCCAGGACATTTTAATATTCCTGCCTGGATCTGCTCCTCCTGCACAGCCCAGGGACAGGCCAAGGTGGGCTGAGCAGGGACATCAGCAGGGACAAAGCCACCCCCACAGGGACAGGCAGCCACCTCTCAGCTACCAGGGCATGCAGGTGCTATAAAAACCCCTGGGAAATCCTGGGGATGGATGGAGCAGGGGCAGCCAGCTCCACTCTGCTTAAATGAGGCAGCCTGGACACCCCCCAAAATTCCAAGGTGGCCCCTGAGTGTCTGTCCCCCCTCCCCTGCTCCCACAGCACTGCTGAAATCCCAAAGATTTGGGATGGTTTTGGGTTGGGAGGGACTCCTTGCACAGCCCAGGCTGCCCAGGAGTGAATTCAGGTGGTTTTCTACCCATGGAACATTTTACTCTCAAATCAATTTCGTGGAACTGAGAGGAAAAAAAATAGATCTTCAGCTTAACCACAACAAGAAACCCACCCAAAGTCATGATCCTACAGGAGACAGGAATCCACTGACTCTGAGTTTTACATCTCTACAGGTGTCTCCAAACCTTCAAAACAGATTAAAGATGAATAATTTGAATAATAAATCTCAACATCACTCAAGGAGCACCAGGCTAATGAGCACAGGCTGTAATATCCACCTACTGCTGCCTTTTTATCCTGAAATACTGATTGCTGAAAGACTGAAAGTAAAAATCCCATCAACATAGAGGGCTTATGGTTACCATTACATTGATTAGTTGTTTTAATTTGAGAATTTTGGATGTGATTCCCTGTTCCAGCACATAAAATTTTCCATTGAAAGCAGATTTTGTCATTCTTTGCATGAGATACAGTGGTTAGTGTTAACATGCAACCAAAAGTTTTATGCAGGCAAATAAACTGACTTCCTTTTCTTTGGGCTGCCTTCCAAAGCCCTGTTTTTAATATCTAATGTACAAAAGTCCCAGAACACTGCTTTATATTAAAAGCATGAGCCAGAAGTGTCCTCAGAGAACACTCCTGAGGTCAGGATTTTTCAGTTGTTATTACAATCCAGGCCTTCATACCTAGATGGAAATATGGAATCACCTACAGCACATTTCATGTCTGCAGAGGAAAACACTTCAGGAACAGCATTTAGCACGTCCCACTGAATGGTGTGAACACACTGGGAAGGATTTAGTCACTTGGTTCCTCTTAGGAACAACAACTGCAAAGATATTTGGACTGTCTACTCAAAGAACTGAGCGTGGTAAAAATACAAAAATACAGCCCAAAGCTGCAGGAGCTGAATCCATGGGGGTGGACAGAAGGCAGGGATGGATGGGATTTTGGGAAGGAATTCTTGGCTGTGAGGTTCTGGCACAGGTTCCCAGAGAAGCTGTGGCTGCCCCTGGATCCCTGGAAGTGCCCAAGGCCAGCTTGGAATAACCTGGGATAGTGGAAGGTGTCCCTGCCCATGGCAGGGGGTGGAATGAGATGTTGCAGACAGGAAGAGATATTATAAAATATTATAAAATATGGTTTAGGCCCTGCTACTCTAGCTAAGCTAACAGCTTGTGACTTCCCATGTGGAAAAATCATAAGAAGGAAAGTCAGTTGAACTATTCTTGTAGAAAAAAAACAGTCTGCACCTGTAAAAAACAAGAAATCTGTCCCATGGCAATCACTGAACAAAATATGTAAACTATCCAGGAACAGACAGATTTGATGGATATGGAAAATGCCAGTTACTAACCAATGAACTGAACAGCAAGGAAGTTATGAACCAATTGGAGTTATACACAAGATCTTGAAAACTGGATAAAAATGAGAATTAAAAAGGCCAATTAAAGATTGGCTTTTGCTGCATGAAGAAACTGAGTCCTGCCTGCTTATTACTGCACCATGAGATGGACTTTCAGCTCCAAACCATTCCAGGATTTCACATTCCCAGCACCTCAGCAAAGCCAGGCAGCCAAATTCTAATTCAGGCACCTTGGAAAGCAACAGGGGTTGATTATCTGGGGGGAGAGAAGGTTTGGTTTTTACCTGAGCCACTGTAGGAGGAGGAGGAGGGTGTTCTCCTGGAGAAGCTTTTCACAGCCAGGCTCTGCCCCCTCTGCTTCCTCCTCCAGGCTGTCCTGCACTTGGAGTCAATGCTCTGCTTGATGCGGTACCAGTCCGACTCTGTGATGCCAAATTTGTAAAAAAGGTGGCCTGGAATGACGGAAAAAAAGAGAGAAAATAATCAAGACAAACCTGGATTTTCCAGAAAACACAGAGAGGACACATCCAGTTCCACACTCCAGGCTCTGCACCTGTGCAAAGACCCCCTGAGCTGAGCAGTGACAGGATTGCAGCAAAACTCATTCCCAAAAGCCAGTAATTGTTCATCTGCACGGTTCTGGATGTAAAAAATGCCAATGGAAAATGGAAAAAATGGGATTTTATCAGCTGCACTCAGGTCTGTGGAAGCTGCACTGTTCCATCCAAGCTGTGCCAAACCAAGAGGAGGATCCAACACCCCCGAGCCAAAGCTGGATCAAGGATTTAATTCTCACTGATAGTGCACCACAATAAGTCTGATTGCAGAAACACAAAAGTGCCTCCTGCTGAAGTAGGAAACTGCATAAAACTCCCTATAAAGAAAAAAAAAATCAATTCTTTTAAAGCTCAGTTTTAAATTGATCCAAATCAGTAAAAACCACAACTCAAAATGAGGATACTCTGCACAGTTACTCCCAGAATTCAGGCATTTTAAGAGCCTCAGGATGAACTTTTCAGCCCTTGGTGCTATGTTGCCAAAGTGTTCCATAAACATGGCTTTAAAACTGGGAATTTAACGGGGAATGTTGTGCACTGTCAGCATGAATTATTCCACACTTTCAGCATTTCACTGGGAGCTTCTGAGGGGTTTGGATTTTCCTAAAGCACCAACACTTGAGAGCAAAAAACTCCAAGCCCCCACAGCTGCAGAATAAAAGAAACACTCGAAAAATCTGTTATTTGCCCATCTAAAAAGGAGGGAGATGGATTTTTTTATATGGATAGGGCAAGGGGAATGGCTTTAAACTGACAAAGGTGGGATTTTAGGAGGGAGTTCTTCCCTGTGAGGGTGGAGAGGGGCTGGGTGGATTCCCAGAGAAGCTGTGGCTGCTTCTGGATCCCTGGCAGTGCCCCAGGCCAGGCTGGAGCAGCCTGGGACAGGGAAAGGTGTCTCTGCCCATGGCAGGGGGGAGTTAAATGAACTTTAAGGTCCTTCCCACCCAAACCATCTCAGGATTCTCAGGCTCAAACCCCTAAATTCAACCAGAACTCTCTGAACATTTAGTATGTTAACACTCTAAACCTCCAGTACCTCAGAACTCAGAGGTGCAACTCTGAACAAGCCAAGGCTGCCAGAGATGCTTTTACTCTACAGGACAAATCTCTCAAATTCTCATTTTCCTTTCCCTGCCCTGCAAAGTAAAATAATCTTTTCCACTTTTCCAATTACTGGGCTTTCCATCTTACTCTCAGATGGGCTCCTAATCCTGTGAAGGACTTGCTTAAGCTGTTGTATATAGAACTTAAAGAACAGGATATGGGCTGCTCCTGCAAGACAAATGATTTGAAGCCTGGAGCCACAAAATTCCAGGTTTGCACAAACTAAAAGCTCCATAGTTTCCTCTGCATTACAAATGAGCCCAGAGTCCTCAAAGCCTGAAATCTGCAGGCTCTAACAGAGCCAAGTGGAGAACTGGATCACTTGTGGTGTCATTTATTAAAATAAAATTTATTTTATCAATGCTTCAATTTTTTTTATTGTAGGAGCAGTTGGAAATAAAGGAGAGATCATACAGGAAGAAAACTCCAAAATCAAATTCAAAAGTGCTTTAAATTCTCCAAGATTTCTCACTTCTGAGTGACAGCAAGAACTCAGAGAACTTCACAGCCCTGTGTGGTGTCTCCAGCATGGGAAAGGAGGAAAATGGGCTGAAATTCCAATTTGCTGCTGTGCTAGTTTCTTTCCAGCAAAAGCAGAGCACATTCTGGATTTAACCCCTGAGGCCACTCTGCTCAGCCTCAGCCATTCCCCAGCTGCACTCCCAGAGAAAGAAATGCCCAGCAATGTTTGGGAATATCTCAGGAAATGTTCCAGGCTGGATGGGGCTTGGAGCAGCCTGGGATGGTGGGAGGTGTCCCTGGGATGGGATGAGCTTTAAGGTCCTTCCCACCCACAGCAGTCTGGGATTCCATGATTTTTTTAAAAAATTTTTTGAATTAATTTTGAATTATTGGCCAATAAAAACAGATGGGTTTGAACTCCTGCCCCACCCTCAGGAGTCCCACAGAAAACACCAGCACAGGCTCAGGGTGAGTTTGCAGAAAAAAAAGTCCATATTTCACTCAGAACTGCATTTTAATGACTTTCATGGTGTGTTAGTGGCTGGCCTGCAGGCAGAGAAAATCCCAGGGAAAAGCTGCCTGGCTGGGAATTTTAACTGTTCCAGGGTAATCCATGGGATATTCCAGGATGCCACGTGATTTAATCCATGGGATATTCCAGGATGCCACTTGACTCAAAGAGAAATAAAAGTGCTATCAATTATTCAGGACAGGAGCCTCAGGTGCAGTGACAGGAACAGGCTGAGCACCAGAGCTGGGATAAAAAAACATCCCCAAAAGTGCTTGATGGAGGGAAGGAAGGAAAAAACCTTCAGAAAACTGAAAGGAAGGAGGTGCAGGTGGGATTTTGGGGAGGAATTCCTGGATGGGAGGGTGCTGAGGCCCTGGCACAGGGTGCCCAGAGCAGCTGTGGCTGCCCCTGGATCCCTGGCAGTGCCAGGCTGGAATAACCTGGGATAGAGGAAGGTTGGGATTGAATAAATTTTCAATCACTTCATCCCAACCCATGATTCATCCCACGATTCTCCCTCCTGATCAAACTGAGCAGTGTGATAAGGAATGGCCAGGAAATGCAGACACCACACAACCTCACCAGCACGGGGGCAGACAGAAAAATTTTAAAGTACAGAGCCCTAAACCATCAGGGACAGATTTTCCATCCTCATTTCCTTCCCTTAATTCATGAAATTCCCAGTTGCTCTCAGGGTGTCAAACTGGTCCAGACAAGCAGTGCTGTTTGCAAAGATTTTTACCACAACTGCAGACCTGGCCATGTGCAAATCAGCCCTGAAAATTTAACCCTAAAGCAAGAAGATAATTGATAAAAAACCAAACTGAGTGTCAGATGTAAAATCTGTGCAGTTCTATCACAATCTAAAGCAATGTTTTATGACCATGTCCTTAGCAAGACTTTTCCTACCAGGAAAAATCTCAGCCTGAAGGCAGTGGAGGAGTTTTTAAGCAGATCAAAAGTTCCCAATGGTACTAAAACCATGATTTACCTGCAGGAAAGAGAGAAATGCCCCAAACATGTGCACACAATAGCAGAGGAGTGCAGCATGCTGACTCTGTTCCCTACCCACAAATGATTCCAGGCAGGAGAGCTCCCAGCTGCCTCATTCCCAACACCAAGCACACTCAGAAAAGCAGGATATTGGAAATGAGACCTCTCACTTGGGGAAATCCAGAGGAGAGAAAAGACAGCAAAGCTTCAGGGAGAAGGGATCTGACTTTTTTTTTTGGATCATTTACTCTCAAAGGCTGCATCAGTCGCTGACGTTTTGCACAGCAGAGCATCCACCAGCCACAGAACACCACAGAAAAAATCCAGGCAGGAATATAAATCAGCACTTGGACCAAAAGATAATATTTTGGAAGATGGATGCCCATAAAAGATGAGTGAAGTACAGGATTTAGATGATTTAAGACTGACTACATGTGGTTTTAGTGATCTTTTCATGAATTGTGCCTCAAAAAAAACCCCATTTTAAACAATAAAAGCTCAAAGTTTGCTTTTCCTCATTTCCTGAATGAAGCTTTCCATGAAAAAACACACCAGAGACTTCAAAATAATTCAGTGATTTCATAAATTGCAGGAGTTTGGGTGATTTCTACAGACAGAGAGATCCTGGCTGCAGCTTGAGAGACAAAAAGGGCTGCAAAGAGAATTCAGGGAGCCACAGGGGGGAAGGGGGAAATCAAGGACCAACATTCCAATCTTAGCTCAGGAAGAAGGGAAAAATCAGGAAAATTCAAGTCAGCTTTAAAAGGCAACAGGTGCAGCATGCTGAGCCTGGATGAGAGCCACAGGGACAGATCTGGGGGAGTTCAATTAAAATTAAAAAGAGCAACACAAACAGGTCTGAAATAAATCTTCCTGTGGTTCTTAAAGGAAATAAAAACTAGGAAATGCAAAAGGAAAAAAAAAGTTTGGAAATACAAAGCAACACAAGCTCAGAAATGCAAAGGAAAAAAAGATTTGATGTGGTACAAACACAGAGGTAGTGTCTGAAATTATTCCACACTCCCAAATTTTTGGAGGATCTGCTGTACAAAATAAGGAGAGAAAGGGTTGGGGTTCCCTAAAAATTAATTATAAACTAAGAACATCCCAGGAAAACCATGTTCCTGAGGAAGTAATCCTCTCTTTCTGAAAGGTCAGAAGTCAGGGAGCAAACCAAACACTCCCCACAGAACATGAAACTGGAAAGAAATGGAATGAAGAACAAATTGAGGAGGAAGAAAATACATTTGTGAGATCACAACCAGACATGAAATATCCTGGTCCCACATTCAGAACCAGCTCCTAAAAATCCATGTCAGGAATTTTACAATCAAATAAAAATATAGAATAAAACTCCATGTCAGGAGTTTAATTTGCACACTCTGAGTTTGTGCTGCTCCCCATTCTCCAGGAATCACAGATTTCCCTGGGAAATTCCAAGGTAAGCAGTATTTTCATGGATTTGGGAGTTAGGCTGAGGTGGCCCAGAAACTCCTGCTGCTTTTTGTGCCGATTTGGGAAAGTGCAGCACAGAATGCACCAGCCACATGTATAAAATACAAATATTTATATTAAATACAGAATCCAAGCAGATTTGGGTCACTGCTCCTTCACTTTCCAATTCCCTCTAATTTTTCCAACCTAAAAAAAAGCACCAAGATGGGGAGTTCATTTTAAAGTGATGGACAGAATCCTTTTAAATTGACAGGAATATGATGAATCCTGGAAGAAACAAAGGCTCTTGCTTGCTCAGAGAGGAGAAAGGGCTGATTTTTTGGGGCTTTGGCTCCCAAAATTCATTTTTTCTCAGCAGGGTCATACATTTGGAGTCTTTTTGATTAAACCAAGAGCACGTGACAGCAAAATCTGCTGCTCTAAACACTGAGGGAGCAGAGGAAAAGCTGAAGCACCTCTGGAATTCCTCCTGGAGCCTTCAGGCTTTGATTCTCCAAACCCCATCCAGAGATTGCCCTGCCCATCTTGAACTGGTTGGAAAACAGGAATTGTTTACTGGTGTGACAGCTGGGGGGATGATCTCCACAGCTGAGAGGCTCTTCCTCCTCCTAAATTTGGGATGTTTATCTGGGAATTTGGGATGCAGGAGGGGAGGGATGGCACAGCCTTGGAGGCTCCTCCAACCTCACACGCCTGGAAAATGCATCCTGTCACCAAAAAATCCCTTTCCATGCCATTGCTCCCATCCACAACATCCAAAAAGAGGCAGGAGGAGATGCTGGGAACTTGGAAAGAGGGAGGAGGGAAGGCAAATTCAGCTACCAAGGCATTACTCTGTTCATTAATATTTATTTAGGATATTTGGCTGAATATTTAATCTGTAACAAGTCACAGATTCAGAGGAGACATGAAAATTCAAGTTATTTTAAATGCCTTCATTCTTCAAATTAAAAGAACCCTAGGAGAAGTTTTAAAAATGAAAAATTCATGTCAATTAGGATCTAGAATCTCCAAATTCCACCCAGGAATCCTGTTCCAGAGCAGGGGAGCTCCTACCCTCAGTCACACCTCAGCACCTCTCTGCAAAAGCAGCCAGGCTATTTTTACCTATTTTACAGCCAGCAGAACCCTGGTTTATTCTGATTTATGGAAGGAGCCATCAGCATTCAAATATTGCCATCTAGTGGGGTGTCAAATTCCCAGTGCTGCAGGAATAAATGGATTTTTATCTTTTATCTGTTCCTGGGTTTGTTGGGTTCCATCCCAACTCCCCACAGGACACAGTGAGTGCTCTGAAATATTCTGGAGCTGCAGGGGCAGAGAGGGGCTGGGGAATGGGGGCAGGTAAATTCATTAATCCCTGCAGAATTCATTAATCCCTGCAGGAACAGAGTATTTGTGATGTTCCTGGAATTCCACATGTTACAGAATTCCCAGAGGGATCCCTCAATCCCTTTCCTGATGGTGACAGAACATCCACAGCTGAGTACATTTATTAATAATAATGAGCTGAGTGCATTATTTAATAACCTGAGTACAATTAGTACAAATTAATCCATCAACCCTACAAGAAAATAATTCTGTACCAAACAGAGGGCTTACAATCTGAAAAGAGAAAACTCTTCCTGTTCTCTACTCCAGCCTTGCTCTAGGTCCCAAGTTACACCAGGGTGATGACACTGGACAAATGACATTTGCTTCTACTTTTTTCCATCATTTTTAAAGAAAATCTACATTTATTCCTATTTTGCCCCCCATTTTTAAAAGAGAAGACAACAGCTGCAGCAGAAACCATCCCAAAGAGCCCATCTTCAAACTACCCAAGCTGCCCTTTGTTTTTTGTTTAGACATTGCTGAAACAACACTTACAGCCCCTGAAAAAGCTGCTTTTCCTTCCCCAGCCCCAGGATTGTTTTCAGCTGCCTCTCCAGCAGTGCAGACCTGCACACTTCAGCACGTACTTGAACTAAGTCTGGCCAAAAGGGAAAAGCACTGAGGGATGGAAGGAGTGTGGAAACAGATGGTCCAAGTGACCTCATACATTCATTTTCTGTTTTCTGGAGAGCCCAGGACTCACAAGTGCCTGACAGCACATCACACAAGTCAGGTTACACACATCAGTGGGGCCTGACAGCCTCCACTGCTGCTTTTCCAAGCATGGAAAATTGAATTCCTCACTTGTATAACGCAAGGACAACAAGAGAAGCGTGAAGAGGAGAGAGAAAACACACAATTTATATTCTTTCCCCAAAATTGCTGCCTTTTTTTTTCAGTTTATTAACAAGGACTGGCCAGGAAAATAATTGAAATCAAGAGAAGTGCCCTGGAAAGAAGCAAACTCCAGGCAGCAGCGAGTTCCAGCTGAAAGCAAGGCCAGCACTGATGCCATGGATGAGAACTGTGGTGCTGAGATAAACTCAATGGGTTCTCCCATTATCTTCTTGCCTGGCCTCAAAAGAGGTTATCAGTGCCCTGCATGTGGCAGCATTTAATTGATTCACAAAGCAGCAGCTCTGTGGAACTGGAGCCAGGCTTGTGCAGCTCTGAGGGAGACAAACGTGAGAGCAGCAGCAGCACGAGGCCCGCAGGAATTAAAGCTCTTCAGAGAGGAGAAAGGCCCAACAGAAAGGATTTCTGTCACTTCTTGCTTTTTCAAGATGTGCTGAACTCTCAGGCTTTGCTCCTGAGGAGGAGAGAGCTCAACAGCTCTGCAGCTTCTCCCTGGCTTTGTCCTTCCCAACAAAGCCCAGCCCAGCTTGCCAGGGGAGCAGAGCCCAGGCCAGGCTCAGAGTTCAGGCTCTGAGCAGCACAAAGCTCAGCAGGACCTGCCCAGCTCCCCTCATCTGCCTCAGGACTGGGCAAACTCAACCCTTCGACCCCAAAAGGAACCTGTCCTCCCCCTAAGTCTTGCAGAGGAGGAGAAATGTCCCTCAGCATTGGGATCTGAGCAAGCTGGGCTAGTGCAGTGTCCCTGGCCATCCAAGGACTGATTCCAGTCCCTTCCAAAGCAAACAATTCCAGGGTTCTGTGATAACACCACAAAACCAGCCTGAAGTCACTCTTTATATCCCCAGAACTACAGCCTGTGGTATTTAGCACTGGGAGAAGAAAATGTTGGCAAAAAGTATTTCCAGGGACCACAGGATTAGCTCATCCATCAGACACAAACCACAGGACTCCTGTTCAGGCTACCAGAGCTGGGAAGAGGAGTTCTTATCCTACAGCATGAGGAAACAGCAGCTCAGGGATCCTCAGGAAATTCCTGGCTTCAGCTCTGCCACTGTCCCAAACCTCCAGAGGCTGATTCCTGAGGGCACTGGGGAGGGACTGAAACAACAATTACCAATATCCAAATCACAGAAATCCATCCATTTCTGCTGCTGATGAAATGTTAAAGACATGGGACAAAATGCCAATTTGGATCATTTTTCTTCAGGCTCTCCAGCAGTCTCCAGATGGAATCCAAGGTTTGGATGCACCTCTCCAACTGCTGATGTTCAGGATTTTGGCATGTAGGTGTCACCTTTAAACCATGGGATGTTATTCAATACTCTATCAGCCAGTGACTTGTGGGATATCCAGAAATGAGACACGAGAAACCCAAAATTATAAACAGGAAATGAAAGGAAGACAAAGAAAAGATGCCAAAAAAGCACACAAATATTAGGAAGGAAATAAGAAAAAAAAAAAGGAAAAATTGGTACAGTTAATAAAAATGCAGTAATAAAAAAGGCTTTTGAAAGCGGGAATGTAAAAGAATAGAAAATACTGATGACATTCTGTATTTATAATGCATGCCCTCAGTAATTGCAATGGTTGTTTAGAGCACCTGAAGGGAGACAGAAGCTGGGGAGAGATGATTTCCAAAAGTCTGGAGGGACAGGACACAGGGAATGGATTCCCACTGCCAGGAGCAGGGTTAGGTGGGATTGTGAGAAGGAATTGTTCCCTGGGAGGGTGGGGAGGCCCTGGAATGGATTCCCAGAGAAGCTGGGGCTGCCCCTGGATCCCTGGAAGTTCCAGGGCCAGGCTGGATGTGGCTTGGAGCACCCTGGGATGGTGGAAGGTGTCCCTGCCATGGCAGGGAGTGGGACTGGATCTTTAAAATATAAATATAAATATAAATATAAATATAAATATAAATATAAATATAAATATAAATATAAATATAAATATAAATATAAATATA
>VXBQ01006863.1:37095-59772 GCA_013400175.1 Phainopepla nitens | reverse complement strand
GAAAAGCTACAACTTAAGGCATCAAGAACATCTCACCACACATCATATACACTCTTAAAATATCATTTAACACAACCATTTCTGCCCTTTGCACACATTGAACCCCCACGTTTCACTCACAGCGAATCCCGTAGATCATGAGAGGATCCAGCTGCTTCTTGCCGTGCTTGCCCTGGCCCGAGAGGTTGGAGATGGCCTGGATCTCCCTGTGGAAGAGGTAATCCAGCAGGGTCAGGGCCATCTTCTCGGCCGTGCGGCAGTTGGTGCTGATGTGCAGCATGTCGGCGGGCGTGATGGGGCAGCGCACCCGCATCTCGGGGTTGTTCTCGTCGCCCAGCCACGTCCCGTTGGGGTAATCCTCTGAAACACACATTGGGGAAAGGCTGAGCAAGGAGGCAGGCTCAGCAGACAGGCAGCAGTTTGGAAGTTTGCATGATCTGCCCTGTTGTGATCCAAAAAGCAGAGAGCTTTCAGAGCACTGGGCCTGCGGGCCAAAACTTCGAATTAAATACGGGGTTTGAGTTAAGACTCTGGGAGAATCACAGAATCCCCAGGTTGGAAGAGACCTTCAAGATCATCGAGTCCAAGCCATATCCCAACTCCTCAACTAAACCATGGCCTCACATACCACATCCAGGCTGTTTTAAATACACCCAGGGGCGGTGACTCCAGCACCTCCCCGGGCAGCCATTCCAGCACTTTATCACCCTTTCCTGAACTTCTTCCCAATACCCAACCTAAATTTCCCTCGGTGCAACTTGAGACTGTGTCCCAGCTTAGGTGCTAGAAGCAAGAATGTAGATTTGTAGTCAAAATAGAGACATGTTAAGGTAGACAGAGAGAACAGAAGTAGTTGCAAAGGTAACAAGAAGTCTGTAGAATAGATTTGTGTAGCAGAACAAGACTGGCTAGAAAAGGTCACGTTATTGGCAGATGAAATTTCTTGTTACTGGTTTAATAATGTAAACATCCTAGTTGTCGATATTCTGGGCAGAAAACACTGCAGCAATATTTCAGTGTCCCCTGACATGGACCATTTGGATTTGGTTTCCAGGTTTGCTCAACTCCGCAGAGTAAAACAAGGTTTGCTGACTGAGGGGTCACTCAGCCCTTCCACAGAGAGTTTTACAGAAATTTACTGTGAAGAACATTAATCTACAGTTACAGTCATGACTTTTCTTTCATTAAGTGATCTTAGAGCAGAGTTTTGTGATCTAGACAAAGTCCTCAGTTCTTGGTTTCCATAACCCTTCCAGTCCCCAAAGAAGGTGACAGAGCTCAGGTCAAACAGCATCTCCCTTTCACACCAAGCAAGACCCAGAGTGAGCAGCATCTGCATTTCCAAGCCCTGCACTGGGGTTTATCAGACTACAAGCTAGAAGAACTCAATAAAACATAACATAAAAGCAACTCCAAACTGCTTTTCCAGCACGACCTTTGGGTTGAGTCACCCCACATGTCAGGGCCGAGTTCAGAGCGATGAGTAACGGCAGGATGAGGCAAACGTTGGATTGTGCAATCCTGATTTATCACTGTGAGCAGTTATTATCAGCAAAAACAGAGCCACACAACCAGGGAATGGTTTGAGCTGGAAGGGACATCTTTAAAAATCCATCAAAAAAAAATACATCAAACAAAGTGCATTTAAAAGACATCATTAAAGATCATCTCCTCCACCCCTGCCATGGCAGGGACACCTTCCACCATCCCAGGGTGCTCCAAGCCCTGCCCAACCTGGCCTGGGACTCTTCCAGGGATCCAGGGGCAGCTACAGCTTCTCCAGAGCCTCTCCACCCTCACAGGAAAAAATTTCTTCCTTAGATTCATTAAATTGCAAGGAAAACTAATTATTGTTGATGTATGTAGCAACTCATCCCTCAAACTTTTTGCTGCTGAAATCAGAACTTCATGCTCTGTCCTGAATATATTTTCATACACTTGCAAATGGTATTTTTTTTGTTTGTTTTAATTTGAGCCTTTCCTTTTTATCCTGAGCCAGGATAGGTCACACTGGCTGCTTTCTGCTCCCAGTACCAGGTGCCATCTGAAAAATAAAGTGGTTTGGATGAGTTGTGCCTTGTTTTGCATGCCACTGTGTCTGGCCTCACCACAAGTCTGGTTAGCATTATCAGGGAAAACAACAGGCTGTTCCTCAAGATAAATGGACTGGGTTAGAAAAATTTGGGCAGATCTGGAGAAGCAAAAACATCTCTGGATCAATGTGTACGTTTTTCAAAGAAATTCTAGGAAGCCTGAATAAATTATCCCCCAGCCCATCACAGCCTTACAGCTCACAGGATTGCTGTTGGATATAGGAATTTTTGTTCCTTATGGAACACCTTTTGCTTGCAGACTTTTTTAACAAACGTTGTTAACCTACATGAACCAAAGATTTTGTTCAATTTGCAAAATCCTCTCTTTTTTTCTGCTGGCACAGAGTCCAGAACATACTGTTTTTACCACATGCAACTGTTCTTTTATTGCTCCCAGCCTGGAAAAAAAGACATTATCTTGTTATTCTGACCTATGACCACAATCCCCCCACTAAATTATCTCTTGCATTTTCCTCCTGCTTTCAAAGTTTCAACAGAAAGGGAATTTATTTTATAACCACTTTACATTAAGCATGACTGAAGTTAACCATGAATCCACTGCAGCTCCGTGAGGGCACAAAAGCTGAATTATTCCTTCTTTTAGATCAAAATCATTCCTGCCAGGCTGCCAACACATCTGGCACTTTGCAGGGAGCAAACACAGGAATGGCACCCAAAAATCTGGTGGAAAGAGGGAATCCAGGGCCAGTTCTGAGTTAGACACAAATGCCCTGAGCTCTGGTGTGGTGTGGAGGAGAAAACAGAATGGGAATTGGATGGAAATTCCCTCTGAGGAATTAGATACATAAACACTACTGACTAAATCTGGATCACTGGAGGCTCCCAGCACTCAGACATCCTTGAATGCATGCGGAATGGTTCTTCAGGGGTATTTTCAGGCTTCAGAGGTGATATCTGGGTGGAGCCTGGAGGGGTGGATTATTTAGTGCATGCACTGTAAAAATAAATAACTACCCCCCAGCACTGCACAGCCATACCCTGCTGCTGCTGCTCCTTAAAGACTTCCAAAAACTCAGGCAGGGCAAGCTGGGGAGGAAGAGAACAGGCAAAGAACACACTTCCCTTCAGCTTGATGCCTGGAAAGGCTGACCTGGAAACAGAGACTAGCTGAATAAAAGGATAAAAATGTATTTATTGCAAGGATCCAGCTTGGGCAGTGCAGGAACCACTTGGGGCTGCACCNCTTGGGCCTAAAATCTGTCTTTGGTTCTAAGTTAGAAAGGAATTGTTTTGTCTCCCTACTCTATGAAGAGCTTCCCAACCCTTCATATGAAGCTCAGAACTGCCCACTAAATCAGCAAAGAATCTGAAAAATAGAAAAGCTACAACTTAAGGCATCAAACTCAGTGCAGCACAACTGCACACACTCATCTGGAGCTTGTCACACACCTCCTCATTTTGCCCTGTTTTTCTTTGTTTAATTAACTGAGGAAGAACTTCATTCCCTGGAGGGTGGCAGAGCCTTGGCACAGCTGCCCAGGGACAATGTGGGGTTTTGGAGCCATCCCAAGCCCAGCTGGATGTGTCCCTCTGCTCCAGGTGCCCCTGCCTTGGGCTGGGAGATGACCAGAGCTCCCTTTCCAACCCAAACCATTCCCTGATTCTGTGAATTTTCCTGAGGACCCTGCTGCCTTGGAGGGGAAGGTGCTTCCTTGCCTTTTTTTCAGCAAATATTAGATCCTCACAGAAGTGGCTCCTGCTCATTTCTCCTTCCAGTGCAGCAAGTCCTGGCAGCTTTATCCCTCTCTGCACTCCCAGCCTCATTCCCACCACACACCAATTTCCAGCTCCTCTTCAATGTTCTTCTTCCAACATCACTAAATTTGCCATTATCTCCCTTCTACTGAACCCAGTTTGCTTTTCAGAGCTGGTTTTGACTCTTTTCCTGCATTTCTTTTCTCTCCCACCACAGCTGACCCTCCATTCCTGTCTGGGGACGTGCTGGGGGCTGCCACGCAAACCAGGAATTCTCTGGGAACAGGAGGAGCCAGTTTGGGGTCAGCAGCAAGAAAAGCCCTGTCAAGAGAACAAAAACCAGACAGGGGCTGCTCTGGATGTGCTCTCCCACCCAGGGAAGTGACAAACACTGAGCTCTTACATTTTTCCATCTATACACTCCCCTAGTCTGACATAGGAGCCTAAAAGCAAAGCCAGGCTCTGCTCTCTCCCCAGGAGCTGTCAGTCATTCCTTTAAAACCAGGGAAAACAAAAGGAAACACCTGCCCACAGAAATACTGGAATTAACATGTTCCATCACTCCAAGAAGTTGTGTTTATTTTACTCTCAAGGCTGCAAAGTTGGCAGTGGCAGCAAAAGACTGGTAGGTGCAGAGAGGCAGAAAGATGAATTAATCTTTAAAAAATTAAAATAAACCCCCAATAAAACAAATCCTAACCTACAAAAATAAACCTCCATTTCTAGAGAAATTAAATAATGTTTTGGCTGATGTATAGAAGATTCAACATCAGCTTCATGTGGAGGGCTGGAACAAGATGAGCTTCAAGGTCCCTTCCAAGTCAAACCATTCCATGATTCTGTGATCTTTTAATGAGCTCCTGTCAATTAGCAAGAGTTCACAGGGGCAGTGATTAATTGGCAGAGACTCCAGAGCACTGACTTTATTAATTAAAAATCATTAAGTCCGTGGAAGGGAGGGACAACCAGGCTGTAAATTCAGCTCCAGATCCAGCAGTGGGATTGAAAGCTGTGCTAAAAGAAAGGTGAAAGAGCTTTAAAGTCACATTCAGCAAAACCTTCTTGTGCTGGTTTTGGTTCTTTTTTCCCCACGTGCTCCAGCACAAAATGCATTTCAGACCCGGGGGATTCTGGCTAAGGAGCAGCACACAAGGCCTGGGCACAGAGCTGGAGTTTTTCATTTGACTGTTCTTGTTGAGAGGGGGAGAAGAAAGGTTTCATTTCCTTATATATCAAAGAAAAATCCCAGAATCATGGAATGGTTTGGGTTGGAAGGGACACTGGAGGTGATCCAGTTCCAACCCTGACACCTTCCACCATCCCAGGCTGCTCCAAGCCCTGTCCAGCCTGGCCTGGGGATTCCAGCAGGGATGGGGCACCACAGCAAATCACATTTATTGATTTTTTTGGGAAGTTTTCTGTGAGAAATCCATTCCAGGGCCTCCCCAACTTCACAGGGAGGAATTTCTTCCCAGTGTCCCACCTAACCCTGCCCTATTTCAGTTTAAATCCAGAAGAATCTGCTCCAGGTGAATATTCCACAGCACACAAAGGCTGTGGCTAAAGGAGACCCAGTCCCAGACCCAGTCCCAGCTCACTCCCAAGCCCCTGTGGATCCAGGACCAGGAGATATTTTGGGAACAGCCCCTGCACTCCCAGTTTCTTCAGCCTCAGCACAACATCAGTGAGGTCACTTGTTTGTTAGGAAAAAGCCTCAGTTTTTGGTGAAATCCAAGAGAGATTCCCTTATTTTATGACTCATGGAACGACGTGATCAGATAAAAAGTTCAGATAAAAAAAGATCCAAATAAAATTCAGAAAATTAAAATCCATGGACTCAAAGGGCTTTTTAGAACCTTGGAAAATGTGTTTCATGTCAGAAAATCAGATTTCTAATTTGGATTTTGCCCTTTTATCCTTGTTTAATATATCTTTGTTATATTTGGGTGGAGATGGGCCAGTGTTAAATCCAAATATCCCTGTGGCAGACACCTGCAAAAAACCTGTTCATCTGCTGGCTCTCAATAATTAAAAAAAAACAAACCCAAAGCAATTCAATTTTTATAATTTTCTTTGGCTTTCACAAGGCCTGAAGCCTCATCAGTGTCTGCACATCATTTTGGTTGTGGGTACAAAAGGTTCACTCCTGTTCTGCTCCAGCTCCTCCTCAACTGTCTGTGCCTGTCCTGAGGAGCTTGGCAGGACAGAGGCTCCAAGTGCTCATCCCATGTGTGAGATCTGATCCTGCCCTGAGCTGGAAAATCCTGAGCACAGATAAAGACAAAGACAAAGAGCTGCTTGGATCCCCATTTGGAAAGCAAAGCCTGAGTGCTGGTTCATGCTGCCATTATCAAATGACTGCTTCAGATGCCAAGTGAGGGAGACAAGACATGACTGAGGAGTTTCCTCTGGAAAAAACATCAGCCATGCCTTAATTAACACCCAGTGCAGAGCAGCCTCCTCTTATCTGCTCCAAAAATTCATGTTTACAATTCCAGCTCGGGATTCTCAGCAGCAGAGGGAAAGGACACAGGGAATGGGTTCAAACCAGGGTTAAATGGGATATTGGGAAGGAATTCCTCCCTGTGAGGGTGGATTTGCCAGAGAAAATGGATTGGAATGGATTTCCCAGAGAAGCTGAGGCTGCCCCATCCCTGGAAGTGCCCAAGGACAGGGCTTGGAGCACCCTGGGGTGGTGGAAGGTGTCAGGGTTGGAACTGGATGGGCTTTAAGGTCCCTTCCCACCCAAACCATTCCATGGTTCAATGTCTTCAGAGCTATGAGGGCTCAAAGAATTGATTCCCAAATGAAGTTCTGTGTTTAGTCACCCACTAAAGACCAGCTGCAGCATTTAAGGGTGGGGAAATCCAATTCAGAATCTTCAGAACTTTAAAAATGCACAAGAACTCCAGAAATTACAGGAAAAGAGTCTCAAAATAACTGAACAGATCAAACTTCTCCTTCTCTTACCACCCTGAAGGTGCAAGGGCAGTGTGTGAAAACTGAAGAGGAAAATAACATTGGGCCATCACATCCATCCCATGCAACCATTATAAAATAAACCATTTTAAAATAAACCTTTATAAAAGAAATCATTTTAAAATAAACCATTTAAAAAAAATTAAAAAAAATATAAAATAAGCCATTATTAAATAAGCCACTATACAAGAAATTTCCTCATGTTTAGTATATAACATTTAATGACTCTCCTGCTCCAAAAGCGTATCAGTAAAATTAAAAAAGCTCTTCCTGTGCTCTTTGTTCTGCACAAGACACTGAATTGTACAAAGCTCATTGTTTTTTAGCCTAATTATAATGCTCATAATTAAATAAAATGCACTGCTGTGTTTGAAGGTGCTGCACTCCAAAACTCACAGTAAGAACACATGCATGCCAAAATGAACTGGACTTTAAAAAACACATGGAATGAAGTCACAGTGTTCAGTCAGCAAAAAAACCAGCTTTGTTTTACACTGGGCTCAAAGCTCCTGTATCATTATTTTTCAGAGACAGAAAGGCAATAATACTAATTTTTAAATTATCACAATTACATGAAAGCAACCAGCAGAGAGCAAACAGTGACTTTACAGAAATCCATTCCCTAAATGCTGAAAATATCCACAGCTCAATGTCAGATAAACCCAACTCTAACACAGTTTAGTTTTGCTTTCCAGAGCCAGGATGGCAGAGTGGAGTTGTCCTGAACACTTGGTGCTTGCTCTCAGTCCTGGGCTGGGATCTCCATGCTCAGCCCCTCAGGTTTTACCTCCTCAGAGTCACCTGGAATTCTGTCCCAGCTGATGAAAGCCAAGGGCTGCTGTGACTTTGCCTCTCCCTGCACACCAGCCCTGTTATTCCCCATCTCTTCCTTTATTAATAATTAAATTTGTGCCACCCTGCAGGTGAAGTCACTTAGCAGTTCCCTCCCGTGCAAGGGCAGGTGGAGGGGGGGTCACTGATCTGATCCTCAAAGCATTCATCAGTCTCAGAGATTTTGAATGGATGAGTGTTCCAGAGGTCTGAGGGAAATCAGATCTGCAGACATTAATGGATTAGGTGTTTCTTCAGAATTTCCATGCACATCAACGGGTCACACATCACATTTGTCTGTGCAAATCTGTGCCAGACCAAGGCAGAAAGGGAATTACACAACAAACATCCTCCTGATGCTGCCAGCTTTGCTCTTGTCACAGCTGACAGAGCAGGAAAAATTCTGGAATCACTGAGGTTGGAAAAAAAACTCCAGGATCAGAGTCCAGCCTGTGCCCCATGCCCACCTTGTCCCCAGTCCAGAGCTCTGAGTGCCACCTCCAGAAATTCCTGGGACACCTCCAGGGATGGGAATCCAAACCTCCCTGGGCAGTTCCAGCTCCTGAGCTCCCTTTCCATGGGGAAATTCCTGCTGCTGCCCGCCCTGAGCCTGCCCTGGCCCAGTTTGAGGCCGTTCCCTCTCCTCCTGTCCCTGCTCTGAGGAATTCCTCCCAGATGGGCCAAACCTCCAGTTTACAGGACGCCTCCTACAGAGGACCTCGGTTTCTCAAGATAGCTTAGGGCTTTCTAGGAGGCCTTCAAGACGTTTGGTGTGCTGGCCTGACAGAACAGCAGGACTATGCCAAGTGCTCACACTTCAGGAATTACAAGTATGCACGCTAAGAGTACTGAGGACACATAAAAGTTCTATAAAACAAAAGAAAAGAAATAAATACATAAAATCCCCTTGGCAGAGGGCGTACCTTCGGAGTTGAGGGTGATGAGGGTGACGTTGTTGCCGATGCTCTGGCTGCCCACCTGGCCACTGTTGGACACGGAGTCGCTGGCCTCGGAGCCGCTCTCGCCGTCCTCGTTGTGGCTGTCGTCGTGCCCGGGCACCTTCACCACGATGGTGTTCTGCCGGCGGCCTGGCACCGCGCTGAGGGCAAGGAGCAGGGATCAGCTCATGGAACAGCCCCTCAGCAGGGGTGTCAGCAGGGAATACACAAATTCCAGTGTTACTGAGCTCAGCTCAGGGCCCTGCACCTCGTGAGGGAACTGAAAGCGCTCATCGACGGAATAAACGTGTTGTGTGGAATTGACTCCTGCTCCTGTGGTATCCAGCAAAATAAATCCCAGTGTAGGCAAGGAGCAGGGTTCAGCTCATGGGAACAGCCCCTCAGCAGGGGTGTCAGCATGGAATACACAAATTCCAGCAATGAGCTCAGCTCAGGGCCCTGCACCTTGTTGTGAGGGAATGAAAAGTGCTCATCGACAGAATAAATGCGTTGTATGAAATGGACTTCTTTAAATCATTCTGCTCCTGTGGTATCCAGCAAAATAAATCCCAGTGCAGGCAAAGAGCAGGGAGCAGCTCATGGGAACAGCCCCTCAGCAGGAGTGTCAGCATGGAATACCCAAATTCCAGAGTTACTGAGCTCAGCTCGCCCTGCACGTTGTTGTGAGGGAACTGAAAGCGCTCATCAACAGAATAAACGTGTTCTGTAAAATGGACTCCTTCAAAGCACCCTGTTCCTGTGGAACTCAGAGCTATGCAGCAAAATAATGGTGCAAGGAGCACCATCCACCTCAAGAGAACAGCCCCTCAGCAGGAGTGTCAGCATGGAATACCCAAATTCCAGAGTTACTGAGCTCAGCTCGTGGCCCTGCATGTTGTTGTGAGGGAATTGAAAGCACTAATTGACAAAATAAATGTGTTGTATGAAATGGACTCCTTTAAACCACTCTGCTCCTGTGGAACTCAGAGCTATCCAGCAAAATAAAAACCACACAGAATCCCCAGGTTGGAAGAGACCTCTAAGATGATCGAGTCCAACCCATGCCCTAACACCTCAATTAAACCCTGGCACCGAGTGCCACATCCAGGTTTTTTCTGAACACATCCAGGGATGGTGACTGCACCACCTCCCCAGGCAGACAATTACAATACCTGACCACTCTTTCAGTAAAATATTTGTTCCTAATATCCATATCCAATTTCCCTTGGTGCAGCTTAAGACTGTGTCCTTTGGGTCACAGATAGCAGAATGAATAAAAAAATCTTAGATATCAACTTCCTACATCTGCCTCAATGGGAAAGTCGAGGCCCTGTTGTGCAAAACAAAAGAAATATCCAAGTAATTTATAAAAATATATTAATTATGACCGTTTTTCACCCAGAATCCCCAGGTCTACTTGTTTAAAATTCACTTTAGATAGTCCAAGTTTTCCTTGGATGGTACAGTCCTCCTTCAGCTCGTTAAATACAAGATTTTGGTGTGTTCCCAAGGGATTGTGCATCAGTGTAAAAATCCACAGCTATGGGAAATCCTTCTTTAATTTACCACAGAGATCATCCCAGCTCCTCCAGAATATTCTCCCCCATCAAGAGAACCTTTCCAAGCTCAGGATTCAATCTTTATTTAATCAATAGTCAATCCTTCCCCCATTACTATCTGAAGCATTCCTCTTTTTCCCCTTCAGACTGCCTATGAAAGTGGTCCTGCCCAAGGAGGGAATGAGGGAGGGTTCCAGGGAATGCTACTCACTTGCTGAGGATGTTCTCCAGGGAATCTGCTGCTCTGCTCAGAGGCTCCTCCTGCCCCACCATCTTGGCCACGATGGAATTCTGCCGGTCGTTGTTGAGGATCACCGTGGTCTGAGGGACAACGCTGCAAAAAAACCAAAATAAAATCACAGAGGGAACAGGAATGTGAAGGAGCAAAGCTGATAAATAATCCATGAAGGGGTTTTTGGTTTCTGTAATCCAGGGAGGCCTCTGGGCCTCGTCCCTCTCCCGACATGGCTGACGCCGGCAATCCATCGAGTTTGACACCTGCAGCACCTCGAGTATTCTGATTTTTCCAGAGGATGGATGGCTCCAGTGGAATTACAGAAAAGTCCATGACCCCTGGGGAAGCAATAAGGAATTCATCAATGCAGGACACACAGGGGGAAGTCTGTAAATCACAGCTCCACCAAATTCTTTCTGGGAGAATCTGAGCGTTTGCAGAGGTACTGTGACCGATTGACATAGTAATGCACCAGTTTCAGTAGGAAAAGTCCTAGGAAAAGAGAATTTGAAAGGATTGTTTATTATTTGTTTTATTTTTTAATAAAAGGGGATGATGAGCATGGTTAAAGAGTGTGTGTTGTCCTCCAGGGTGGGGAGATGAACAGCACAAGAAGTATCAGAGCAAACAGGACCAGCATTTAACTGAATAAAAACAAGACTAAACTACTTCTTGTGCGCATTTCACACATTAAAAAACCTAAAACCAAACACCAAAAACATTTAATGTGTGTGAAACCAGAAAAAGCTTCTCTTTGCCTGATGACAATGGAGAAGGAAAACTTAAGATAAAGTTTAGTCTGGACTACAAAAGGAAATATGAAATAAACAACTGTCACCACATGCAGATTAGCAACTGATCTGTTTGCAGGGATAATTCACATTATTGCCACACCATCACTCAATATTCTGAGTGTGGATTTGAGACTTAAACTCTTCCTGCTGTGCTCAAGGAGAACTGAAGGAGAGAAATTTTGGTTTATTCCCCTTCGCTCCCCACAGTAAACAGCTCGCTCTTGTTTTCACTGCTCCAACATCCCAAACGTGACTGGGGGTCATTTATTTTCCCTTGGCTAATTGCTGGGACACAAATTAAGCCAATCTGGTGACAGCAAGTGCGTTTCACATGTCTGTGTAAGCCTGAAGTGCCAAATTATCCATCATCAAGGGAAGATAAGGCCCTGTCGTGGAGCTGACGATGAATGGATCCCAGTTTTGGCACAAATAAAATGCCTGACCCCAGATTTTTTGGCTCCAAAAGCCCCAGGCTCCAATGCCCTGCCTCCCCCTGCCAGGGACTGCATGTGCTGCTTGCAGCAGATGGGATTCCTCAGGGAACCCAAGGATCCCTGGAGTGCAGACCTGGGGAAGCTCTGGAAGATGTTTGGCTCATCCCAGACCAGGCTCTGCCAGAGCTCCTCCTGTGCACGTGGAGCTCAGATTTTAGAGAGAAAGAAATAAATGGAGGGTTCTGTTGCTTTCCTGTTTTTCTCTCCTCAGAATCAGCAGTTAGGATTTAGGGCAGAATCAGAATCAGGACTTAGGGCACTGCCAATCACCTGTTCAAGGGGAAAAAACCCACACATTTTTATTTTTTAAAAAAAGACAAATTCCATCTCTTTTTCTCTGCACCAAACATTTCAAAACCCCACCAAACAATTGATAAAACAGGGGGATGTGGCAGTGCTGGCAGCTCCAGGGCCAGCAGCATCATGTGTGTGCTCATTTCATTTCCCCAAATGATCCAACCAGATGCCCTGGAAGTTCTCACACCCCAGTTTAAAATGTTCAAGTATTTCACACTTCCTTTCAGACACTGCCCTTTATCACCATCTCCCTTGCAATCACTTCTGAAGGCCTGTTTAAAATGTCACTTACCAAAGCTTCTTTTTAATGAAGACTCTGAATAATTAATTTCAACTGGAGAGATAAATGCAATAAAATTACATTTAGAAAGTCCTTAGCATTTTGCTCTTATTAAGTTTGTATTTGAGGAAAAAAAAAAAAAAAGCCTTAGCACTATAAATTGGCATAAAATAAGGAATTGGGGGGGATTGCTTTGTTTTAGGAATGTTCATTTTTATGGACTTGCTTGAAATTCTTCCTGATGTGGAATCTGAACCTCCCTGAGGCTGCTCCCTCTCATCCTGTCCCTGCTTCCTGGGAGCAGAGCCCAATTCCCACCTGGCTGCACCCTCCTGGCAGGGACTTGTGGAGGGTGATAAAGAATTTGCTTCCCTGTCAGATGTTCTAGCTCCTGTTTTCAGACTGATTTAGAGATCTGCTGAATAGACACAAAATCAAAAATGGAATGCCACATAAAATCAAAATATTGGGCCAAGCTGACAAAAATCCACTAAAATTCATTACAGCCAAGTGCATCCTTGGATTAATCGTGATTTTTTCTTCTTCTCTTTCTGAAGATGAAACAACTTGAACCATTCCTTCTGTACCAAAACACAGAAAACACAAAGGAGGAGGAGGAAAAAAGCTTTGATATTCCCTCACATCCCAAGGGAAGGAATCTTGAGTGCTGCCAGTACTCAGGGGGAAGAAGGAAGGAAAATATTCCAGGGGTCAGGGGGAGTTTCAAGAACCCAGAGTGGCTGCACAGGCCCCAGAACTTTCCATTTGTGCTCACATATTCCCTTCCCCTGAAGCCTTAGGACTTGGAGAGACTGGAGCAGCAATTTGCCTCTTCTTGGACACAACCCTCCAAAAAAAATTTAAATGCATGCAACCTGCAGGTATTTGGGATTTTTTTAAATGCAGTTTACTGAATAATCTGTCAAATTACAGGTGAAAATATTCCTAAAAAATAGTCATACCAACTAATGATTGTATATTGAGCTTCTGATTTTTTTTTTTTTAAATAGAAGAGGCCAGTCTATATTTTGCATTAGGAAATTGCTGCCAAAAGGTCATTTTCAATATGGAAAATGTGTGAGTCAGATCTGATCATTCATCTTAAAGGCTGGGGTTCCATTGCCAATAAGCTGCCACTCACCCAGAGTGCAGCCAGAGACAGAAAAGAACTTTTGGCAATGCCAGGACCATCCTCTCCTCCTCTTCCCAGCTGAGCTTTCCACTTAGAGACAGAAAAAATCAGGCAGAAGGAATGAAGTGACATTTCTCTCTTCCATGAGGATCAAAAGTTTTTTTTTCCTCTAAAAAAATGGAAACTGGAGCGAGATTTTCAGACAGGTTCTTCCCTGTGTCCTCACTCCCATGGAGCAGTTCATGGAGAAGGATTAATGGGAACAGGAACTGAAATTCCTTCTGGAAAACTCTCCAGGCTGGAAAAGAGCCCTTGAACTCTGGTATTTGCCAGTTTAAATTAAGATTTCAATGTACAGTTCATGTGTGGAGGAATATGACAATTATCCCTAGCAGGGAGAAAATCTAAATATAACAAACATTGTTGTACAAAATGGTGTTTTCCTTATTTTTTCCTGAGTTTATCTTTCACTAACACTCATGTTCATCCCTCCCAACAGCCCCTCTTTGCATCTTTTCATCATTATTTAGGAAGATCATGTCAAAAAGAGCTCCTTCCTCCTGATGGCCACCTGCTTCCTTCTCCTGCTGCTCACAGAGTTAAGGATCCCTCTCCAAAAAGGAGAGAGAAAACCCACTCAGGATCTCCTGCACCAGAGCCACCAACTGGCAAAGAATCCATGAAATGGCATTGGATTTGTGCCCCAAAAGGAGTGCAGAGAGCAAAGTGCTTAAATCAGACTTCTGCTGATAGCAGAACTTGTCAGAAAGTCAGGAAAATCATCTCAAAATAAGCAATTGTATCATCAATTGTATCATGAATCCAAATTTTCAAACCTGCCAGCAGACTGCTCACAATGTTTAGTGAATAGGGGGGAAAATAGGGGAAGAATAGGGAAAATGGGAGGAAAAAATTGTGGGGGAGAAAAATGGGGAGGCAAAAAAATGGGGAGGCAAAAAAATGGGGAGGCAAAAAAATGGGGAGGCAAAAAAATGGGGAGGCAAAAAAATGGGGAGGCAAAAAAATGGGGAGGCAAAAAAATGGGGAGGCAAAAAAATGGGGAGGCAAAAAAATGGGGAGGCAAAAAAATGGGGAGGCAAAAAAATGGGGAGGCAAAAAAATGGGGAGGCAAAAAAATGGGGAGGCAAAAAAATGGGGAGGCAAAAAAATGGGGAGGCAAAAAAATGGGGAGGGGAAACCCATCCAGGCCACGTGTGATATAATCAGGATTGAAAAGTGCTAGAAATTACATTAATTATCAATTAATAATCAATTAAAACCTTTGATTATGGCCAAGAAAAGGCCGGGTCATGCCATAAGCAGCAGGTCAATGCCACCTTTTTGGAAGATAAATGTACTCATAAAAACACAAGAGCAGAGATCTCTTGTTTCCAGACAGGCTGGGAAGAAATTTCCAGTTATTGCTGTAAATAATTCTTTGAGCCTTCACTTCCTGAGGCAGATAAGGAGCAGCACGTGGGGATTGTGCTCAGGGGGAAATGAGGCAGCTGCCTTGATCCTCTGCAGCCTCCAGGAGGGAAATTCTTGATGAAAATAAAAATTCTGCATGTTTAGAAAACACAGTTTGAAACAGGAGGAAAGGTTTGGGATCCTTCATGATACAATTAGTTATTTTGAGATGATTTTTCGGATTTTTTGACAAATTGTGGTGTCGGCAGAAGTCTGATTTAAGCATTAAAATCTTGGGGTGGAAGAGGTAATAATAATATGTTATAATTAAATTTAAATGTTCTTAGACACTAATTAGATCAGTAAATGTCCCCTAATCTGTGTCCGAACCCAAATCCTGTAATAAATTGGATTTCAAGGTATTAATTACAGGAAGTGAAGCCTCACTGATCACCAGGTTACAAGTAAATACAATTTCAGGTTCCTGCAAACAGCCCTGACTTCTTTCTGAGGGGTTTGTAAATAATTCCCACCAGGTAATTCTGCTTTTTCTGCTTTTCCAAATGTCTGGTCACAAGACATTTTCCAGCCATTCCAAGGATGCTTGGAATGAAATTAGGGATTAAATCTTGAATTTCCAGATCCCCTGAGGGCACCTTCAAGAAATCCCACTCTTCCCTTGGTATGAAAAACACAATTTCAGGAGTTATTGGGAGCAGATTTCCTGCTCGTGGAACAAAAGGATGGAGCTCAAGATATGCAAAAATGTACAGTTCCTAAAAAAAAAAAAAGAACTATTTAAATATTACATTAAGTATTTAATAAAAATAAATAATACTTATATTAAATATTAATAATTGATAATAACTTTTAGTGATTATTTTCTTAATAGTTATTATTTACACTAACATTAATTATTGATTGTATTAAATGAATAAATATTTATATATTAAATAATGATAAAATAATTAAATTAGTTATTTTCAATTTTTATAATTATTCTTTATTCCCAAAAGAATAAATAAGGCTTTTCTGCCCCCTTCTGTTTGTTGTCTGCTCAATAAATTAAATACATATACACAGCCTTTCATGAGCCAGTGCTCTGCTTCACACAGATAAAGATTTTGAGAGTTTCCCTAAGCATTATCCCATTTTCCAACATCCATGAGGTAAAACTCTGCCCACTTTTATTAAAAATAACATTTCTGAATTGTTTCTTTAGGTAGAAAGCAAAGATGAGCCCTATGAGGGTGTTTGGCCTGAACCAAATTCCACATCCTGCACCTTTGCTTTTCTTCCTGGAATAAATATTTCTGATTTCAATATTGACTGATTTAAATATTGATTTCAATATTCATGGAGCTCATGGAGCCATGGAATTCAATGTTCTGCCTTCCCTGGAATCCACCTCATCCATGGGATTTAAGGGAGGAGCTTAACCCACATTTTAATATGTTATAATTAAATTTAAATGTTCTTAGACACTAATTAGAGCAGTAAATGTTCCCCTAATCGGTGTCTAAGCTCAAATCCTGTTTGATTCCCATGTATTTCTCTTTTTTCCCCTTCCTAGAAACCCCTTCCAACTAAAGATGATGATTCTGAATGGAACTAAAAGGATTCCCTGAGGTCTCTGGCCCAAAGCAAGTGGGAATAAATAAACTGTTTATCCACATGTGGCTGAGAGTGAACAGGAATGCTGCAAACCTCCCAAATGAAAGGATTTCACATTTATCCTGAGCTAAGTTAACAGGGAAAATGCACAATTTCCTAGCAAAGAAAAGTAAAATATCAAACCTGGTAACACATCTGAAACCTTTGCCTAAAACCTGAAGGAGCTTTATTACCTAAAATCTGATTTTCAGAGTAAATTCTCTTTAAGAATTCCAAACCACCTCTTTCTAAAAGTTCATTTTGCTGTTTTAAGCCTGACAGGCACATTTGAAACAGCACCACTACAATTCAAAAGATCCAAACCACAATTTTTCCATCCTTTTCTCAGCCCTAAATCATCAGCTGCTACTTGCTCAGCTCTCACTTGAATTATTGGACTCTCAGAAATGATATTTCATCAAAAGCCATTAACTTTAGAAAAATTGCAGCGGGGAGGAGGAATCCACAGTTCAAATCTTGGTCAGTCTGAAAAGTTTTAGAAATTAATTCCACCCCATCCATGCAGGAATTACTGAACTCTCCAAAACCCAGCTGAAAGGATGATGTTAAATTGTTGATTTAATCCCAGAACTGACCTTTCCTTCTCCTCTTAAATGCTGCAAGTCAGGCATTGCTTCCCAATTTATCAATAAATTCCTGGGTACTTGGCTCCCCAACACTCATGGAATGTGAAATTCCACAAGAATTCTGCTGTTTAATTCAAGATGCCACTTCCTCCTAATCCTGGGGGATTTGGAAGGAATAAAAATCCCAGTCCTTATTTTCAATATCAACTCGTGGTGCTGATAAAGAGAAGGGATCAGAGAAATCTTCTCCATGAAATCCACGTGGCCAGGAAGGCAAAAATCAAATTAAGCCTCAAGAGGTTGAGGTTGACAAGTTTTGTGACAAATTAGGAGATTTTGGAAAGCACTGTCATGTTTTCCAAGGAATTAAAGATGTCAGGTTGTGGGAGGTTTTTTTTCTTTTTTGTCATTCCATGGCCAAAGAAACAACAGAACCCTGGATAAAGACAGAGGAGCTGACAGATAATCTAATAACGCCTTTAGTTCATTTGTTCTGTTTATAAACTCGATTTTTGAATGCAGGACAGAACTGTAATTTTCAGAGAAACTTCTCTACTACACCTCGAGAAGGAATTTGGGGTTTTCATCACATATTCCAAGGCACACAAAACAAAATTCACGACCTCAACCTGAAAATAGAGAGTGTTCACACACAAATGATGTGTGGAAACCTCTCCATCTCTTCATCAGAACTGAAAACAGGAGCCTCAAAAGGCTGGAAAAGCCAAAATTTTGTGGCTCAATCCATGAAATTATGAACAGCTATTTGAATTCTCACTCCCTTAATTGAAATTCCATTTTACCAAATGATTTTGCTTAAAAATATCCAAACTGTGCTTCCACTACTTCTGTGCTCTTTAAAAATCTTGTGATTCTAAACAGATTTATTTTTTTTTTTAATTCAGGAAGTGTTAATGGTGATTTTTGCATTGTGTCAATATTGACTCTGTCCCCCAGCTGGGAGTGGCACCAAAATGAACGTGGTGAGAACAGATCCCAAACAATTGTGCCCTTTTCCTGCAGCCCTTTCATCCTCAATCCTACAGGAGAAAAGCCCCAGAAATCCACCCTGGAACTGGGAATTCAAAATAAAGCTTTGCTGCTGTGCCAGAGGCTGCTGAGAGAAAGGGAAAGGTTGGGAATTCATCAATCCCAGAGGGTCCATCCCAAGCAAGGACAAAAGTCCAGCTGTGGTCATGTCCAGCCCTCTCAGAATTCACATTTATTGCTGGGTGAGGCCCCAGGAAAGGCTGAGGAGAAATAAAGGATAAATTTGGATTTCTTTTTTAAATTATCCTTTATTTTAAAGGATAAATCTGCATTGCTGCAGAGTGACAGAATTCCTGAAAACCTGGGGAACTCCCAAGCTTCTCCAAATCAAACCTTGACAGCTCACCCCAAATTTGTGACTCTGTGACCCCCAGGCATTGCTGAGTTTTCTCCAGGGCTGGATCTGCTTCCAGGGAAATGTTTTTCCAAGCCTGGAATTCAGTGTGTGAGCTCAGGCTGATTCAGGGAGCTGCATCTTGAAAAGAAACCCTTCACCCTGCATGATCCCCTGCTCCTCAATCCAAATTTGACTGAATAAATTTGAAAACAAATGTATTTGTTTCCAAATAAATCAATTAAAAATCTTCCTGCAAATTCAGGGTCTTCAGAAGCAATTCCAAGAAGGAACAATTAGCTCTTAAATTGAGTTAAAACCAGCAAAAATCCTGGAGGTTCACAATGTTAATTTATTTATCACTGAGTGAAATAAAAGGATATAAAGTGGTTTACATCCTCTAATGAGTTATAATATCAACTGCAGTGAACACAGGGAAGAGACTCAGCAGCCACTGCTCACTGATAAGGGCTGAGGAATTATTATTCCTTCTAAAAGTCTGGATTAGCATAGTGGGATAGTTTATTATAATCTGTAAAAATCCTCCTGATAAAAATGCAATTAGGTTGGCCAAGGGGTTTGTAACTCACAGAAGAAATAAATATATAGACATATATAAATTTTAAAAATAGAATTCTTGCTATTTCAGGGTTTATACACCAACACCTTGATTATATTTCTTTAGGTTTGTTTGTTTTCCTAAAGGTTTTATGCAGGAGCAACAACATTTTTACTAAATCTAGAACATTCCCCTACAATTCATTCCACACCACATTCCCTGCTTTACAAGCTCATTTAAAATCATCTCAACTCTCAATTTTGCATTATTTGACCCCAGAGCCACTTGTAAACAAGGAAACAATCAGCAGGAACACAGCTCTGGAATTTGGGGGATGTGGAGCCAGGAGGCTTTGCCAAATGGCACATTGCAGAGTGGGTGGACAAGTCTTGTTCTCCAAATTCAATTTAATTGTTCTGCTGATTAAATGTAATGGTAAAACAAACATTTTGATGATCCACACCTACAAAAATACAGCAAATTCAAACATCCCATCTGGTACAAAACTGCATCTGAGGAGCCTCCACATTAATAAGGCAATGTTCAACCCCCAACGAGTTTTGTGCAAGGACACCAAGATGGATTTTGGCTCCTTAACTGAATTCAATTCATCTACACTTCCACTTAACTGTCCCACTCTCATTAAAGACAAAAATATCAGCAATTTTATCTCTATACTTGGCATCAATTAGCCACAAATGCATATGGAACAGAACCAGATGGTTGTGGTCTGTATTTCACCTGTAGCAAAAAAAATGGGTCCAGGAGAGTACCTGAGCTCCATTTACCCCTGGGGTTTTTCCTCCACTTACCCCTGGGGTTTTTCCTCCACTTACCCCTGGAGGTTTTTCTCCATTTACCCCTGGAGGTTTTTCCTCCACTTACCCCTGGAGGTTTTTCTTCCACTTACCCCTGGGATTTTTTCTCCATTTACCCCTGGGATTTTTCTCCACTTACCCCTGGAGGTTTTTCCTCCACTTACCCCAGGGGGATTTTCCTCCATTTACCCCTGGGGTTTTTCCTCCACTTAGCCCTGGGGTTTTTCCTCCACTTACCCCTGGGGTTTTTCCTCCACTTACCCNTTCCTCCACTTAGCCCTGGGGTTTCTCCTCCATTTACCCCTGGGGTTCCTCTCCATTTACCCCAGGGGGTTTTTCCTCCATTTACCCCTGGGGTTCCTCTCCATTTACCCCTGGGGTTTTTCCTCTACTTACCCCTGGGGTTTTTCCTCTACTTACCCCTGAATACCTCCAGCCTGGCCTTGGGCACTGCCAAGGATCCAGGGGCTGCCACAGCTCCTCTGGACACCTGTTCCAGGGCCTCCTCCCCCTCACAGACCAGAATTCCTTCCCACAGCCCCACCCAGCCCTGCCCTCTGGCAGTGGGAAGCCATTCCCTGCGTCCTGTTCCTCCATCCCTTGTCCCAAGTCCCTCTCCACCTTCTTGTTCTCCCACCCTCCAGCACCCCCAGCTCATGGATTCCCACAGGCCCAATTCTCAGCCAGGATCCTGAGGTATTTACTGGATTTATTCCCATTCTATCCCAAGAGTTGCTCTCCTGGCAGTGCAGCACCATCTTCCCTGACAGTCTTTAATAACCACAGCTTTTTGTTACAGTGTGAGTTTAGTGGCATGAGGAGGAGGAGGCTGGAGAATCCCATTCCTGTGGAGAATCTGAAAATCCCTATCCCAAACTTTTCCCAAAGTTACCCCTAACTATTCCCAAAGGAAGCTCTGCCTTCTGTGATGGATGGGGAAGAGGGAAGGACACAGAGGTGCTACAGTGGAATAGCCTTTAATTGGAAACAAACAAGTGATAAAGGGATTTATGGATGAAAGACAGGGAATTCGGGGAAACATTCTGTCCCTGTACAACTGGAATGTCCCCAGTGCCAAATTAAACACACCCAGCCCTATTTTCTCTCGAGCCCCACAGGCCACAGTCTGGTCCAGAACAAAAAGCCCTCAGTGCTCTCCTGGCACCCCACCTTTGATAATGTGCAACTTCAGACCAACAGCAACAAATATTTGGGGCAGAGATTCCTGCTGTCTTCAAGACTTCTATCTAAATGATGGTCAGACTGCCTGAGGAGCTGCCAGCAAAAAATTTGTAACCCAAACCAAAAGATGAAGCTCCATCAACAGCCAGGACAGATTTCTGATGGTTGCAGAGATTTAAAAACAAACCAAACCAAACCAAGCAGCTCAGGTCTGACAAATCCCTTCAGAAACTCAAAATAGTACAATTTACAGAGGGAAGCATTCACTGAGCATGAATTAATAGGGTCCCAAAGGGGCCATGAGTTCCTGAAAAGGTTTCTGAAGCCTTTTGTGCACAAACCACAGTAAAAAGTTCAGCTCGTGCACAAGAACTTGAAGATCTCTAAATTAACAAAAGAAAAAAAATCAGCCCAGATTTCAAAAAGATTCTTGAAGAAACAATAATTGGAAAAGAGTATTTAGCAAAAAATCCTGGTGTAAAACTCTGGTTACTTCCTCTAGGATCCAAACCCTTATTCCATGTATTTTGTTTCTGGTATTACACAACTCAGCCATAATTAATCTTTTCAGTGTATGAAGCCCTCAAAAACAGAGGTAAAAGCAGGCACAGCACCTGCTTAAAAGAAAAATTAAATGCCTGCACACCTTTGTAATGGAGAATAAAAAGTAGCTCTTCAGAGAAGTACGAAGTGTTTTCCAGCCACAAAAATATGAAAAAGGAGTAAGAAGTGTTGGAGAAAAGAGTCTTTTGTTAAGCAGATTTCTCTGGCTGGGATCACCTCGATGATAAGATGACAGACACATCAAGATTTAGGTATTTAAAACCACATTAGGGGAGTGAGACACAAAGAGACTGCAGGTCAAGCCTGCTCTTTCAGCAAAGTGCATCAGATTATTCAACAGATTTTCCATCTCCAGCTTCTAACTCCAAAATAAGCAGAGCTATTTTTCTAGCAGGATTCTTTAGCAAACAAGCTCATAAAACAAACCCCATTGTACTTCTGGTGAAGAGAAGTAAAATGAGAAGCAATTAGAAGGATGATGAACTCATTAAGTCAGAACAGCTATAAATAAAAGCAGAGCAAGTCTCAAAAACCTGTCTGAAAGAGTTGCTGAGGCTCTTCCAGGGCATGGATGAAGGAGTCTGGTTTAAGTCAGGATGAAATGTGGGAAGAGCTGCAAACTGGCCCTGGACCAGCATCTGCTCCTGAGTACTGCTACAACAATTACCTTCAAGATAAATGATAAACACCTCCACCAGCAGCCTCCTGCCAGCTGTGCAGAGAGGAGGAAGTGCCCAAATCCTGGATTTGGGGGGGGTTTGGACTGAGGGGGTTTTTGGGGCAGTGCTGTGTCCTTACCATCGGACTTTATTGCAGGTCTGGGTGGCGCCCAGCGGGGACCCAGCCACCATGGGCACCTGGATGGGGCTGTGCTGCTTGTTCATGACCAGGTCCAGCTTCTCCTCCAGGGATTTGCAGGTGGCCTCCAGTGCCAGCAGCTTGGCCTCGATGCTGTCCAGCCTCAGGCATATGGTCTGGTTGATGGAGTACAGGAACGACTGGGGAGGGAGAAATCATGCCTTAAGTTTGAGATTTTATATTTTATATTTAGCTTTTTATATTTTTCTGTATATTTGTTATACAAGCTTATACTTGTATAAGTGATATTTTTATATTTATATATAAATTATATAAATTATATAAATATATAATTTAGAAATACAAATATTTAT
>VXBQ01006863.1:0-22139 GCA_013400175.1 Phainopepla nitens | reverse complement strand
TCTCCAGCCCCCTCAGGAATTCTCCAGCCCCTTCCTAGCTCCATTCCCTTCCCAGGACACGCTCCATCCCCTCAATGCCCACAGCGCCCGGCCAGCAGAGCCGTCAGCCGGTGGGTCTGCACCTCCAGGGTCACTCACACCATTCCCATCCCCACTCCTTTCTCTGCTCCTTCCATCAGATTTTTCTCCCTCCCTGACAGCTCCTGGGCATGGAGCTGGATGTCACTGTCAAGGAGAGAACTGTCACCGTGCCCAGAGCACAGCTGAGCAGCAGGCAGCGAGTGGGAATTTGCTAAATTAGCTCATCAGCCTCGCTCTCCTGTCACTTGTGCTCCTGCGTGTGCTGTGAGAACAGGGCTGGGTGAAGGTGAGGAATGTGCTGTGAACCTGCTGGGGATGATAAAAATACGCAAAAAAACCCCAAAAAAGAAGCACGGAGGAAGTGTATGCAAATGGCTCTGAAAGAGGACAAAAATTGCACAATTTTATGTTTTATATAGCACAGTGTTGCCCAATAAAAACCAACCACACTTCGGTTTTCAGCTTCACCGCAGCCAGCAGCCACTTTCACACTTTTCCATTCAAATATTCCTTAAATAAGAGTAATAAAAATTCCTAAATGCTGCTTAATGGGGTTCTCCAGTGTCATGTCACACACAGCTGTGAGTGGTTCTCCAGACACCTGCAGGCCTGCTGTGGTAGGAAATTGCTCCCTCATGCTCGTTTGGAAGTGCTCAGCTGAGCCTGTTGATTTATTTACCGTGTTCTCCCCCTTCACAAGCAGATTAGGCAGTTCAAAGGTTAAACTACTTAGAATCTGACTTTTCACACCGGGTTATTTCATGCTTTGCTGCACTCATTTGCCCTGCAACAGTTTTGCTAAAGAGTCTCTGCTGGACTCAAGCAATTGCAGATCCCAGCTGGAAAAACAGGGATACAAATATCTGTGTTCCAGCTGCTGTGGGGAGCTGCTGGGAAGAGCTTTTGCCATCCTAAACCAGCCCAATTTCTCATATTTTCATAATATTGCCATGCCAAAGATTATTAACTCCAGCCTGCTGGAGGTGTGAGGTGTTTCTCCTCTGGAGAGCCATAAATCCTTTCCCAACACAAACATAAAAACTGTCATTGTCATAAACCACTTACAGTGTTTACCCAAAGTTAATTTATCTCAAATTAACTGCAGGAAATGCTGGCGGGATCCAACTGATGTCTGTGACTCTGATAAGAGATAACAGCAGAATAAACAAATAAAACAATTTATCCCCAAGGAAGGCTGCAGCATCTCCTCCTGCCAGTCCATTCTGATCCAGCAGCTGAGAATCCACAATTATCTCACCCCTTTTGAGAGCTTTTCCCTCTTTTCCAGAGCAATGAGTTTGGATTTTTTTCCAAATCAGGAGATATTTCTTTTTAAAATTATGGGTGACACCAATAAATCATGGAAAGGCTCCTTTCTCATGGTTTATCCTGTGTTTCCTTGAGACTGCACAGCCAGAAATCACAAACACTTCATGCAGCATAAAGTCTGACTGAAAACACTGGGAAAAGCAGGAGGAAAAAGGATATTTCTGTTCAATAAAGGCCCAGATTTGGTTTTTAATCTTTGATTCCCAGTACCAATGAGTGACTGACCAAAGGGTAATTGCTTCCTGTGCTTCACAATCTCCTGAGCTTCAGGAGCTGCCAAACCTGAGCTCCCGTGACTATTTCTGCAATAATTGAATGAAATTCAGTGTAATCCTCATTTAGTGAATGAGGGCTTCACTTTACCCTGGGATAAGTCTGCCTATGAGCAGATGCCAAGAAGAACTTGATACACTGGAAGGTTTATTCTGATTTAAACCACGATAATTTGCTCAAGTGCCTACATCAAATCCACTCCTAATTTCCTGTCCTCATATAAAAACAACTGAGAACTTCAGGCTGCTAATATATAATTTAACTTTTTAATTTTACAGGAGAAAATGCCCCCTGTTGCCCTCCTAGCCTGTTGTCCAAAATAAAACAAGGGATTTCTTTGTTGTTTTATTTCCTCACATTTTCATGCTCTTTTTTGTCCAGTTTCTTGCATTTTATGTCTGTGCTTTGCCGTGTTATGAGGAATAATTTGCTTCCAGGAAGTATCTAGTTTATTTCACCCTGGTCTCAGCATTCATTAACTATTGTTTTCTAAGGAAGTTGCTGCTTTCACATGTTTTGTGTGGATCAGGAGAGATTGGGATCTCATTCATTGGTTTCCTTTTTTATTTTTTTTTTTCCATTAGGGAAAAAAAACCCTTCCTATAGCATCAGAGGTAAAAAATTAACACACTGTGCACACAATTTTGCAGCTGCAGCAGGAAAATAAAGGTTGCCAAACAAAGCTTTTGTTTAAACAAGTGACAGACATCCAAAATTATCCTCAGTGCTGAGCATGAGGACACAGGGAGAAAGGGATGGGGAAGATGCAGGGCACAGAAGTCACTCCAGAGTATTTGCTGGGAGAATAATTTTGTTTCCTGAAGATAAAATCCTCAATTACATCCAAGTGAAAAGGGTACTTGAAGCTCCCCTGTTTATTCATTTCTTTCTGTTTGGGTTTCTTCATTTTCTCTATAATATCTCTTGTAACTGGAGAGGGAATCAAACCCAGCCTTATGAACACAGCCTGTCCTATATTGTGCCAGGGATGCTTAAGGAAATGTTACCTAAAATACCTCTTTAGCCAAGAGAATATTGATATTATTTGTAAATGTGCTGTAGCAGCATATGAGGAGAAGCTCATCATTTAATTTTCAGATGCCACATCCATTTTCAATCCCCTCAGAATTGTTCTGGGATTTGTAACAGAAAACAGGGCAGCATCAAGTGGGTTTTGCTCCTGGACATACTTCAGCTATCTCTGTATCAATATTCTGATCTCATTCTGGTTTCTGCTGAGTAAACTCTCTTCTATTCAGTGAAAATACTCCTAATTTTCATGGGCAGGGATGGAAGGAAAGGCCCTGAATGCCCTCAGCAGAGAGGAAAACATTGTGACACGTTTTGCCACCTGTCTGGTCAAAGTCCCTGGGCTTTTAGGGTCACTTCTGCCAGTCTGAGGAACCAGGTGAGGAGGGTCAGGCATGATCTCCACGTCCTCTTATTTATTTACAGACTCTTCCATCTCCCTGGACACATCATGGAAAAAAAGAAAAATGATGGGAGGCTGCTTTCCTTCTGAGAAATGTGCTCCTGGCACCAGCCCTGTGTTTACACTTTGGATTTTCCAGGATCACTCACAGCTTCTTCTCTGCCCTTTTACCTCCCATACACAGCTGAGATTTGCCCAGCTCTGGTCAGGTTTGCCTCAGACCACGTTTATTTGGTCAGGTACCATTCTCATCTGAGTATTTTTTTATCAAAGCCTGAAGGGGATTCATTCCACCATTCATTCTACAGATTTTAGAGGATTTTATCCCTCTATGATGCTAAGTAGAATTTGACCATCTCCTCATTCTGGACATGCATCCATTTTGACACGTCCAAAATTATTTTTAACTCAGACATTTCAGGTGAGAGAGGTAAAATAAACAGAGTGGAGATGTCCAGCTGTGGCCAGGGTGACAGAATGTCCCAGAGCAGGTTTCCACACAGCTCCACGTGGCAGAGGCAGGAGGGCAGGGCTGCTCCTCGGGGCAATCCAGGTCAGCTGGAACCTCATCCAGGGCAACAGAGCTGAATTCCAACCCTTGGGATGGTGAAATTCTGCATTTCCCTACAGCCTGGGCACTGCAAAATTCTGGAGACGTTTTTCTCCCATCCCAGGTGTTCTCCAGGAGATGCTGGAGTGCACCCCAGCAGGGATGGAGCTCCATGGGCTGTATCAGACAGAGCTTTCCAGCACATCTCAGGAATTCCCCCTGCTCAGCACTCATGGGGACAAATCTGGAATGTTCTGTCCTGTTTGGGGACCCCGATGCAAGAGAGAGAATGAAAAAGCAGAGTGGTTCCCAGGCTGCTGAGCTCAGCTGGATGAAGTGTCCCAGCAAAATGTGGACATTAAAAAATAACTTCCCTCAAGTAAAAATCTGCTGTGGGAGGTGTGAGCCAATCCTCAGGGGCAAAGGCACCAGGGGTGACCTGGCTCCTGTGGGGAACCTGCACTAAGTGACAGTTTTAGTCACTCCATGGAGATTTCCTCTCCTCAGCAGCAAAATTCCCAGGCAGCTTCTCACAACTTGACTGATTGTCTTGCCAATTAGACAATAATTGGGCGAGGAAAATGTTCATTATTAAATCACTTCCATGACATCTAATTACAGTAAAGCTGTAACACTGTATTTTTTGCTGAATTATTGTGTTTGACTTACAACTGAGGCAACACCAGGACAGGAACATTCTTCCAAGCAGGATCCTGGGGATGAGATTCCTTGGACACTCTGCAGTGAGGAGGTGATTTTCCCTCTGCAAGTAACACAATTAATATGAACAATGGTAATAAAAAACAAGTAAGTACTGGCAATGCTCTAGTAAAAGAAAAAAAACCAAACCAAACCAACAATTATTGATCCTCTCTGCTCAGTCTGGAGGCATTGACAGCAAAACTCAGATGGGTGCCAGCAAGAAAATTCTAAATTTTCACTTATTTCATTTCTGTGAGGAAAACCAAGCCCATTTTCATTGTGTACAGCACACTCCTCACCCACATTACCCAATTCTGAAGAAGGGTTGATGTTTCAGTTCTTTGGGCAGAACTCAGAGCTGACAATCCAAGCAGTGCTGGCAGCTCAGGGAATAAATGACAAGCAGTAAGGAAGACTCTGCTAAACAGGAGGGGTTGGAATAATAAATAGCACAGCTCAGCTGGCCACTTTAGGCTACCAAAGAGGATTCCCTGAGCCTGAGCCCTGCCCTGACACTCTGTGTGATGAGAGATGGCACTCAGGCAGAAGTTTCATGAAAATATCACCAAGAAGTTTCTAATTCAAAACACCAATTTGTTAAAAATAAATTTTAAAACCCAACAGAACACAAATCAAAACCATTGAAAAATATTTCACAGGTAAATTGTGAATTAAGAAATGAGAAGGGTTTAATGGCAGAATGTTAATACTCTTACCATTATCACTTCTTACTCTGTCACTGATGGATTCTGGCATTTTCAAAGTATATCCACTTATGTATTTAATAGAGAAAAAGAATCACATGAGTTGTGTAAATACTTTCATTTTGTCATGAGCCTGAAGGATTTCTTAATTAAGTTTTAATGCCCCCCATAATCCTCAGATGCTGCCCCCACCCACCCCAATGGCCAGGAGCCCATTTAAGCCTCAGCTCTGGTACTGGGGTTCTTGGCTGCAGGTTTGGCTTTGTTTCTGTCTCTGGGAAGGAGCTGGGATATTTTTTGCTGCTTGGCTTTGCTGCTGTCTCCTTTTGCTCCTTCCTGTGCTCCTGGGCTGGACCTTGGAGCTGCTCTGTCACTTTGTCACTCCCAGGGGCTGGGAATGCCAGGGGTCCCTTTGGATCAGGTACTGCTGTGCTGGGTTATCCTTGACTCCCTGTCCTTGGAAAGGAGAATTCCATCTTCGATTCCTCCCCACCTTCATTCCCTTTTGGCTGGTAATAATCTGAAATATTGGGACATTTTTATAGGAGTAATTCCTTTTCTCTGTTTCTGTGCTTGGCCTGAAAAACTGCAGCTCTGACTTGGATGTGTTTGTGCCATTTACATGGATTTTTTTTCAGATGGAGGAAGAACAAACATCCCAAAGAAAATTCAAGTGTGGGATTTCCAGACAGGATTTTCACATAAGGTAAAAAAGTTACTGGAAGTGACCCTGGAAGCAGTAAGAGAATAACATTCTTACTTTCATCTCTGAGAAATATGGGTCAGGAAAACATCACCCTCTGTCCTCTCCCAAACAAAAATTTCAGCTGGATCCAAGTGTGAGGAGAGGAATAATTATGGTTCCTTATGTTACTATTTTTAGCCTATACAAAATTAGGGGATGTTTTTGTAACAAAATTTGTTGTTGGCATCCCTTGCTCTGCACTTGCTCACCTGGAGGCTGCAATGCTGCTGTAGTAAATGCTCAGAGCTAAAATGTTTCCCTTCCTGGGCCCAGCCTTGCAGAGCTGCTGGATTTTGGGAATTCCTTGGGAATTGCTGAGCCCCAGCTCGGGGCATTTCAGCAGCTCCTGACAGCACCTCTTTGGCTATCAGTATGCAGATATACAACCATTCAAATTCACAGAGTATAGGCACCAAGCAGCGATAAGAACCCTCTCCTTGCATACCAAAGAGGAGTTTTCTGCAACCCTCCCCTCTTCTTGGAGCCTGATGAGGTGGGGGGGGAAAGACCTCTGGGAATAATCATCAACCAGCCAGCCTCTGGAGAGAACGGAGAGCCAATGAAGAAGACGGTGCAGGGACAAGTTGAAAATTAACTCCTGGGCTGGCTCCACCTCTTAACCAGCGCAGGGTGCTCTCAGAATTATCTGTGAAGAAGCCCGGCGAGCCCTCAGCGGAGCTCTCGATCCGTGTGAATTTTCCTCCTCGGTGATGCTGGAGGGCTGTTAGGCTGTGCTGAGGGAGCAGCGGGGCTTTGCGGTGCCCGCTGGCGGCGATGATGAGCGCGCTGAAGGTGACAGCCCTGGGGCGTCTCTCCAAGCAGCTGCAGAGCCTCCGCGCTGTGCCGGCACGGCCCTGCAGCCTGGCTCCCTGCTCCCGGAGCAGCGCCGGGAATGCCGCCCGTGAGTCACTTCATCCCGCCCCGCTCGGTGGGAAACGGGAGATGCCGGGCTGGGAAGAGAGCTGCTGTGTGCTTGAGTGTCGCTCTTGTTTATTAGTGAACTAAAACCGGAGGGGTTTGGGAATGTGGTTGAAGGGTTGAAGGAAAGAAGAGTGGCTAGAATGAAAGAAATGAAAATACCTTGTTCTTTGTTTCTGCTGTCAGTGGCACTGGGTTTTTTGTGACTCCAGCTTGTGGAAGAAAAGCAATTGTTACTTGGGAGGCTTGTCTGCTTTCAATGAAAACTGTGTTCATGAGCATAATTCAAACCACATTTAGCACAAATTGATTCTTACTGGGAAATTCATAGCCACTGCAATGTTTGATTTGGAAAACGAGGCCTAGAACAAGCCACAAACCCCTCCAAATGTGCTGTACAGACCTCCAATAAATCACTTTGAGGGGCAAGATACTCCTGGAGGATGTTAAAGATTTAGTTATTTAAAATACTGATTAACTTACTTTCAGATAAGATGGGGCCAGCCAGAGATTGTCTACTCACTGCTGTGCAGATAATGTCAGCTGGAGAATAGAAAGGGTAATTTTTTACAGCTAGAAAAACCTTTTGTTCCTTATTTCTTCCTCTGTAAATGTATTCAGCTTAATACCTTCTCCCAAAGAGCAGAGCTGGGTTCCTCCTGGAACATTTCATGGTTACCCAGGGTAAGAGGGGATCCCATTCCAAGCAGAGATCAGACCAGTTTGCTCCATCCAAGGACCACTGCTGATTGAAAGAGCCACAACTGGTATCTATTTTTCCCTCACATTCTTCTTTTCATTCAAGACAGATACTGCTTATTCCTTCAACCTTTCTCTTCTCTGCACCATTCGTGCAGGAAGTGCCAAAACAAACTGATTTGGGAAAACCCTGCCTCTGGAAAGGCTGGTTTTGGCAGGCAGGGAGTGGACCCACTGTGAGTTACCCCACAGTTACTCACACCAGGCTGAAACAACTCGATTTCTGACGATTTCTGGCGATTTTGGATTTCCCTTGTGACCCTGCAAGGACAAAGGGCTTTTCCTGAAAAGCCCTTTGAAACATTGTTTCTTGTTTCCCCTAGAAAGCTTGGGGAGAATTGTGGCATGGATGTCAAAATTCCCAGTGCTGTGGAGGACCAGGAGTGTCTGTGCCAAGCTCTGAGGTGTCTTGTAATGGCACATGGAGGTGGAGGTTTCAGACATTCATTTGTTTTGCAATAATTGCTGGAGATGCTCTCCGTGGGGATTTTTAAGCCTAATTTAGTCATTATTACCAGAGCAGGCCTGAATGTCTTTTCCCTTTTTTGCTGTCTTAGAGGTGGTTACAAGAAAAGCAGAATCCTTCAAGTTTGGGGTTTTTTCTCTAAAGAATTGTACAAGTCCTGCAGAGGCACACAATCCAGGTGTGCCATCTCCAGGCCTGCACATACAACTGCAGAATGTAACTCACTAAATTGCCCAGGAGTTCTCTTCCAAGCCCTTTCTGTGCCGAGTTCCTAAGCCTGCATGCATAATTTCAGGAAATGTTTTTTTATACAGAAGATAAAGCCTCTGTTTGCTTTCCCTCTCCAGCTGGAATTACCTCCCTGTTATCTGGGCTCAGGCACTGCCTCCTCCTGGGCCAGAGGTTTTTCTCTGGGCCAGTTTATCGATAAACTGGCCCAAATCACAGCCTCCATCTGACATCAATTCAGCAGAACTTTCAGCACCTTGTCACCATGGGCCTGAGCCAACCAGCTGTTATCCTCCAGAATCTTGATTCAGACAAAAAAAAACTTCAAGGAAATCAACCTATCTTGGATTTCCTCTGCAGTGTTCAGTCCCAGTGGCTGAAGCAGAGCATTTTTAAAGTTTAAAATGGTTCTTTACTGAGTTGAAGCAACGTGTATATTTAATTTTCTTGTTCAGAATGTGTTGCTATGGCAAACAGGGCCTTATTTCCTTCCCCTGGGTGGGGTTTCTCAGCTCTTCCTGCCACACTGTCTGCTCTGGTTTATCTCATTTGTAAAGAAACCAAAGCACTTGATTCAACAGGTATTTTTCTTTTCAAAGATTGAAATCTTTATTTTCATCTGGATCTTGATTCCTACCCTGAGGCTCTTGATGCTCGCATCAATCCTAAATGCACTTTTTAAGAACTACTTCAAAAGATGCAATAAATTATAGAAAATTATTCCAAAGATTTGGGCTATTTGCATGGCTCTATATATCTGGGTAAAGCAGGAAAAAAAAAACCACAGGGCAAATTTAAGATGCCCCCAAACAAAATTAAATGGAGCATCACCGGGTCTGATGGGAATTTTTATTTTCTTATATCACATAAATCAGGCCCAGATTAGGTCTGTTTGTGGCAGATCCCTTTTCACAGGTGATTCACATCTTGGTCACACTTTTTGTATGAAAAAAAATCAGTTTAACAGCAGCAGAGATGGTGTGTGACAAAGGCAAACACCAGCCCAGGCCCTCCCTCAGTGAGCAAAGGGTGCAAACTGCACGCTTAGTTCTAATTCTCACCTTTTTTAAAAGTAGCTTTGGCCATTTGAAAACTCGAAGGTGAGGTTGCTATCTCTCTTCCCGCACAGATTGTGCATCACTTGAGCTCATCCCTCGGGCTCTGCCCTTTCTGGTTGTGGAAACCACTCTGGGCTCAGGAACAAGAGAGAGCCCAGCTGGAACCTCCCAGATGGCCCAGAAATGTAACAATTAGGGGGAAACAGCAGGGATTTTGTGATCCTGGCTGCTGCTGCTCTCTCCAGCTCTCGCTGAGTGAGAGCTGCAGCTCTCTTGCATAAATCACCATCCCGATCTGGTTCTGGAATGAACTGGAAAAGATGATTTTTTTTTTTTTTTTGGCTGTGTTGGTTAGGTGCTGGGAACAAGGTTTAGGGCTAAGGCTTCCTTTTTGCACAGGTAGTTTTGTCTTTCTGTCTGCAGTTTCCAAACCAAACCATCTCCTTGCCACTGAGCTCCTCTTTTGAAGGGTTTGCTTTGAAGGATTTCTTTAAATTAAGTGCTGGAGTTTTACTGAACTTCATGCTCAGGAAGAAGTAGCATGTGCGTGTAAAAAACTGGATGGAGCTCCTGTGATTCAGGAGGGAAACAAAAATGTTGCAGGTCTGTTATTTCTCTTTAGTTTTGTCCTCACCAGTCCATAATTTCTGAGAGTGTGCCATAAACTTCCTTTTTTGTTGTGCTGTTCAGCCCACAGGAAGTGACTCACTGTTCAGCTTAGGGAAAAGCTCTTAAAAAAAGCTTCACATCTTTCAAACCTTGCAGGATCAAACCACCAAAAAGCTTCATGAGGTTGGGTCACCTTAATGGCACAAGCAGTGGAGTTTGAGGCTTTTTATTTCATCAGCTTTAACATACAGAAAAGGGATGGTTGTAATTTTCTGTGATTTTCTATCATTACAGAACCAGGTGTAGATGAAATTTCCAAGCTGCCCAAGGTTATCAGTTTTATTTAGAGGACACATCCTGGAAGAATGGTGGAGGGATGACCCCCCAGTATCTCTTGTCTCTATCTAAATAAGAATATAAAACACCTGAAGCCCACCTGGGCTGTGCTGGTCACCAGGAGCTGCCTGTTGTCCACCAGTAGTTTCAGCAAGAAAGGTCTGTGCCACAGAGTTGCCTAACTGTGATCAAAAGGCTGTTAAACTGAGATTAAGCCTGACTGGATCATGATGTTTATGGGCAACAGGTCTTCTCAATTTCATTGACTATCCATCTTTTGAAGCTACAGGAAGCCTTCTGTTGAGAATAGTAAATTAGCCATGCTAAAAAAAACCATTGAGAGTCAACCCAAAAATTCATTTTGCTTGCAATTGCATCCTGCTACACAAAAGACTCTGCAGGGAGGAAGTAAGATGAAATTTAAAACCCAGTTTAACATCCTGATATCACAAGCTGATGTCATCTTAGTACATCTCCTGATGATCTGTTTGTGATCATGCAGCAACTCAAAGCAAATTGTTTGCCAGATTTCAACCTGCTCTTACTCAACTCAGGAGTACTTTAAACATGTTATACTGTGAATGCAATGGGAACTTCTTACACAATGTCTGTAAAACAGGGCAAACACTTCTTGGTTGACTCTGGTTGAGTATCTGGTCCTGTCTTCATTTCAGTAAAACAGTCTCAATGTTATGTCAGGTTTCTTGTGAAAATTCAAAAGTACTCATCCTAACAAGATAAAAAAATTCCCCAAAAGATAAATGCAGATTTTGAAAATGATTTTAAGGGAGTAACTAAGAAAAACAATAATACAGCAAGATGAAGGTCGGGAGCTGAGGGTGCTGTTCTGCTCCTGGCTGCCCAAGAGAACTGGCAAAATTTAAAACTGTTGCTTTATCTCTGTGCTATTACTGATGCTTTCAGCTTTCTACAGGCTTTTTAAAAAAAAATTATTCTTTGCTATGTGTTCCTTAATGGCAGCTGGAACAGAAGGAGTGAAGATGGTTTTAACCAGTTAATTCATTGAGATTTTTCTGCCTCAGGCTGTCAGGTGAATGCTGAGTTCAGTTGAGTTGACCCTTTCACCATCCAAGGTGGGACTCCTGCCTTTGTGACAGCCAAGAAAAATAAACATAATATTAACTTTTCATAACTTTGCCAAATGTGGGTTGGAGAGGAGACCCCGCTGTGCCAGAGCCACCCACCTCTACATTTTTTGGTGTGAGGGATTAAATACTTTTTTGGCATTAGGGGATGCACTTGGTGTGAGGAGAAATGCTTTGATATGAGGGAATAAATACGATTTTGATGTTAGGGGATGCACTTTAGATATGAAGGGACACTTTGGGGTGAGGCGATGCTCATTTGGTTTGAGGGGATGTACTCTATGGAAAGAAATCACTTTTGGTGTGAGAGAATAAATACTCTGTGTGAGGGAAACTCTCCTTGCTATAAGGAGAAATGCTTTGGTCTGAGGGAATAAATAATGTTTTGATGTGAGGGGACGTTTTGGGGTGTGAAGGGTTGTACTCGATATGAAGGATCAGTTTTGATGTGAGGGAATAAACCCTCTCTTGATGTGAGGGGAAAACACTTGGTATGAGGAGAAACACTTCAGTATGAGGGAGTAGATCCTATTTTGGTGTGAGGGGATGCTTTTTGGGGTGAGGCTACATTCATTTGAGGAGATGACCTCGGTGCCAAGGAACCACTTCTGACGCGAAAAGGCCACACTTGGTGTGAGGGAACGCGCTTTTGCCAGGGGCATGGGGACCGCCCCGAGCACGGGAAACGACGATCCCCCACCTTGCACGGAGCTGCTGCGGCTTCTCCAGAGCCGTCACAGCACGAGGCGCGGCCGAGGGCACTGCCAGCCCGCCCCCGCGGCCATGGCGGGAGGGCCGTGCCGGAAAGGGCCGCCCCGGGCCGGGCTGGGCTGGGCTGGGCTGGGCTGGGCGGCGGCTCCGCGATCTCCGCCGCGATGCTGCCGCTGCTCCGCCGCGCTTGGACGGCCGCTGTCGCTTCCTCCTCCTCCTGCTCCTCACAGCGGGGCAGCCGCCGCTGCAGCCTCGGCGCCTGCTGCTCCTACCGCCTGCGAGACGCCCGTGAGTGCCGCTCTCCCTCAGCCCGCCCTGCCTCTGTCCCGCCATCGCTGCCAGCGCCCCGCGCTGCCCAACTTTCTGTAGGAGCCGCAGCGACTGCCTGGCTTTGTCCTCGGCTGAAACATCAGGAAGTGGCGGTGTTTTAAATATAGGCAGTGTTTTGCGCCGCCTTTGCCTCAGTTGACCTTATGGAGCTGCGTAAAGTTTGCTGCTCGCTGAGGGAAAACGGGAGAGGGGGGAAGTTATTCGGCGCCCCTCGTGTGAGTGGTTTGAAGGTTTAATTTATTATTAATTCCTCGTTTAAAAGACCCTGAGCAGTCGTATCTAGTGAAGTAGCCTGTAAAGCGATGATCGAAGCATCATGATTTGGGGTTCAGCAGAGGGACAAGGCACCAAAAGCTGTATGTGGGCCACCAGGTGAACGAGTTCACACAGGCAGCAGTTCTGGTTTTAAGCAAAGTCCTGTGGAAAACATTCACGTACCCATCTTGCTGGTGGCGGTTTTAGGGGCCCAAGCTGCCCCCCAAATCCCTGGGTTTGGGTTTTACAGGTGTGGGATCAGCAGGACCTGTGTGCACGAAGCAGTTTTGGTCAGGATTGGTGTGGCTGCTGCAGGAGCTCTGAACTCCACAGAGGAGTAACCCCTGTGCTTGTGTTGACTTCTAGAGAATGTTTTGCTTCCCCGTGGGTATTATTGCATGTCCCGAGTGCTCCCAGCCCAGCTGATGGTGCTGGTGTGTAAAGAAAGCTGTAAAACAAAGCCGCCTTAAAATCTGACAATAATAGGAAAACTTATTCCCTTTCTCTGGGAAATAAGGGGACAATTTCTTTGCACAGCATTCTGCAAAGGCAGAACGGTACTGACATGGTTCTAAGTCAAACTGCTGCGCTTCCCTGTGTGGCTTTGAGTCATGCAACTGGAATGTTTTATTTTTCTTTTGCTTTCCTGGGCACCAGCTGACTCGAATTAGCCTTTAGTGACACAGAGCCTTCCTTTGCCAGAAAGTTCTGTATCCTGCATCAGAGCCTGACTCTCCTCCTCATCTTGCAGTGCACCCGCTGTGGCAGAGCCCGCTGACAATTCCTGGAGGCACCCGCCAGTCTCCCATCAACATCCAGTGGAGGGACAGTGTTTATGATCCCTTCCTGAAGCCCCTGAAAATCAGCTACGACCCCACCACCTGTCTTCACATCTGGAACAATGGCTACTCCTTCCTGGTGGAGTTTGATGATTCTACTGATAGATCAAGTAAGCAAAAATCCAGGAGTGGGGAAAAAAAGTCAATTTAATGTCTTGTTAATGCTAAGAGAGGAGAAATACTTGTGTGATGTAAGAGCTGATGTTGAAAATGAACGCACAGTAAAATAATGCTGGGTTTGCAGTGGTGGGAATCATGATGAAGAAATTCTATACAGACTTCACATTTGCAGTGTTTTTATTACCATGGGCATTGTGCACAAATCCCCTGCTGTGTGTTGAAACTCCTTTCACAAGCCTCAGTGCCCTGTCATGTAGGTTTTGTAATAAACTTCACCCACACGAGTCAATCTCCAGTCATTTACATGTGTGCCTACTCCATTTGAAACCTGATTCCATCACTGCTCTTTATTGAAGTAATCTGCCACTTATCTTTTGTGGTGTTAGTAGAGATATTTAATGCACTTGAAATAATCAGCAGCCAAATGAGTTGCAGTTGGAAAGCACACACACTTATCTCCGTGGGGTTTCAGGGAATGAAATAAAAGAGCTCTGCCCTCGGGAGCAGGTGTGTGTGTCCCTGTTGTTTTAGGGGAAGCAGGAGTGCATGGAAAATCCAACTGTGCATTCCAGCAACTTAAGGTGAATAAACCTCTGACCTGAGTGGCTCCACAGAATAAAAAAAAACTGACTTAAAATCAAGATATTGCTCCCCAACCCCAGATTTTCTGTCCACTGTTCCTTCTAAAAGCTGCCCTTTACCAAAGGATATTGCAGAATATGAAGATATTTCATAAGGGTGGGTGAGCTGGTAGCAATTGGTCAGGGCTGTTGTGAAGCACATGGTTGCCCAGCTTGTCCTGCAGGGGAAAAACTGAACGACCCTGAGCAAGTTTGAACCTGTTGGGTTGGAGTCATTTTATGTTTAAAGTGGCTGCTCACCAGGAGAGCTCCTCCAGCTTCCTGAGGGATTTAGCAAAGCCCTCGGGGAGGGAGCTTCCAGCACACAAACAAACACTTTGTCTTCACAACACCAACATTTCTGGCTGATGTTTGGAAAGAGGCTGATAAAACAGTGCAGCAGAAACGGTGGTGGTGGAATGCAGGGAGCTCGGGGCTCGTTCTGGTTTTCTTGTTTCTAGCTGTTCACTTGAAATAATCCATGTCCAAGGGGAAATGTCCTTCCCCTTGCTCATTTCAGCACTGATACCATGAAGAAGCTGAGTCCTGCCCTTCTGTTTCTCCAGCACAAAGTGCTGTTTTTTTCCAGTGAGGTTGGGTCAGGGGACAGACATCACTTGTTACCTCATCAGAGATTTTAATTTACTAACTGTAGTTTGGCTTTGCTTTTCATTGACCAGCCTCTTGCTTTGTAAGCCACACCCCACTATCTGTTGAGGATAAGATCCTGAAAAGTGTTTAGTGGATAACAGAGTTGCATTTTTTTCTTCAAGAATTGATGTAACAAAGGGGAATTGCTTGTAGGGGGCTCAGAAATATGCCATATTTAATTGCACAGGAGCAGTTGGTGTGGCATAAAGGCAAGGCTGGAATCACCAGGCCTTTGAGGCCTCTGGAAGACCTGATGTGCTTTGTCTGTAAGACTTTCCTTGAGGTAAATCTTTTCCCTGTGAGCATTTGCTGCCTTTTCATCATCCTCATCTTCCTTAAATGAAGTCCATGAAGGGTAGGATGGGATCAAACAATCAGTGCCAGGGCTCTAAAATGACAGAGAAGCAACAGATAGTGAGGTGTTGCTGTATAACCCCCAGTTTTCAGGTGCCTGCCTCTCTCCTCCACCTTTCTCTCTTTCCTCTTGCTATTTCTGATTTTTCTCACTGCCAGCTTCTGTCTAACAATCATAGAAATCCAGAGAAGAAAGCTTGGGAACAAACAAAAGCACCACAGTTGAAACAGAAGATGAGAAGGACACCCAGGATAGACAAAAATGCCTGAATCCTGAGATGGGGTTTGCAAGACTTGGGCTAAAGCTGAAGGTAGAGCAGGAGGAAGAAGAGGGTGAGGGGAAGGTATGTACAGCGTGTGGTCTGTCTGTGTGTGGTGCCATCAGAAACCAGGCTGAAACAGGGCCAGGGCTGCCAGAAACACCTGATGTGATTCTTGTTGTTAGAGCCCCTTTAAACTTCTGTTTTGTTTTGAAATTGTCAAGATTGTCATTTGAGAGGAAATGCTTCTAAAGGGGCTGAAGCTGCTGTTTGTTTCCTGTCACTTTCTGGTGGCCACCACAGGAACCTGAGTCTCTGTGTGTGTGTGTCTGTGCCTGAAGTTTTTTTGTGAGGTAAATACTCAAGTGGATGTGGTTATTAACACAAATTTGTGTCACTTGTGGGGTTGCATCATCACATCCTCAGGAGTGGATCATGTTAGAGCTCAGAAATTTCACTTCTGAACTGAGACACTTGGCTGTGTGACCCACAGCTTTATCCCACCCCTTGGATTCTGCATTCTGCCATGCTGGCACAGAACCCCAGCATGCTTTGGGTGGGAAGGACCTTAAAGCTCGTCCCATTCCAACCCCTGCCACCTTCCACTATCCCAGGCTGCTCCAAACCCTGTCCAGCCTGGCCCTGGACACTTCCAGGGGTGGGGCATTGTGATTTTCCAGTGATGGTCAGTATTGCATTCATGCCCAGAGCTCAGCAGCAGGGGATGAAATTAGTTCAGTGTCAGTTTGCACAGCTCATTTTAATTTATTCCTTTATCACAGACAGGCCTGTCTGGTTAGGATTTCAAACCTGCTGGCTAGCTTTCTGGAAGAAAAAATAATACAAGAAAATCTCTTAATGCCTCTCATTGTTTTCTCCTTAGCATGGAAGTGATTAACTTATTTCCCAAAGCAGTGTTGGGATTAGGTGCTTTATACCAAGGCTTGCTGTAAAACTTCCCCCTGTCCTGCAGTTCAGTAAAAATCAGCAGATGCTGATGGTTTAGTGCTGGATGAACACTTGGAAAAGCTCTTTTCCAACCTAAAGGATTCCCTGATTCCATAAGTGTTATTTGCCTTTGGGAAGGAATTAGGGTTTCTCATTTTACCACATGCTCTGATACCATAATTAGCAAGATGACTGCAGGATGGTTTTGGTCCAGGTAGGAGGGAATGAGTGGAAGCAGAAAGCTGGGCATGGACTTCTTGATTCATGTGTTTGCCTTCTGAAATCAGGAGAGCAGACTGAAGTTTTACCTTTCCTCACTGATGAAAAGGGCATGAAATCTTTCAGAAACTTGCCCAGTTTTAAATCCTTCATGAGCAGTTTGTAGGCACAACAAAACAGATTTCTGGCTGACCTTTGCTTGTGCAGTCTGCAAGCTGTGTTGAAGCAGAGTAAGATATTTGGATTTTTGTAGCTTGCAGGAGACTTGAACATTTGACTCCATATACTGATTTGTCTGGCAATATTTGCTTTTTGAAATCTTGTCATGAGAAATGTCAGTATTTTCAGCAGCTCCTTGTAGGGATGTCACTGAGTACATTCAATAAATATGTCACTGCTGTGTCACCTGGTCAGGCAGTCCTGACACTCCTGCTCTGACAGTGTGAAACTCATCACTGTGCCTGTGCCAAACTTGGTGTCAGCTGGGAAAACATTCCCTAGAGGGGAGATCCACGAGGAGACTCTTCAGCTCATCTCCAGTTTGATGCAGGCAAAACCAGCAATGTGTTTTCCTGAATAATTTGGTCATAGTTAGGCAAAGCCTAACTAGGGCACTGTTTGAGTTGCTCCACCTGATACCTTTTCCTGGGCAATTTTTTTCCCAAGGATTTACTTGTCCACCAATTCTAAATCATATTTATTAACATGTGTGCCTTGTTTTGTTTTCTAGTCATCGTTGGAGGCCCCTTGGAAAACCAGTACAGGCTGAAGCAGTTCCACTTCCACTGGGGAGCCATCAATGACTGGGGCTCAGAGCACACAGTTGACAGTAAATTTTACCCAGCAGAGGTATGAGATGAAATCCTGAACAATGCAAATACTTGTCTCAGGTGTGTCTGTGAAAACTCCCAGTTTATTTTGAGGTGCTACGGCTCATCTGCTGTTTTACTCTATAAAAATTCATCTTTTTTGTATTAATTTTCTGGAGGAGAACAGCCTGAAAACTAAACGTTGGCCCCATTACTGAAAGTTAAAAATCACTTTGTTTATTGTTACTAAATCTTTCAGAGAAACAAAGCACATACTAAGTTCTCTTTAGAAAATCACTTGATTTTCTGTTTGCCACTGTTAAACAGTTACTAAAATAGCAAAACTTTGATGCTTAAGTAGCTACTAAGGAAGGAAATGTCAATAAAAAGGATAAAGTCAGTGAAAATGTGAAATTGTGACAGCTTTGACCACAGTTCTTTGCCAAAGGAGAAGAATTTGTCAAGTGATGATGGGTTTTTTTTAAGGAGAGTTTCTCTCCTGTTGGTGTGTTTATGGTGGTGCTGCCAGCTTGGCAAGATCCTCATTAACAGGGAGAGACTGTGAGTCAAGATTTTGGGCTGGGGTATTTATTTATCACACCAAACCCCTCAATGCATTGGCTGTGAGCAGTGCAGAGGAAGATTGTGATGTGCAGGAGGATGTTAGGACAAGGTGCTCTGCTCCTCCTGGGAAGAGAGCAAAGAGATTGAAGACTGAGCTTTGTCTGGGCCAAAAGACACAAAAAGGAAGGGAATGACCATTATTTACCAAGAGCACTTTGTTCCTGGTTTCTGTGGTTTCTGAGGAGCTCCCTGCAGTGCCTCACCCTGCCAAGGAGCAGAAGGCAGGTGTGGTCTCTGTGCTCTGTGCAGGGGTTCATTTCTCCCTCATTCCTTTTCCAGCTGCATTTGGTGCACTGGAATGCTGTGGAGTACCCGAGTTTTGAGGAAGCTGTGATGGAAGGGAATGGCCTGGCTGTTATTGGAGTGTTCTTAAAGGTAATTCCCTTCTGTGGGACCAGCTGTAAAGGGGCATCTTTGCATTTCTGTTAAAGGCAATTAAGGGAAGGCTGAAAGGGGATCCCATCAATCCATAGAAATGTTTCCAAGGGGTGTCAGAGGATGGTGCCAGTGACAGGATGGGGAGCAATGGCCAGAAACTAAAAAAAGTTTCACCTCAATTTGAAGAACTTTATGTTGAGGGTGGAATCTCCCTGTCTGGAGACATCCCAAACCCTGAATGTGTTCCTCCAGGTGCCCCTGCCTTGGCCTGGATGATCTCCAGAGCTCCCTTCCAACCATAAATATTCTCTGATTGTTGTTATAAAAGAGTACTGAGGCTGATAAGTAGAACTGGTCGATTATTGATCAGCTTATTGATTCTCCAACCCCTCCCTGTCCCTGCAGCTGGGAGCACAGCACGAGGGGCTGCAGACCCTGGTGGATGCCCTGCCAGCAGTCAGACACAAGGTCAGTGCTCTGAGGTGTCCCACCCATTGGCACCCAGCAGAAAGAACACTTGGAGAACCACAAAATACCAAGAAAAGAAAACTTCTTCCTTAAATTTTACCAAGTGAAGGCTTATTGCCACCTTGGAAGTGGGAAGCTGATTTTTCAGGAGGAATTGCAGACTTGAAACTCTCCAAACCTCTTGAAGAAATGCTGCTCTTGAGATTGTTTCCCCTTACAAGGATATGCTTGAAGTGGGTGTTTATTTACTGTGGGATTAAGGCATTTTGATTTTTGTCTGATCTTTGAGGAGATTGTTTGCTTTTTTATAAACACTGAATTTTCTGCTGGGGCAATGGGATGGTTCCTGGCAGACTCTTGCCAGGAGAGGGAGTGCTGAGTCTCTGCCAGACTCAGCTCCTCTTTCCTGTTCCCATTCCCTTCTGAAAGTACTCAAAAATCCTCATTGACCTCTTCAGCTTCTAATCACATCCAGCTGAAGTTGCTGTGCCACCACTTCTCACAGGAAGGAGTTTATAAAATCCAAATCAAACAGGTTTTTATATCAGAGCAGTGACAACTCTGCCAGATAAACATGAAATACAGCTCAGTGCCAGAACTCCCCAAATCTGAGTATACATCTATTGTGGTAATATAATAATTTACAGTGTGTGAATTTAAAAGAAACTAAGCCAAGAAATCCTGAAAATCCCCCTGAAGCAATGTTTGTGTAGTAAATCCTGGGTTTTGAACCTCCTACATTCTGTCTGATATCCCACTTGTGGGATTGAACATTCTAGGGACAGGAATATTTGATTTAAATAAAACTTCAGTGTTCTTCCTGCTGCCTAAAATCACGTGGTGAAAAATAAAACACTTGTTGTTTGCAGTCTTTTAAGGATCTGGCACAGCTACCTGAACTTATTCCACCACTTATTCTCTCTTTTTCCTGGTTGCATCCAGCTCCCACAAAGCCTTGGGCTGTTGATCCTTCTCACTCCTTGTTTCTCCTGCACTGAATTCCTAATAGCTTGTGAGGACAGCAAAAATACTTCAATTTTGGCTGCTCAGCAGCTGCCCCTAACACCTTAAACCAAATTTTATACAGATTTGTAGGACTTAAAATTATTACATTGCTACTATTCCCAACACCCCATTTCCCATGCACACACACAACGCAGTTTTTAACCTCTCTGCCAAGATCTTTCTCAGCTTTCTGTTGTTTTTTACTCAAAACCCCATCCTTAAAAATGGTTTTTCCTGCTATTTAGGACACAGTGATTGAGTTTGATGAGTTTGATCCCTCCTGTCTCATCCCTTCCTGCCCTGATTATTGGACCTACGCCGGCTCCTTGACCACTCCCCCCCTCACTGAATCAGTCACCTGGATCATTAAGAAGAAGCCAATTGAGGTGGATGAGGAGCAGGTAAATCTCAATTTTCCTTTCAGATCACACCTCCTGCTGCCACAGAGGTGTTCAGAACCAGTTTTTTCACCAGCAGTTCTCTGGGAAAACACAAAAATTCTCTGTGTTTTCAGAGATCTGTGAGTGTTTCAAGCCAGGATTTGGGGAGGAATCCTGGCATTAACAGTCACAAATACTGAAAACACCTTAGACCTCTCCAGGATGTTTTTCCAGGTTTATTCAACTTGTCCATTTATTCTCAGGAGTTTTATCTTGATCTGTGATACACAAATCTGGAAGCTGGCCCTTGAAAACTTGGAGGGTTTTAGGAACCTATTGGAATTCTCATAATACTGCTTTCCTTAGCACGATGCAGCCTTTTTTTGTGGAGGGAAGGGAAAAAGGGGAAGATTTTGTGAGGTGGAGATTGTTAGCAGAGAGCTGTAGGCATAGTGTGGCATTCTTTTAAATGGAAATTTTTATCATTTTTTCTTTTTTTCTTGGCTCTTTACTCACAGCAGTGACTTACCATTGTGAGCATTAAAAGCTGATCTGCTGCTGCTTTATTTTAATTATAAACCAGTGAGAGAACAACTTGGGGATTGTTGGGGTTCCCTCTTTTCTGGGTGCCAGGGAGGCTGTGAATGGAGGCTGGATAAAGTATTTGAGCGGAAATAGCTCTCTCAGGTGTGCCAATTTGGGATTTAATTTGGGATTTAATTTCCCTGAGGATGGCAGATGACTGATAATTCTTCCATGCTGGTGTGGATAGTGGGGATCTTTACCAACAGGTGACAAAGATGTGGGTGCTAAAACCCCTCAAAACACAAACCTAGTGTTACCTTTGATTTCATGAAAAACAAAGTTCACTCCCCTGGTAAAATTTAAAAGGTTTAATAAAAAGACAACAGGAGACAGAAATAAAATAAAGGGTTACACATGGGTGCCTTGGCTTTTACACCAAGAAGCACACTCGAACTCAGAAAACACTGCTTTAAATGTGCCACCATGTTGGATATTCATAAACCCTCATGCATTATTCAAAAACATTCTTTTGGGTCCCCCCTACCCCACCTGTACCACCACCTTGTAAATCTTGCATTCATTATTCCTGTTATTCCTCTTCTTGGCTTGTTGGTCTTGTTTCACTGCTTCTGATAAGGACGACTGAAACTCCTCCCTTGAGGTTCTGGTGCTTCTTATCCAGATAGGATGATCCAAGAATGCAAGGAATTTGCCTGTTTTTCCTTTACCACTCCTTGAATGAGTTCCATGAACAAAAAGTCCCTTTTTTTTTGACATTCCCATTTTATCCAACATCATACATACAACATTCATTTTAATACTTGCGAAAAACATTAAAATGCGCTTACAACAATTTGACTTCCCCCTCCAAGAGCAAACCCTTGCTTTTTTTTATTTATTTAATTTTTTTTTTTTCCTAATTAACCACGAATTCCCAAACTGGGGGAATTCTTGGGAAGTGACTTGGGGGGTGGGCATTTGTGGTTCCCAGCTGGAGGCCTTTCGGACGCTGCTGTTCACGTCGGACGGGGAGGAGGAGAGGAGGATGGTGGACAACTTCCGCCCGCTGCAGCCGCTGATGAACCGCACGGTGCGCTCGTCCTTCCGCCCCCAGCTCGGCCCCTAGCTCCTCAGAAATGCTGCACAGCCTTTCTGCCTCGCTCTGAAGGACAGGTGTCTGCTGAGGGAGGCAGCAGCCTCCCTTGGAATGGAAAATGTACGCCCCTCCTTCCCTCCGAGTTGTTGTAGTTTCGAAATTTAAAGGGCTCTCGGGCGAAGGCGTGAGGCTAGGAATAGCAGTGCTTTACTAGTGTGGATAAATGAGATAAAACAAAACCCAACAAACTA
>VXBQ01006862.1:198859-218670 GCA_013400175.1 Phainopepla nitens | reverse complement strand
CCCCAGGGTTGTGCCAGACTGGGACATCCCCTCCATTTTTCCCTGGCAGCCCCTGGAAGAGGAGTGGGGAGTGGGAGGAGAGCCAGACACAGAGTTGGCAGGACAGCCACGGCATCCCCATCCTCTCCCAGCCCTCCCAGTGAGCCCCACAAAGGGCTGGGAAGGGGCTGGTGGCCCCGGCTCTACTCGGGAAGGATCCGTGGGATGTGTCCCTGCATCCCTGCCCTCCTCCCGCCGGGTCCCTGCCCCTGGTCCCTGCCTGGCTTGGGGGACTCACTCCTACATGTGGCTGGCAGGTTTGCTCGTGTTTCCAGGGGTGGGAGGGAGTCTGGGCCCCTTTCCAGAAGCAAAACAAAAGCAAATCCGAGCTGGCTTTCGGGGCGAAGTTCTCTCACACTCTCAGGCGCCCAAACAGGACGTGGCAGGGAGCATGGGGGGGCCACAGTCCTGCCCCACCGAGGGGTCCAGGTGGAGAAGAGCATCCCAGGGAAGGGACAGCCCCTCCGTGCAGCTGGAAGGAGTTGCTCATTTTCTCCTCTGGGTTTTTCATCCGGCTAATAGCGCGCCAGCCTGCTCGCGGCAGCGTGCACAAGGGATATTTATGGAGGAAGTTCATGCATCTAACAGCTTAAGCTCTTCTAAGCTCGCAGCCCCAGCACAAAAGGATTTGGGGGCAGTTAACAATTCTGTGTGGTTAAGAGATTTTCATTTCGCTGGGCCTGGCTTGCCGCTCCCGCAGGGCCCTGCGAGGGGCTGGCTGCCGCTCCTGTCTGCTCGCTGCCCGGCTCCTCGCTGCCGAGGGGCTCCGCACACGCGTCCCCCCAGCCCCGTCCTCCCTGCTTCACCTTCTGCTCCCTGCCTGCGTCTTTTTCTCTCCATCTCCCTGTTCTTTGTCTGCGCCTCCCCCCTCCCCTCCCCTCGCCGTCCCTCCCATGCAGCGCATGAAGCGCGTTTCTCCCTCTGCCTCCCGGATCCGCCGGCTCGGCTCAGGCACGGCGGAGGCAGAGCCTTTGTGCTGGCCGGGCTGGCTGGACGCTGCCTGCACGGGCTGTGCCTGCTCAGGGACAGCAGCTGAGGGCTGCTGCTCCCAGCAATCCAGCCCTTCATCCCTTCTGCAGCTCCTCTCCATCGCAGCAGAGTGTCTCTGGTCCCTGCCTTCTCTTTGTTGTGCACCGAGCACCGCGAGTCCTGCTCCTGCTGGGGTGACACGGGATGGCTTTTGCCCTGCAGAAGCTCTGGGGGTGTCTCTGGCTGTCAGAGACATCTGGTGTCATCCCCTGGGGTCACAGGCCTTTCTGAGGAGGAGAGGAGCTGGTGACCTGATGGGAAGAGAAGCCAGGTCAGATTCAGGCTGGCAGCTGTCTTCTCCTTGGCTCTCTTCTCTGTTCTCTGCCCCTCTACTCCACTTTTGTGAGACCCTCCTGCAATGCTGCCTCCAGCTCTGGAGTCCCCAACATCAGAAGGACCTGGAGCTGCTGGGGTGGGTCCAGAGGAGGCCACAGAGATGTTCTGAGGACTAGAGCCCCTCTGCTCTGGAGCCAGGCTGGGAGAGCTGGGGGGGTTCACCTGGAGAAGAGAAGGCTCCAGGGAGAGCTCACAACCCCTTCCAGGGCCTGAAAGGACTCCAGGAGAGCTGGAGAGGGACTAGGGACAGGGGTGGAGGGACAGGACACAGGGAATGGCTTCCCACTGCCAGAGGGCAGGGATAGATGGGATATGGGGAAGGAATTCCTGGCTGGGAGGGTGTGAGGCCCTGGCACAGGGTGCCCAGAGCAGCTGTGGCTGCCCCTGGATCCCAAGGCCAGGATGAACAGGGCTTGGAGCAGCCTGGGACAGTGGCAGGTGTCCCTTCCCATGGCAGGGATGAGACTGGATGACTTTTAAGGTCCCTTCAACCCAAACCATTGTGGGATTCTCTGATTTTGCAGCTCAAGGTGGAGCTGGGCCTCCCCTGAGGGTTCAGCAGGGTTCCCCTCCCTGCCATGATTTTGATGTCCAGGGCAGCAGACCTGCCACCACCCCACCATGCATGGGGGACAGGGGCTCAGGCGTGACAAGCACGTGTGACAAAGACCCCGAGCCATCCCTCCAGCACAGAGGGTGGGAAGCAGCCAAGCTGGGATTTGAAGGGGGCCGAGTGTGTGCTGAGGGCTCAGAGCAGCTTCCCAGTGTGCCAGAGCAGGGCCTGTCCAGGCTGTCTCACAGTCACAGCCCACAAGGACGTGATGTTTTCATGATAAGAGGCTATTTATGGCTCTGTGCCTGTTTTGGGTCTGGGCCTCCTCTGATAGTGCTGGACCCAGCCAATAAATTGTAAGGCTCTAGGGGTAATCGAGTTCTTCCAGGAAGCATTCCTGGTTGAACTGGAGCAGATACAGCCAATTGTTCTGGAAATGTTTCCAGAGACAGAGAACTGCCTGTTAAATGCTTCCAGAGGTTGTCCCTGCCTTCTTACTCCGCAGTGCCTGGCGCTCCCACCTCACAGAGCTTCATCCACTGCCACACCTCTGTGCTCCATGTGCCTGTTTAAGGGTCATCTGTGGCCCCTGGTCCTCTGGTAAGGTTTTCAGCCAACTTTTTTGGCTCTTCCTAGCCCTTGGCACTGCTTTAGCCTTTCCCTTGGCAGATCCAGGCTGCTCATGGCGGTCAGCTGCGTGCCAGAGGGGATGCTGAGATTCCCTCTGCCTGCACCCCTCCTTTGTCTCACCATTTTGGCAGTGGCATTTCTCTGGGTGCTTCTGAAGCATTCCCTGTGGGACTGGGAGAACTGGGACTGCATCCTTGTCCCTGTAGGTGTGATTTGACATGTTTGCACTGAAATGCACGTTCCTTACTTGTGCCCAGTTTCCCGGGGGATTGCTCTATCGGGAGCCCATCATTCTCAGAGTTTACCACACCACAGCTTCCATGTCAACAGCTAACTTTATTGGGAACACTTTGGGCTTTCTCCTGGGTCATTGATAAAAATGTTAAGCAGCCCAGAGGCACGAAGCACATTTGTTGGCTGCAGCAGAACCAGCCCCGCTCAGATCTCCGGCCGCGCCGCCTCCGCCTGCCAAGTTTTAATTCATCGAGGATGTCCCACGGTGTCGGTGGAGCCACTGATTTCAGAGTGCAAATATCCCGTGTGTTAGCCAGGGAAAGGCTCTGCAGAGGTTTGGGTGTGTGACGTTAATGCCATTACCCCCCCAGTCAATCTCGTAATTGCATCAAAAACCCGTACAAGGCTAATTTGCCTTAATCTGTTTTCCCTAAGTGCACCTAGGTTGGCACTACCATCCCTACCTTCCTTTAATCCCTCACTGACCCAGTCCTGGAGCTGTCACAGCCTTGTTTGACTGGTACTGACGTTGCAAACCCAAAATAGCCACAACTGCCTCATTTAGCAAATAGCTTTTCCCTCCATCTCTGAAACACCCTGTTGCCTCACGGCGTGTGGAGAGTGAGCACTGAGTGTGCTCCAGCCCCATCAGCCCTCTCCCTCCACCCCCTCAGGTAGGTGCTGCCCTGACAGGCTGATTTAGCAATGTTTAACTTTGGTGGCTGCTATTTAACATCTTGAGTTACTGCTGGAATGGAAAGTATTCCACCATCATCCTCGAAGATGATTACATCACCTGGCTCCTTCCCAAGTACAAAACAGGAATTTGTCTGCCTTTTCTACAGGCTTGTTGACAATTTGAATGCTCCCAGCCGGCCTGGGCTCGGTGGCATTGTTGGATTCTGCTTTTGGGGCTTCTCCCTCTCCTCCCTCTCTGTCTGGGAAGCAAGAATACAGCGTCTTTCTTTCCGTGCCTTTGATTCTTCTTGCTGACCTCTCCATGTTGTGAATCCAATTAGAGCCGTGGTGGAGGCTGCAGCTGCTCACTGGGAGCCACTCCACACCTGCCTGGTGCTCGTCCTCTGCACATTCCTGCTGGAGTTGGGGCTTTGGGAGGTTGGAATGGGACCCAGGGGAGCTTGGCAGAGCAAGGGGGTGTCACACAGTGGGGCTGAGGTATTGATTTGGTTGGGGTGTGAAGCCCCAAGAGATGCTGATCTCACAGGGAGGGTCACAGATGGTCCAGGAGTGGGGCAAGAGATGTGCTACCAGATGAGGGAGATGGACAACTCACTTTGGAACAGGAAATGCAGTTTCTGAGGAGCTACACCTTCTTGGGAAACAAAGGAAATGAGAGTTCCCTTCTCATTTTGCTTTCAAGACAAGGAGTGGACTGAGACCTTCCACAAAAATATTTTCTCTACAGAGAAAGGGAGGAGATGAGGTTTTCCAGGACATGAGGGTGGATGTTGAGGTTGCAGAGCTCTCCCAGCCCTGCTGTGATGGTGTAGGAAATACCTCAGCAGCATGCACGAGGTGACCTGAGAGCAGCCCAGAGGGGAACAGCATCTTCTCATTTATCAGTGTGGGCAGGTCACAAATCCCTTGGGTTGGAGGAAAGGATGGAGATCTCAGGCCCAGCAAAGCCCAGTAGCAGTTTCCTGATGGAAATGATGGCCATTCCTCAGAGAAGCATGGTGGAGTTCTGCATTGCCACTTCTGCCACAGCTGCTGCTTCCCAGTCCCTCTGCCCCTCCTCTGCTCGAGGTCTCACAATGATTTGGGCTGGAAGGGACCTTGAAGATCACCCAGAGCTGCAGGGATGGTCTGTGCCTCCCTTCCCACTCTAGGACAGGCTGCTCCCTCCATCCCACTGAGCTGGGATCAGCGAGGAGCTGTGGGGAGGGGAGTGAAAGCAGAGCTGGGGCTGGTGTCCCTCTGTCCCTCTGGGACACTCAGGAGAAAAATCTTATTTTTTACAGATGAAACAGCATTTTGGATCAAACACCACATTCCTGGTGCTGCTACACCCGTGTGAGCAGGGAACAGCAGCATCTTGTGCTGATGCCAGTGGGAGAGCAGCATTTATTCCTCTCTCTCCTTCCTTGGCCTCCCTTTCCCCCTCTCCCTCCCCCACTTTTTTTTTTTTTTTTCCTGAGAAAAGTGGTAAACATTAATAGGAGCTGGAATGAATAGCTGGGATTCAGGCCCAGGATTCCAGGATTTTAACTCATTATTGCCATAAAATGAAGGGAATGTGCTTTTTTGCCATCAGTTTTTTCCTTTGATTGAAAGCCCTCAGAGATCTTGGGGGGGAAGGAGGATTTTTCCTTGAATTCCTCACAGTGCTGGATTTTTATGGGGCAAGAGGAGAATATTCTTCATCATATGCAACTTGAGGAAAAGGGGAGAAAATACTGCTTTTGAGGATTTTTTTTTCTTTTTCATTTGAAATTTTCCAGCAAGCTGGGCCAAAGCCAAGAGATTGTGTTGAACATTTAATTTTGGGAAATACCCTCTGACATTCTCTGCGCTGATTTAAAGTTTTTCTGATGTCAGATGAGTCAGATGTGCTCAGTAAGAGCACAGCTCTTTGATTTTAGCCACACAAGGTAAAAACCTTACAGAGAATTTAATCTATAAGCCATGATTAGCTTAATTAGCTCCAGGGAAACTCATTATTGTTCCCCATATGCCTTAGAAACATAATCTATCACTGGGAAGTGTACAGAAAAGTCCCCATAAAGGTTGGGAAATGGAATCAAAGTGTTCATAGCTCATACAATGGCTCTGTTAACACAGACCAAACTTCAAACGAGGTTTAATTAGGTTTGGCCAAGGAAAAATAGACTTTCATTGTCACGTTTTTGAAGGAGACCTTAAGTTGGGTGACACTGCTCTGTGATGCCCAGTCCTTGTGTGGGTGGTTGGAACTTAAACACCTCCTGCCTCCCCTTCCAGACCCTTCCCCATCCTCGAGGACCTTCTTTGGGTGCTCCCCAAGAGCTTGAACAGGCTCTGAACCACATCCTTGACTTCTCCCTGTGAGCTCCAGCAGGAGTTTTCCTCCTTTAGGGCAGCAGCCCCCTGCCCACCTGGCTTGGAAGCTTTTGCTGGAGTCCAGGTAGTGGGGAAACTACTTGGAAGCAGTTGATACCCTCTAATACCCTATGATACCCTATAATTAGAACTGGTCTCTTTTTTCTTTTTTTATTTTTTATTTTATCTTCTTCTTGAAAGTTTTGCTGTCTGGCACAGATGGAAGTGATCCCAGTTTGGTTTTGTGTCTCTTGAATTAGAGTGTGGCTGTAGTACCAGAAAAGCTGGCAGTTTGCAGGATGAGGGTCTTGAAGACTGGAAAATGAGGAATGGGGAACAGCATCAGCAGGAAAGGAGAGGTCATTGGGTCTGGAAAGGAGAAGTCATTGGGTCTGGAAAGGAGAAGTCATTTGGCCTGGAAAGCAGCCTGGGAGGGAGAGGAAAGGAAAAGGTTGTGGTCAGACCTAGAGCCACAAGCTCCATGCACAGGCACCCAGAAGGGGACCCGTGTGAACACATTGTTACAACTTCTGAAGCCTTTCCAGGTTTCTGCAGCAAGATCTTAAGAAATTGAGATCTCTTGTTGTCAGGAGGTTGAAGTGGCACCTGCCAAGGTGTTGGTGTCTGCACAGAGTCCTTGGAGGTAACCCAGGGGTTTTGGCTTTGCTCCTGGTGTCAGAAACCAGAGAGACCTGAGCAGAAATTGATCTTTTCAGTTGACCAGTAGGAATCTTGATGTTTGGGTGTAGGATTTTCTTCCCCAGGCATTTGGGCTGGCCCCCAGCTCCAGGAAGGGCTGTGGGTACCACAGTGATGCTGCAGCAGCAGCCAGGGATGGGGATCCCTGCACCCCTTGGAGATCCCCAGGCTGGAAATATGACCAGGAGCAAATTCAGACTGCATTTTGAAGGAATATCTTCAAGATTTGGGCACTGACAGTTTTCAGCGATGACAACCTCCTACTTTTAGAGTCTTCCGACACTTTCAGACTATTGACACTTCTGGAGCTCACAGAGACCCTGTGTTCAAGACCATTGTTAAGGCTGAAACCACAGCCAGCAATTTCCTTCCAGAACATTATGATCCCAAGAGTCCTGTGGTTGTTCCACCCGCAGCTGGACAGGAACAGGAGCAGAGTGAACAATAAATGACCACGTGAGGAGGGGTTTGTCATTCAAACCATCCAAATGCCCAAACCCTCCAGGTTAGTCAGAATTACAGCCTGAAGTGGAGCAGGGTAACACTCTTGCTTTGCTTCCCATGGCATTTCTCCCAGTCTGTGTGGATTTGGAAAAGATTGCTTTGTGAAGTGGCTGCAGGAGCAGCATGCTCCATGGAATGCCCCAGCTCTGCCTTTCCAAGGCCTGGGCTCTCCTGGAGGCTCCAGGAAGGGGCTGTGCAGCATCAGGACCGTGCTGGCTCTTGGGCAGCAGGGAGTGGTTCCCATCTGACTGCTGCTCTTTGTGCCTGCCCCTCAGGACAGCCCTTCCTGGGCAGGGTGTCTGCACCCCTGGGACGTGCAGAGGGGATGGAGGGGGGCTGCTGCTCCAGGCAGTGTGTGCAACAGGCAGGAGGCAGGACATTGCTGGCCATGAGACCCTTAACCTGGAATTTCTGAGGGGCTGATGTCTCTCCTGAGACCTTTCAGTGGAAACCAGCTGCTTTTCCTGAGCCTTTCTCTTCCCCTTTCCCTGCCCTTCCTTTTTACCTTACCCCTCATCTGATGTACTGGTGACATTTCTGCAGTGTCACCATGATCCCAGGGGATTATTCTGACAGAGTCCCTGTTCACTCCTAGATGGTTTGGGATCCTACAGAACCAGCTTTGTCCCTCAGGGATCTCAAGGGAGGAGGAGAAGGTGATTCCTGAGGATGCCCAGGCAGTGGATGCTGGAGCTGCTCCCTCAGGCCAGCCCAGCCATCACCCAGAGGATTCCCAGAGCTGGAGGCAGTTCAGGAGGGTTTATCCCCATGGAAATACTCCTGCTGCAGACCTTCCCTTGCAGCATGGTGAGCAAAATTAATTCTGAGCCTTTCAGAGCATCCATGCAGCTTCATTAATGAAACAGAATGAGGAAAAGCGGGGAAAACAGGAATAGAAGAAACATTTGGGGAATGACTCATACACAGAGAAGCTTCTCATTCCCTTTTCCCTACAGTGCACCCCAGTGATGGATTAAAGCCTGCCTTCCCTTGCCCTTGCAGTGCTGTTTGTCCTGGTGTGGGGACAGCAAGCACTGCCACCCTGTCACCTTCACAGGTGCTGTCACCTGCCTCAGCTGCCACATGGATCCAGGCAGGAATGCTGGTATTTTACTCTCAGTTTACACCCTGGGAGTGAACCTGTGGCACCAGCTGAAGAATAAGAGACAAGGGAGGTGTTGTAAGAAAAATAATCTCCAGGTTTTCTCCAGCTTGCTTTTCCTTCCAGGCAAATCCCAGCCTGAGGATCTTCCTGGAGCGTGTCCAGAGACAGGAACAGAGCTGGGGAAAGGTCTGGAGCATGAGTCTGGTGAGGAGGGGCTGAGGGAGCTGGGAAAGGGGCTCAGCCTGGAGAAAAGGAGGCTCAGGGGGGATCTTCTGGCTCTGCACAAGTCCCTGCCAGGAGGGGACAGCCGGGGGCTCGGGCTCTGCTCCAGGGAACAGGGACAGGAGGAGAGGGAATGGCCTCAGGCTGGGCCAGGGAAGGTTTAGTTGGATATTAGGGAAGTTTGTTCATGGTCAGGCATTGGCACAAGGCCAAGGGAGTCCCCATCCCTGAGGTGTTTAAACAACAGCTGGATGTGGCACTTGGGGACATTTTTAGTGGTGGATCTGACAGTGCTGGGTTAATGACTGGACTCGATGATCTTGGAGGGCTTTTCCAACCACAGGGATTCTATAAAAGGAAATGGCAGGAGGCTCTGTTCCCCCTCAGGGAGTGCTTACTCTGCTTGGTGTTCCTGCTTTCCAAAGGGGATTATGAGGCAGGAGAGGAATGTCACTGTGCCCAGTGCTCACTCACGTTGTCACCATGTGTACAGCTAATGTGGAAACAGAGTGACAAATCTGAGTGTGTGTATCTTCATGATACCCTATAATTAGAACTGGTCTCGTTTTTTTTTTTTTCTTCTTCTTCTTCTTGAAAGTTTTGCTGTCTGGCACAGATGGAAGTGATCCCAGTTTGTTTTTGTGTCTCTTGAATTAGAGCGTGGCTGCTCTTTCCAGGATTTTCCCAGGCAAAAATATTCACATGGGGACCTGCCCAACACGCAGGGTGGCTCCTCTGGAACGTGATTTTGGGTGTGTTTGGCTCTCTGCATCTTTGAGGAGCCGTGGTGAGGATTTACCCTTGTCCAAGGGCTGGTTTTCCAGCACTTCCAGGTACATGGAGCAGGTGAGAGCATGGCATGAAAAGGGAGATGTGGGAAGACACTTGGAGCAGAGTGTGCAAAGCTGAGCAGAGGGTTCAGACTCACAGGTGCAGGTTTGCTGCTCAGTCCTGCCTAAAGAATCCTGGAATGGTTTGGGTTTGAAGGGACCTTAAACAACCTCATCCATGGGCAGGGACACCTTCCATTGTGCCAGGCTGCTCCAAGCCCTGTCCCACCTGGCCTGGGACACTGCCAGGGATCCAGGGGCAGCCACAGCTGCTCTGGGCAAACACGAGGAGAGGCAGTGATGTTTCTCTGGCAGCAGAATTCCTCCCTCCATCCCAGGTTTCCTGGCCCCAGGGCTGTGGAGGAGCTCAGGAGGGGGTTGCCAAGCCAGGGGTGGGGTGGCAGGACACGTGGCACCACCAAAGCTGCACCAGACCAACTGTTTCATACATTTTGGGGGTGCCCCCCCATGATGGGGTTTCCATGGAAACCAGAGCGGTGATTTCCTGCATGCTGATGTGCTGCAAAGCCAAAAGCAAAGGTGGGAGGGAGGAAGCAGAGGATGGTGGGCAGCAGGCCCTCCCTGGGGAGCCTCAGCCCCGAGGGATGGAGGAGAGGAGGCAAGGAGGACATTTTGCTGCCCTGAGCTGTGGTCCCTGAGCTTCAGGGAGACATTGTGGTGTCCCTGATGCTCAGAGCGTGGCTGGGAGCAGGGGCTGGCCCTGGGAAGGGCTTTGTGGGGGCAGCACCGTGCAAGGGGGGGTCTGGTGTGTGCCAGCTCAGGCTGTGGAGCCCACCATGAGCTTGCAAGGATGCAGCACCATGACAGAGCTCCAGGCCAGCCCAGGGAGCTCACTAATTTGCAGGATTCATTAATTAGCCCGGGAGGAGCTGCAGCAGCAGCGCTGTCGGTGTCTGGTCTGTGTCCTGGCTCTGTGCAGTGCAAGGGGGACCAGGGCAGGCCAGGACAGGGCTGAGGGGACACCCCTGGACACGGACTCGTGCAGCCAGCCCCGCCAGGAGGGTGGGATGCCTCAGCAAGCTGCCAGGTCCCCACACGGGCACATCTGGTGCCAAGCACAAGGTTCCTAGGGGTCCCAGGTATCAAATCCTGCTGGCTGCCTGCCTCCTCCTTGGAGTGCGGGTGTGTCCTCCCCTCGTGCCCTGCGGGTGTGTGGCACTGCTGCATCTGTCCCTATGTCCCCACTGCCACCGGCCGCCTTTGAACCCCGGGCCAGGTTGCGGCTGCGGGCGGCACCGAGTGCTGGAGCCGCTAGCAGACTGGAAATGTCTTTTGTCAAAGCTTGAGATGCCTCCAACCTCCTTTAATTAAAGACAATTACTGCTTTCAGCCCCTCTTCACAGCTCAGCTGGGTTGTTTGCAAACACACAGCTGCGGGAGGCTTTGTGCCCCTCTCCGAGTCCCGCTTCCCTGGAGACGCACAGAGGTTTCTTTATGATCAGCATTAGGCTGGCGAGCAGCTGAGGGAGAGGAGGGGGTGTCCCGGGCTCCTGGGGTGGTTCGTGGTGCAGCCTGGAGCAGCCCTGCCTGCTCCTGTCCAGCTTTTTCTGCCAAACCTTCTGCCCTGTGGGGACACGGCTGCTGCCAGAGGCAGGGAGTGCAGGGGGGAAGGTGGGAATGGACGTGGTTGGGGCTGTGGAGAAGGAAGGTGCATCTTGCCCAGCTGCAGAGCAGCTCTGAGTACATGCTTTTCAGCAGCTCTGCTGAGTTAGCCATGAGTCTGCACCACCTTCCTCAGGAGCTGCCCAAATCTGGGCTTCACGCTCAGGAAAAGAAAAAAAAAAAAATCTGAACACCCCCCACCCCTGTAAGCAACAACTCCCATTCTGTGCTTGAATAACTCAGAGGCAGCCAAACGGAGCTCAACCAAACTTTCCAAAACAGTCAGGGCTGGCAGGAGAACAAGCAGCATCCCGTGCAGCCCTCTGGGATGCTGGTTCCAAAAATACGAGCCCCGGCGCGTGAGGCTGTCTGGGAGCCCTGGCTCGGGTGCAGCACTGGGGCCAGCCCTGGGGCCCTGGCTTCTCCTTTTCCAGGTGCTAATGGGGTCCTGGGTGCAGCACCTGGGGCCTTGGCTTCTTCCTTTCCAGGTGCTAATGGTGTCCTGGGTGCAGCCCTGGGGCCCAGGCTTCTCCTTTTCCAGGGGCTAATGGTGTCCTGGGTGCAGTCCTGGGGCCCTGGCTTCTCCTTTTCTAGGTGCTAATGGTGTCCTGGGTGCAGCCCTGGGGCGCTGGGGTGCTAATGGTGTCCTGGGTGCAGCCCTGGGGCCCTGGCTTCTCCTTTTCTAGGTGCTAATGGTGTCCTGGGTGCAGCCCTGGGGTGCTAATGGTGTCCTGGGTGCAGCACCTGGCCAGCCCCAGGCCCTGGCTTCTCCCTTTCCAGGTGCTAATGGTGTCCTGGGGGAGGGAGAGGCAAGCGTGGAGGCCTCTGCCTGCCTTGGAAGCTGTTTGGTTGTTAAATGTGAATAGTAAGTGCTCAGCCTTGGGGCTCAGGGGAGCCAAGATCCTTTTTGAGCCTCTAACAGCCTGACACTGCTCTGTCTTCTCAAATTCATTTTGCAGCTCCGATTCCCTGGCGAGCACTAATCACTGGGCTGAGCATGAAGGGAAACATACCCCTCAAATGGGAAGCCCAGAAGCTCTCTCCCCTTAAACAGCCTCTCTGTGGACGTCTTTGATCTGTTTTGGGGTGGTTTCTTGTTCCACAGAAGGCTCTGGGAGGCCAGCAGAGGATTGGAGCAGCCTCCTAGGACAGGTTTAAATGCACATGCAGGCGCTGTGATTTAGCACAGGGGGTGGGTGGGCAGGCTCAGGCACACAGTGCAGGGCCAAGGAGCATGGAGATGCAGAGATCCTGCTCCTGTGGGCACCCTGTGGGATGCTGAGGTGACAGGGACACAGCCCACACTCCATGGTGTGACGTCACAGGGTGCTGAGGGCTACTGTCTGGTCCCTAGTGTGACATCATGGGAAACTGGGGTTCCAGGGACAGAGCCCATGGTCCATAGTGTGACATCATGGGATATCAGCGATTTAGAGAGACAGGAAGACTGATTTGGGATGGGAATTTGATTTTTTTTTTTTTTTGAGGTTTCCAAATGCTTATATACTATTCCAGAGTTAGTAATCTTTTACTACAATGATTAGGTTAAACATCACATAGAAAAACTTACACATTCTACAAACATCTCTTGCTTGTAGAGGTTTGATTCAATCTTCTCTTCCTGGGACCAGTCTTGATCCACTCAACTTGTGATCTTGAAAGCTCTGTTTGCTCCTGCCAAGGCATCCTGGTTATGAGACTGGATATGCTAATTAAATTCACAGTATTCTCTGTCCTGTGTATCCCAATAATGGGATGCTGGGGGGTCTAGGGATACAATCCACACTCCACAGTGGGACATCAGGGGATGCTGAGGTCTCAGGAGCACAGTCCATGGTTCATAGTGGGACATCATGGGATGCTGGGAGCCTTGGGACACAGTTCACACTCTGTAGTGTGACATCATGGGATACTGAGGCTCCAGGGTGCAGGTTCCTCAGAGCAGGAGGAACTGAAGGGTCCTGCTGCTCTCATGTGGAGATGGCATCTGTCCCTTGCCCTGCAGTCTCTCTGTTTGGCAGCCCCTTCACATTCAGTTCCAGCTGTTGGCATTGTTGGCGTGGTTCACCAGGAGCTGTGTGTGGGGCTGGAGCGTGGACATCCATCCTAGGAAGCTCCTGGCTGCAGCTCTTGCTAGCTGGAGGTCCCAAGGGTGCCAAGCAGCTGGTCTGGGTAGCCCCAGAAACACCCAGGATGTGTCCAAGGGAGAGGTGCCCATGTGTTGGGCAGGATGATGTGTGAGGGATGAACGTGAGCTTTCCAGGAACACCCTGGTGTTGGCTGGTCTGCAGAGCTCTGTACTGGCCAGACAGTAGAGAAATAAGGGGTGGATGAGTGATGATTCCTCCTGTCCCCTGCCGTGCTGTTCATATTTCCAGTGCCCAGGGTGCCTGTGGCAGTAAGTTATGCAATTTAATTATGGACCATGTTAAAAAATATGTCCTTGCACACTGTGTGAAACTGCAGGCAATCTATTCCCATTCGTGTCCCCCGTATTCCTGATGGCTTTATATCCCTCCCTGAGTGGCCTCTCCTCACGTGGAAGCTCTGAGTTGATTGACTCTCCATATGGAGGCTGCTCTGTGTCCATAATCATTTTTATCAGCTCCCTTGTCTGGGGGTGACCACCACTGCCAGCATGTTCCAGCCCTGCTCCACGCACGGCTTAATGACAGTCCTGCTCTGCACTGGGCTCCTTTCTTCATAATTCCTTACACTTTCTCATTTTTTTTGATGATGAATGAGCTTTGAACTGATGTTTTCAGAGCATTATCTCTAGTGCTTCGAGATCCCCTCCCTGCATGTTAATAGCTAATTTAGTGCCCATCATTGTGTTTGTATAATTAGGGCTCTTTTCCCCCAAGTGCATTTGTTTCCTTTTGTCACTGCTGAATTTCATTTGCCGTGTTCTTGCCCAGTCATTCAGCACCTGGAGATCTTCCCTGCACTTGCTGCCAGTGACTGCAGCTCTGGCAAACCCAGTTTGTGATTTTGATTTTTTTTTTCTTTTTTTTCTATTTGGGGACACCAGGAGGCTTTCCTGTGTGACTCACCACCCCCTGCCCCAGCCTGTGGGGTGCTCAGGGCACCATCAGGACTGACAGCCTGGGCATCCACCTCAGCCTGTGCCTGTCTGGGGATGCCAGCCATGCTTTGTGCAGTGGGGTCACCCTTGGGGTGGATGGCCCTGGGACAGGAGGGGACTGAGGGGCACTCATCACACTTACAACTTCCTAATGAGGGCAGAGGAGAGGCAGGCACTGATCTCTGCTCTCTGTGACCTGAAGGACCTGAGGGAACAGGCTGGAGCTGTATCAGGGGGTTTGGGTTGGAGATTAGGAAAAGGTTCATCCCCCAGAGGTGCTGGCACTGCCCAGGCTGCCCAGGGAATGGGCACAGCCCCGAGGCTGCCAGAGCTCCAGGAGGGGTTGGACAAGGCTGCAAGGGTGGGATTGTTGGGGTGTCTGTGCAGGGCCAGGAGCTGCACTGGATGATCCCTGTGAGTCCATCCCAGCCCAGCATATTCTGTGATTTTCAGGCTGCATGGGGATTTTTGGACGGGCTGACCTCTGTTCCAGATCTCAGTGCTCTTGGGCTGCCAGAGGCCTTTATCTCATGTCTCAGGAGGCTCTTTCCCAGCTCCTGAGCAGCAGGGTTGGATCACATGCTGTGTGGAATGGTGGATCTGGCTTGAACTGCTGCTGCTTTGGCTGGAGCTTGGCCCGAGCTGATTTCAGCACAGTGAGAGAACCTGAGGAAGGAAACCCAAGAAGGGATCTCAGCACAGCCACAGCTCTGTGTGGGGCCATTAAAAAAGGCTCCCCACTGGTGCTGCCAGGTCCTGTAGGAAGGAATAGCAGCCACAAGATGCAGCTTGAGAGGCTCAGGATGGGCTTTGGCAAAGCAGAGAAGCTCCCAGAGAGGTTGAACATCACCATCCTCAGGGATTTCCAAGGTTTGGCTGCAGACAGCTGCCCTGAGTGAGCCCTTTGGAACTGAGCCTTTCTGTGAGCTGGAGAGTGGCCTGGAGAGCTCAGAGGTGCCTTGCCACCATCCCTGCTGGGCTGCCATGGATGCTTCTGTGCCAGGACCATGATGCCAACTTGACCCGAGCACCACCTCTGCTCTGGAGGTGGAGTGAGCCCTGGCAGGAGGCTAGGGCCAGGTTGAGCTCCTGGGACTGCTCCTCAAGTAAAAAGTGGTGAAATGAGGGGAGAAAAACCCTCAAATTGTGCCAGGGGAGGTTTGCACTGGATATTAGGAAAGATTTCATCACTGAAAGGCTTGTCAAAGAGGAAGAGGCCTCCCAGGGCAGTGGTGGGGTCACTGTTGGTGTGGCACCTGGGGACATGGTTTAAGTGGTGGACGTGGCAGTGCTGGGTTGGACTCAAGGATCTCACAGGACTTTTCCAACCTGAACTATTCTGTGATTCTAAATATGATCTTTAGGTGCATGAGGGGACAGAGGAGCTCAGCAGCACCCAGACCTGCTGTAATTGGTAGGGAGTGGAAAATCTCTGCTGATAAAACAGTGAGCAGCAAGTGAGGAAGTTTGGGAGGTCATGCCAAGCCGCATCTCAGATAGAGAATTTTAATGCAAAATTTGCCTGTCCTGTAGCCTGAGGTCAGAAAAATGCCTCCAGGGCCTCCAGGTGAGCAGAGCACTCTGCTCTGCAAGGTTCATGTGGGATATGAAAAATAATCCTGGAGGATGCTGCAGGGAAAGACAAATGTGGTTCCGAGAGCATGGAAAATGCCCTTCCATTGGGGACTGGAAAGCTCAGTGACTTCTCATAATGAAGATTAGGTGAGATGATTACCAAGAGGAAAGCCCAGCCTCTAAAGAGCTTTTGATCTGCCAAAGGAAGGGATAACAAGAACTGGTAGGGTTAAACTGAAGCTAAACAAATTAAAAAAATTAGGCATGTGTTTCTAAGTGATTAACCACTAGAGCAAGCTAATGAGATGAGGGACTTCTCCATGTTTTGGAGCATGTCAAACAAGATGCTTTATTGCTGGATGTTGCTTTAGCTGAAGACCAGCCATGGGGGATCAAAGAGCTCTTGGATGGAGGGGCAGGACCCTGAACCCTGAATCTGTGCAAGGCTGTGGAGGGCCCAGCCCCAGGGGCACTGAGAAGACCCAGCAGTGCCCGTGGGATCATGGGCAGTGTCCTCTGTGCCCTGGTCCTGCTGGCAGCACCCACTGAGGGCACCTCTGTGCAGATATTGCCAACAGCCCTTCCCATGCCTCCCCTCCCCTGTGTCATCAGGGGCACTGGGCTGCCCAGCTGGTGGCACTGGTGGAGAAGGAGGGAGGTGTGACCTGTCCATAGGGTGTGAGCTGTCTAATGGCCTTGGCAGCAGTGGTTCCTCCCTCTGGGGTCAGGGTGGAGAGATTCCCCCTCCCCTGCCTCCTGGGCTGAGCACAGCAAGTCCCCAGCGCAGCATCCTTAGATCCTGGACTGGTTTGGGCTGGAAGGGACCTTAAATCTCATCTCGTTCCTTGCTCTGGTGCCATCTGGAATGCAGAGCCACAGCAACATCCCAGGACAGCCCTTGCATCCCCCCCAGCCCTGCCGCTGCATCCCTGCCCTGCCCGAGGGCTCCAGCCACGCCCAGCACACCCACACCAACTCTCCGTGTCCCCCAGGACCTGGCAGCGTCTCCTGGCTGAGTTGGGGCAGGGGCTGAAGGCTCCTGCGAGCTCCCCCTGTCACACAGGCTGTCCTTGCCCTCCCGCCGGGGCGGTGACAGCCCAGCCCGAGCCCGGGGACACTCAGCATCTGCACCGGGAGCCCCAGGCTGCTGCAGGGCTGAGAGCTCTGCTCCTGACCCCACCCTGCTGCAGGGAGAGCAGCAGCTTCAGCTGGGCCCATTTGCCTTCAGGAACCAGATTCGCTGCTTTAATCTGCTGGGAGTTGCTGGGTCCCACCCCAAAGCGGCGCAGGGGAGGGATGGATGGAGGGATGGATGGATGGAGGGATGGATGGATGGAGGGATGGATGGATGGAGGGATGGATGGATGGACGGACGGACACAGTGATGGATGGATGGATGGATGGATGGGTGGGTGGATGGATGGATGGATGGACGGATGGATGGATGGATGGATGGACGGACGGACGGACGGATGGATGGATGGATGGATGGATGGATGGATGGATGGATGGATGGATGTCAGTGGAGGCAGCAGGGAGCCTCTGCCTGCTGCTCTCGCTGCTTTCTCCTTGCAGGGCCAGATTTACCCCTTCTCCTCCCACCCCTTCTCCACCCCTTTCCTTTGTGCATGAGGGATTACTCTGTTCCCCCATGGATCCCCTCAATGGATGGATCCTGAGCCTGAGCGTTCAACCACCCTCAGCTTTTCTGCACCAGACAAAGAGGTGTGAGGAAATGGGGCCAATATGTCCGTGGTTGGGTCAATTATTTCAATCTCCCCACCATAAAAATGCCCTTTTTGCCCAGCCATGTGTGTCCAGCTCCAGTAGAGGGGTCTGTGGTCAGCAGGGTGGTGCCCTCAAGGCAGGAAGTCTGGCAGGGCATGGTTGGTGCCTGCACGTGCAGAAAATGTTCCCCAGTTGGGCAGGACCCCGTGCCAGGCCCAGGAGCTCTGTGCTTTATCTCTGTCCCCAGGTGGGGACAGGTGTGCTCATCACACTTTACAAACCTCTGGTGGACCAAGTGTGCACCATCCTGGAGGATGAAGGCTCCTCTCTGCCTCTATCTCTAGACAGAAATCAGCTCTCCAGACAGAAATCAGCTCTCTAGACAGAAATCACTTCTCCAGATAAAAAACATTTCTCCAGACAGAAATCACCTCTCCAGATAAAAACCACCCCTCCTTTATGTTTCCTTGCTGTTCCCCTGTTTCTCCTCCACAGAGGGGGAGCAGGATTGCCCAGGACTGACCCCAATCCACTTTGGGTCATGGAATACCCTTGAAGCATATGAATTCCTGCCCACCAAAAGTGAAGGTTGCAGTTTGCAAACTGGGAATATGGTTAAAAAGAAAAGCCTGGGAAAAATATGAATGTGTCTTGGGTTTGAGATATTTTTTTTTCCCCCCTTGTGCCATCTGTGGTTTTTCTGGAGGAAGCCAGGGATGAATGGAAGGTGTTCCTGCCCGTGGCAGGAACGAGATGATCTTTAAGGTCCCTCCCAACCCAACCCATGCAGTGTATCCTGTGGCTTTAAGGGACACAAGAAGTCAGGGGCAAAGCTGGGATGCAAAAGCCAAATCCCAGCCCTGAGTTCTAACCCTCCACTCTCTGCCCCCACTCTGCATCACTGCTTTTCATTTCTTGGTGTGCTCCAGCTCTTTTTTAGCCCAAGGAGAAAAGGATCATGCAAATGATTTGCCCCAAGGGGTTCCTGGAAGCTGTTTAAGCCAGCAAATGCCTCCTTCTCCCCAGCTGTGCCAGGCAACTCCATGTGCTCATGAATTTCCCCTCCCCTAAGTGCAGGAAGGGGCTGACAGATGTTAACACACGATCAGTGTCTCAGGAGAGAGGAATTAAAGCCACACTGGACCCTTCGAAGACACACATTAGTGTCAGAAATTTCTAATCAATCAGCTGGGAGCCTCCTGGGGTCAGAAGCCTCTTTGAAATTCAAATGCAGAATGGCTCCTAATGGGTTTTATTTTGATTGCTATAAATTGATTAGCGTTAAGATAAACAAGTTTTGTTTCTTTCTGAAAGCTCTAAATACGCTCTGGGGGAGGAGGAGCAGTGGAGTCTGATTGCTTCCCATTAGGACGTCCCCTCTTGGGTCCCACCCATCACCAGTTTGCACAGCCGCGGGAGACACCTTTTTCCTCCAGAGCTGGCTAAAGCACAGAATCACAGCATGGTTTGGGTTGGAAGGGACCTTAAATCTCTTGTTCCACTCCGTGCCACGGGCAGGAATGCCCTGCAGCCCGGGGTGCTGGTGTGGGATGCATCATCCAAAGAGTTTCTTGTGGTGCTGGAGTAGGATACAGGGTGGAGAAGGTGTGAGCAGCCTCCACGGTGAGATGTGAAGGTGCAGCTCGGTTCTGGGTGTGTGCTGGGGAATGAGGCTGTATCTGAGGGATGTGCAAGGTTTGGGGGCTGGCACAGCCCAGCAGCTGGAATATCTTTGAGAGGTGCTCCATCACAGCTGCATTGCCTCTGGGGGACAGCTCAGCACTCAACACTGTGACTGTCACCGGGCACAGGAGCACTCTCGTGTCCCCAGGACCCTGCTAGGGGCTCTGTGAGGCAGGCAGGCCCTGTGGCTGGGCTTATACCAGGCAGCCAAAGAGCTCCCAGGGGGCTGAAGTCAGCAGCCTGGGGGTGCAGTGGGGTGCATGGTACCCAAGGCTTGTGCTGCACTATGAGTGGGAGCAGCCTGAGAGCTACTGGTGGGTTCCCTCAGCCCCTTCTGTGCTCCTGTGTGAGCTCCCTCCAGCCTCTGTGTTATCCCTACAACCTGCGTGAGCTCTCTGCAACCTGTGTGTGTATTCCTATACCATGTGTGAGCTCCCTCCAGCCTCTGTGTTATCCCTATATCCTGTGTGAGCTCTCTGCAACCTGTGTGTATCCTACACCCATGTGTGAGCTCCCTCCAGCCTCTGTGTTATCCCTACAACCTGTGTGAGCTCTCTGCAACCTGTGTGTGTATTCCTATACCCTGTGTGAGCTCCCTTCAGCCTCTGTGTTATCCCTATATCCTGTGTGAGCTCTCTCCAACCTGTGTGTATCCCTATACCCTGTGTGAGCTCCCTTCAGCCTCTGAGTTATCCTTACACCACTGTGTGTTATCCCTACAAATTGTGTGTGTTATCCCTGTAACCTAGGTGTGTTATCCCTTCACCCTGTGTGTGTTATCCCTACAAATTGTGTGTGTTATCCCTGTAACCTGTGTGTGTTATCCCTGTAACCTGTGTGTGTTATCCCTACACCCTGTGTGTGTTATCCCTGCACCCTGTGTGTGTTATCCCTGCA
>VXBQ01006862.1:158923-198288 GCA_013400175.1 Phainopepla nitens | reverse complement strand
TATCCCTGTAACCTGTGTGCTGTTGATGGTGAGGGTCCTGCTGTTGGTGGTGAGGTCTCAGTGCTGTTGATGTTGAGGGTCTCACTGGTGGTGGTGGTGATGGTGGTGAGGGTCCTGCTGTTGGTGGTGAGGGTCTCACTGCTGGTGGTGGTGAGGGTCTCACTGCTATTGGTGGTCAGGGTCTCACTGGTGGTGGTGGTGATGGTGGTGAGGGTCTCAGTGCTGTTGGTGGTGAAGGTCTCACTGCTGGTGGTGGCGAGGGTCTCAGTGCTGGTGAGGGTGACACTGTTGCTGGTGACAATGTCTCTGTGGGGTGGTGACAAGGCAGGACGTGCCCCCGGAGGAGGTGACCGAGTGATCCCGTGCGCTCTGCTGCACGTGAAGCCCAGGAGAGATCAGCAGTTCATATTTCTGTACTGAACAGGGAGCTGACATTAATGAACAGCTAATTAACATCACAGGGCTTGATGGTTGCAGTGTCAGCGTCCCTAATTAGTCTCGCACTAATCTGCTTTAATTAACTGTCCCTGTCGCGGTTTTAATTTAATTTTCAGCTCTAGACCAGTGAGAGCAGCCCTGGGAGCATCTGGGTTCCAGCAGCAGGGCACTGCCTGTGCTGGGATGGACTGGGGGGCAGGGGTGGCCAGCACAGGGCCCTGCTGAGCTCTGTGGGTGCTTCCCAGGGATGAGCAGTCCCAGGGCACAGCCCTGTGTCCCTGGACAGGCTGTGTGGGTTGCACCAGGGCCTGTGGCCGGGCTGAGGACACACCATGAGCCCTGTCCTGCTGCTGGTTTGTGCCTGCAGCCTGTTCTGTGGTATGGTTATCCCTGCTCTGGGGCACAGGGGTTCCTTAGGACAGGTGTGCCTGCTTGGATTTGCTTCTCGTTGCCTGGAGGGACCAGTCAGAGAATCACAGTGTGGTTTAAAGATCCTCCAGTGCCACCTCTGCCAAGGGCAGGGACAACTTCCACTGTCCCAGGTTGCTCCAAGCCCTGTCCAGCCTGGCCTTGGGCACTGCCAGGGATCCAGGGACAGCCACAGCTGCTCTGGGCACCCTGTGCCAGGGCCTGCCCACCCTCACAGCCAAGAATTCCTTCCAAATACTCCACCTATCCCTGGAGCAGGTTGGGAGAGTCCTCTAAGACCATCAGGTCCAACTGTTAACGCAGCACTGCCAGGTCCTGTCCCTGAGCACCATACCTAACCCTCCTTTGAACACTTCCAGGGAAGGTGAATCCCCCACTGCCCAGGGCAGCCTGGTCTCTGTGAATTGTGAAGAAATTTTTCCCAATATCCAGTCTAAATTGTCCTTGGCAAGACTTGGTGCCATTTCCTCTGGTCCCATCCCTTGTTACTGGAAGAAGAGTCCAATCCCTGCCTTACAACCACCTCCTTAAAGCAGTTGTTGAGAACAGCGAGGTCCTCCACTACTAATAAGGCAGTTCCTTGTTAACACCCCAGTGCTGCAGCACGTTCCTGCTGGGATGAAGGATGAGGATGTGTCAGGCTGGGGGATTTCAGGGCTTGGCACTCTGCTGGTGAGGAGCACAGCAGGAGAGGGCTGGGATATACATCCCATGCTCCAGCCTGGCTCTGCTCCCCTCTCTCTGCTCCAGTCCCACATCCTTCATCAATCAGAGCTCCAATCTTCCCAACCAGGAGTGCCTCCCCACGGGACCTTCTCGGGGCTGGGTTAATCTGTGCGAGCAAGTGGGGCCTTGCAGGCGGGAGCTGGCGCTTGGCAGCATCCCAGGGAGCAGTGCAGAGCTGGGCTTGGCTTGCCCGTCTGGATTAGAGGGGCTCTGCCATCTGTCCTGCTCCCAGCCCTGCCTGGAGCTGCTCCAGCAGCCTCGTGCTTTGAAGAAAACCCTTCTCAGACCGCAGCCCCTTTTCCAAAAATCCCAGCTGCTTTCCGCCGGGGCAGCGGGGCCGCGTTCCCTTCTCCTCTGCAGACAGAGGAAATCCTGGTGGCAGCCCCGGCTGTGCCACGGGCTTGGGGAGTGGTTGACCTTGGGGAAAGGCAGTGAAGGTCCCTGGAGAGCTGCTGGGACCCCTCTCAGCCAAGTGAGGTTGATGCCTGGGCAGTGTGAGGATGAAGAGGCCCAAGTCTGTCTGTGTTTTCACATGGCTGCAGAGGGAAGTTGTTGCTTGTGCCACGCTGCCTGTGCACGGCCTCACATCACATCCAGGCCTGCCCGAGGAGCTGGGCACTCTCTGTCTTCAAAGGATCCCAAAATGGTTTGGGTAGGAAAGGATCTTAAACCTCATCCCATTCAAAGCCCTGCCATGGCAGGGACACCTTCCACTGTCCCAGGTTGCTCCCAGCCCCATCCAGCCTGGCCTTGGGCACTGCCAGGGATCCAGGGGCAGCCACAGCTGCTCTGGGCACCCTGTGCCAGGGCCTCACACCCTCACAGGGAACAATTCCTTCCCAATATCCCATCTATTCGTGCCCTCTGGCAGTGGGAAGTCATTCCCTGTGTCCTGTCCCTCCATCCCTTGTCCCCAGTCCCTCTCCATCTCTCCTGGAGCCCCTTTAGGCCCTGGAAAGGGCTCTGAGCTCTCCCTGGAGCCTTCTCTTCTCCAGAACTCCCCCAGCTCTCCCAGCCTGGCTCCAGAGCAGAGGAGCTCCAGCCCTTGGACTTACTCCAGAACATCCACAGCCTTCTTGTGCTGAGGACTCCAGGGCCAGAGGCAGCATTTGGTGGGGATCTCAGCAGAGCAGAGTGCAGGGTCCTCTCCATCTGCAGTCCATTGCTGCAGCTCCATGCTGGGCCCTCACACTCAGCCTGTTCCCTGCAGCCTCCTCGCTGTTTGCCATCCTGCTTTCCCTGTGACACACAGAGCCAAGCACCACGGTGTGCACAACAGGGCTGCCTGGAGAGGCAGATCTGGAAACAGAGACTGGGCAGAGTAAAAGAATAAAAAGGGATTTATTGAAAGGATCCAGCCTGGGCCATGCCAGAACCCCTTGGGGCTGCACCCCAGCAATCCAGCAATGGACCCAAAATGGATCCCGGGCACGAGGCCTCACACTTTTATCAGCTCTGCTCCATTTGCATCTTGGAGTTCATTGTGCAATTCCAGCCTCAGGTGATGAAGCTCCATCCTCTTGGTTCTTTCTCTCTTCTTCACCGTTGTTTGCACTCTTGGGCCTAAAATTTGTCCTTGTCCCCAGCTGGAAAGGAATTGTTTTGTCTCCCTACCCTGTGAAGAGAGCTCAGCAGCCCTTCATAGGAAACCCAGAACTGCACATTAAACCTGCACAGAGTCCAAAAAATAGAAAACTTAAGGCATCAGGAGGATGCTCTGAATGTCGGAGCCCACTCTGCAGAGCCAAACAACACCAAGAAAATGTATCAGGGAAATTTCCTTCAAGTCACTTGTTCCACTTTTCACCCTTGGCAGTGGTGCCATCACCTTGGGCCAGGAGAGCTGAGCACCTCCTGCCCTTGGAGATCCTTTGGCATGGTGTGATCCTTGTGTCTGCTTCCCTGGAATGGCCTCACAACGCTGGATTCCATAAACACCAGCAGCTGCATCACAGAGCTTCCTTGGCTGAGCCTTAAAGCTCTTGGGTCCCAGTTATCTAATCCTGCTCTGGGAGCCCATAGCTGATATTCCTCCTACTTCAGGAGCAATGGAAAATTTTAGGGAAGTGTTGGTTATGAAACAGTCCCTCTCTCTGCACACGCTATGTGATTAAATATCCCTTTCCTTCTGTGGCACAGTGGATGATTTTCCCATATTTTGGGGACAGGCTCATCTCTTGACTGTGGTTTCATTTTTCTTGTGTTCTTGATTTCCATCTTGTTGCTGTTAATCTTAAGGGCACTGTACTTTCCACTGCTTTTACCAACTGCTGTATTTCCTGCTGACTAATTTAAAGCCACTGCTGCCAGTACATGACTGTTTAAGATGCATTTTTACTCCTTCACTGTCATTTTTGGTTCAGAGTTAATTTTTCTTGTAAAAATACAAATTGCCTCTTTCCTGGGGGCAGCAGCAACTGTATTTGAGGCTATTTTGGTTATTATTCACAGTGGTTCATGTGTACTCTCTGTCCTTGATGGCCTTGTTGGCATCTCTGGGAGCCTGTTCCGTGCCCGTGCTGGGGCTGGCAGCCAGCCCTCGAGTGCAGTGGGAGAAATCTGGGAAGCAGGGAAAACTCTGATTTACACAGAGTTACTTCTAAATGCACAGAGGCAGGGGCTGGGTTCAACTTTTACACAGCTGACACCAGCCAGCATCTCCCAAACTTCTCTTTGAACGACCTTACATCTTTTCTGGCTCAAGTTCCTTTCACTGCCTTCCAGTGGGAGTAGGAGAGTCTGGGAGTAGGAAAGTCTGGGAGTTTGGAAGTATGAAATCTGGTGGAAGAAAGCTTTCAGATGTGGAAGGTGCATTTTGATGGATGCAGGCAAAACCCACCCAAATAATGGGAATTATGAGCTGTTGAAAATTGCCTCTTCCCATCTGTTTTCCGGCATGCTCGGCTCTCAGATCCCTCCACTGAGCACTGCTCCTGATGGATTTAGAGAGATAATTATTTGCTGCTGTTTTTCCCTCATCAGAGCATCCTTTTAGAGAAAGTTATCAGTGGAATGGGGGCCTGGGGACCGAGGGCTCAGCCTCCTCCCTCTGATGTTGATCCCTCACAGCCCTCAGTGCTGCACAAGCACTACAGCCCAGTGACACATGGAGTGCACAGGGAATGCAGACACTGGGAATTGCTCCTGGGTGTTTGTTCAGCCATGAATTGTGGCAGTCATTACGCTCATGCAGCACAGGGAGGCTTTATAAAAGATTTCCTGGGAAATAATGTCCAAAATCCCTGCTTTAGCTTTCCTTACATGCACGTCCCTGGCACAGGGTGATCTTGCCATGGCCACACTGGGTGTTCTCATGTGCAGGATGAGAACCTGCACATGCCTTTGGGAATGCTGCAAAGCTGCTCTTTGGGAAGAGTTGCAGGTGACATTGCTTTTCTCAGGCTTAATTGTACAGCCCCACATCGTATTTCCTGTTTTCTGTCAAAAATTCATGTGCTGAGTACAGCAACTTGCCTTCCTTGCTTGGACTTCCTTGGGCAAAGGGTTGGAGCACAAGTCTCATGAGGAAGGGGATGAGGGAGCTGGGAAGGCTCAGCCTGGGGAAAAGGAGGCTCAGGGGGGCCTTGTGGCACTGCACAAGTCCCTGCCAGGAGGGGACAGCTGGGGGGATCAGGCTCTTCTCCCAAGGAATAGGGATGGGACAAGGGGAAATGCTCTCAGGCTGTGCCAGGGGAGGTTTAGAATCGATATTGGGGAAAATTTCTCCACAGAAAGGGTGATCAGACATTGGCACAGGCTGCCCAGGGCGGTGGTGGAATCACCAAACCCTGGAATTGTTCAGTGGATCTGTGGCTGTGGCACTTGCTGGTGGCCCTGGCAGTGCTGGGTTGGCACTTGGACTCGAGGATCTCAGAAGGCTTTTCCAGCTTTAATGATGGTCCTGTTTCAGTGGAACCCCAGCTTTTTTGACAGATTGGGTGCCTGCAGACACTGTGAATTTGGATTATCCTTGCAGTTCACTTTGCAAGAGCAAACACAGTGTTCCAACTTCAGCTCAGTGATGGACAGAGCTGCTTCAGCTCGGGTTGCTGGGGAAGCCCTGGAAACGTCTGAGCACCAGAGTGTGGCTGCTGGGACGTGAGGGAATCCGAGGTGGCAGGGCCAGATGGAGTTGTGGAGCAGAGCTGGAGTCACAGGCTGGCACTGCAGTCCCTGAGCCATGGTGGTGACAGCACCCAGGGGCTGGGACCTCCCTTCAACTGGGATTGCTTTAGCAAAGGGAAAAGTGAGTTTTTTCCCACTCGGCTCCTACAAACAATTCCTGGACCTTGAGAGGTGGAGGCTCAGTTGGTTGTAGGCAGCTGGAGTGACAAAAAAAGAGCTCAGTTCTCAGGCTGTGAGCATCTCTGAGGATGTGGATCCTGTGCTTGTGGTCCCTCCTTCCAGTACTTGACCTCTGTCATGGTGAAAAACGTTCTTGTGTCAAGCTGGAATTTCCCATGTGCCAGCCAGGGTCTTGCCCTCCTTCGGAGGTCTGGCTCCACCCTCCTCACATCCTGCAGGCAGCAGCAAGGTCTCTGCCTTCTCTTTTCCAGGCTCACATCCATCCTCAGCCTCTCCTTGCCCACCAGGTGCTCCAGCATCCTGGTGGCCTTCCCTGGAATCCTTTCCTGCACTGGGGAGCCCAAACTGGAACAGCTCTTCGTTGCCAGTGCACTTGGATGTGGTTGCACACTTGAGAGCTTTTTTTTTTTTGGAGGAAGGTTGGTTCTCCTTGGGTTTTGCCTTTAAAGGCCTCCTTCAGGGCATTTTGGGAAGCACAGGTGGACAGTGTGTGCCCTTCCCAGGCCCTGCTCCCTCCCCACAGCTTCTCTGCTCACTCTGCAGGCCAGGAAGGAAAAGAAGCAAAGGAAGGAAAGGTTCTGTGCAGTTCCCCCAGTGACTAAACCCACCATAATGGCCCATTTTTAATCACCCTTCTGCCAGTTCCACTCAGCACCAAGGGCTGACACAGAGCAGTGTTGTCATCTGGAAAGTGGCCGCTGGCACCAAACCAACTGGCACTTTGAACTTGTCCCAACTGGGTGCTAAGCAGCATTAAAATGTGATGATTAAACATGCCCACTGCCATTCCAAGGGTTCCTGGCCACCCCCAGCTCCACCTGGAAAAGCTGCTTGTGCCCTGGGAAGGGCACCTAGACCTAGGGGGTGTGCAGGGCACTGCTGGAGGTGGGGAGGGGAGTGTGGGGTGGGAGGGCTGCTGGTGCTGGGGGAAGTCAAGGCAGAGCAGTTTGGGAGTGGTGCCATTGGCTGCACACTGGGTCAGGGGGGAAATCCTTCAGAGAGCCCATCTCAGGCTCTGGAGCTGCTCCTCCAACATCTGAGACACAGGAGTGGAGATGAGACAGGTAAAAACATTGAGCAGCCCCAGATGCACTTGGGGCACCTGGAGGGGGAGGCACAAATCTGCCCTGGGTCTGATCCTGGCTCTGTTCAGAGCTGGCAGTGTGCAGACACTGCCTGCTCCATGCCTGCTCTGGTGCCCCCAGTGTGTGTCAGCTCCTGGGGGCTCTGTGCCTGTCCCCACAGTGCCAGGGGTGTGACTCCAGATTGGCACCAGGACCAAGAGGGCTGGGGACACTGGAAGGGCTCTTGTCCAGGAGAAGCTCCCTTTTTGCTCTCCTGTTTCCTTTCGGATTAAAGTTGTTCTCCTCAGGCTGGAAACACGGAATGTTTGTCAAGTTTACGAGGGCTTTTAGAGAGGCTTTTAGAAAGAACATCCTATCCCTTCTTTTATAGGGCTGAGATAAGATTATCTTTGTTTTAACACCAATTAAAGCAGGAAGGGTTTATAGGATTAGGGGTTTTCCATCAGTGCAACTTTGATGTCACCACTTGCCTGCTTGGTTTGTTCCTTTCCCTGCCTGAAATCCTTGGGAAGTGTTCCTGTAATGGTTAACATCAGCAGAGCTCTCCCGGGCAGAAGCTTTGGGAAACAATTAAACAAGACCAAACAAAGTAACAAAAAGTGAAGGTCCTAAATTCTTTAGGAGACGTCTTGGAGAAAGCTGGCTCAGAGTAGTCACTGTGTGAGTCTGCAGTGCTGCGGTGTTTACATCAAGAGAAAAGGGATGTGCTCCTGGCCTGAGCAACGTGTTTAAAATAAGAATATAATATCGTAGGCTCCCAGAATGGTTTGGGCTGGAAAGGACCTTAAAGCTCATCCCATGGGCAGGGACACTTTCCACTTTCCCAGGCTGCTCCCAGCCCCATCCAGCCTGGCCTTGGGCACCCCCAGGGATCCAGGGGCAGCCACAGCTTTCCTGGGCACCCTGTGCCAGGGCCTCAGCACCCTCACAGGGAACAATCCCTTCCCAAAATCCCATCCATCCCTGCTCTCTGGCAATGGGAAGAGGACTCTCTCTTGAGTATGGATGGCCCTGACAGGATAAATGCTGGATTATGGTCCTCTCCATCTGTACTCTGAGGATGCTGGCAACATCCCAGTCCCACATGCTCAGGCAGGGACAGAAAACTTTCCATTTCTCTTTAAGACCCCGTGGCAGGCTGGGGAGGCTGAACCAGGCTGACAGGGCAGGTGAGGAATTCCAGGCATTTCTGTGTGACAGCGAATCCCATCAGCACTGATGGATGTGCCCTCCCCCCAGCAGGGCTCACAGGTGTGTTGCCCACAGGTGTGCTGGGCTCACCAGATGCCTGAACTTGGGAGCAGTGCTGACCTGGTGAACCCTGGGAAGCTGCAGGGGGGAATTTGCTGGGGATCCCCAGGTGCAAAGCCTGTCCCAGGTAAGAGCTCAGCTCTGCTGTGGGGTGCAGTGTCAGAGTCTGTCACGGGGTGCCCTGACCCGGGGATCCCCTGGGAGGGTGCTGTGGTGTTGTGCCACGCTCAGGAAGGAAGCAGATGGGACTTGCTGATGTTTTCCTCTTGTGGATAGTTTATTACCTGTATCAGTTCAGAGCTCTGGGTGACAGCAGCTTCCCAGCACCTCAAGGCCGTGTGGCAGCAAGAACCAAAATGCCTGCTCCAAGGCCTTGTATACAAGATATGCTCTCCAATTAACTACAACAACGTACCTAACACGTAGTTTATTATTCTTTTTCCACCTATTCCTATCTCTCTATCTGTTCATGCAGTACCTGCACTGTGGACACTTTTGTCCAAGGAAATTGTGCTCCCCACACAGCAGAAAATGGAGTAGGTGAAGGAGGAGGAAGGGACAACACCCAAAATCCTCCATCTTGGTCTCTCACCTACATCCATACTAAATCAAACCCAAAATCTAAATTTTTCACCCTGTAACAAACCACACCAACATTACTGCCTATTTCACACACTTGTTGGTCCAAGCTCATCCCAAAGCTGTGGAAGCTTTCTCCATGGACAGAGGTTAAAAGCAGTGTTCTCCTGGGGATCAGGACCCCTCAGGACAGGCAGAGACACATTCCCTGTGTCCAGGATTCCCACTGCACTGGGAAAGAGCTGCCAGGGCTGGGGTGAGGCTGGTCCTGCCCAGGGCTGGGGATGCTCTCAGGAGAGCAGGGAACTGCACCTGCCTGGATTTGGTGAGTGATGAGCACTATGGGTTTGTCCCATGGTGTCCAAAGGCTGGATCCTTGATCCTTGGCCTGGGTCTGTGGAGCTTTGGGCTGAGGACAGCGTGGCCAGAGGTCAGGGTATTTTTGCACCTTGCAGGACCTTCCAGTGTGGTCTGTTTTGGGGAGCTCCCAGAGCAGGGAGCACTCTGCCCTGCCCTGTCCTCTCCAAACCTCTGTGACACCCCAGCACTATGGTCCTGTCTCAGCCCCACACTGTCCCAGCACTGCCCCTCTTCCCAGGGACCAAGGGACACAGGAGCTGATGCTGAGAAGGAGATGTGAGCTCTTAAACCACCATGAGCTGTGGGCAGGCAGGGTGCACAAGGGCTCTTCTCCAGGAAAAGCTCCCTTTTTGCTCTCCTGTTTCCTTTAGGATTAAAGTCATTCTCCTCGGGCTGGGAACACGGAATGTTTGTGCACCCTGCCTGTCCACAGCTCATGGTGGTTTAAGAGCTCAGATCTCCTTCTCAGCATCATCAGCAGCACATGGAAGTCCTTGGCAGGGCACTTTTGAGGGAGTTGTGTCTGAGGGAGCCTGGGATGGAGCTGGGGGCAGGTGGGGGGCACCACTGCAGGGAATGTGGGGTTTGGAGTGCTGGCACCTCCAGCTGTGGGGCCAGAGCAGCAGTGCCTGTGGGCAGGTGATGGGACCCAGGTGATGTCCTGGAGCTGCTGGTGAGGTGCAGGGTGTTGGGGATGTGTCCATGAGCCAGGAGGATGCTTTTGCAGTCTGTGCTGTCCTGATTCCATTCCTGTCCCATGGAGAATGATGAGGTTAAACAGCAACATTTGCATTGGGACCATTCCGTGTATTGACAATTCTGTAATCCACATCATGGATGTTCCCCTCCAGTTAATCTCATTTAACCCTGTTTTCCCTCCTGTATTTCCTTTCCCTGCTCTCCAAATGCTGTCAGAGCAGTTGGCAGTGACAGCACCTGGCAATGGCATTAATTGCTTATCTGAGGATGAGGTAACAGCACAGGCTGCTAATTAAATTTGTCCCTAAGGAAACCAGAGGACCCCTGCAGCCCTGGGAAGGGAGAGTGCAGAGCTCTGGCACCTACAGGTCCCAGCTCCAGTATCCAGAGGGCTCAGGTGTCACCACCTGCCTCCTCAAGGCTGTCCTCTTCCCTGCAGCACTCCTGAGGACACCAGGGGACAATTGGAAGTGGCTGCTGCTTTGGGTTGTCCAAATTCCACCCTTTCTCTGAGAGGACAAACCCCATCAGGTGAGGGACAGGGGACAGGAACAAGCAGAGGAGGGACAAATTTACAAGTGAGAAAAAGTGAGACCTGTTTGGATGCAGAATTGAAAACAAGGGGCAAGGGGCAGGATGGAGCAGAATATGGGAAAAGAGGCAATGTCACTGCAGCACCCACCTCATCTTGCAAGCAGGGTATGATTGATGAAATGAAAAAGGGGGAGATTCAGAGCTGGTTAGACATAATAGTTCTGTACAGCACATTATAAATGGCTTTAAACTGGAAGAGAGTAAATTTAGATGGGATATTGGGAAGGAATTCTTCCCTGTGAGGGTGTGAGGCCCTGGCACAGGGTGCCCAGAGAAGCTGTGGCTGCCCCTGGATCCCTGGCAGTGTCCAAGGCCAGGCTGAAAAGGTTCAGTCACAAATTAGCAAGACTTAGTGATGCTCCAAGGGCTGGAGCCCCTCCAGAGCTTGGCTGGGAGAGCTGGAGGGGTTCAGCCTGGAGAGGAGAAGGCTCCAGGGAGACCTCAGAGCCCTTTCCAGGGCCTAAAGGGGCTGCAGAGAGGGACTGGGGACAAGGGATGGAGGGACAGGACTCAGGGAATGGCTTCCCANTGGGGCTGGGAGCAGCCTGGGACAGTGGGAGGTAACTGAACCTGAGATGGGCTTTAAGGTCCCTCTGAACCCAAACCATCCTGCCATTCCATGACTCCATGAAATACCCACACACCAGGAGCAGAGAGCCACAAGTGCTGGTCAGGGAGGGTCTGGGGTCTCATGTCCAACACCCATTTGCACTGGGGCTGCCTCCAGCCATGGAATTCTTCTCAATCTACCCCAAGGATGGAACTCCACCAGCCCTCTCCCAGGTCAGCACCACCTGTTGGAGAAGTAGCTTTTCATGATGTCCTGCCTGAACCTGTGGTCCTTGTCCTGTGCTGCAGAGTCTGGCACCCTGAGAAGTGTTTGAGCCTATCTTCAGCAGGTGCAGTTAGATCCCCCCTTAGCCCAGTATCTCCAGGTACCCCATCCAGCTCTCCTACACCCTGTGCCCCAGAGATGACCATCTCAGTGAGCCTCCACTGGACTCCCCAGTTTCTCCACATCACCCTTGAATTGGGTAGCCCTAGCCTTGCCGTGGCAGCATCCCCAGTGGCAAGGGAAAGGAAAACACATTTCCATCTGGAGAGGGAAAGGAAAACACCTCCCCCAGTGTCCTGGCCATGCTCCTCCTGGCTTGGCCCAGGACACTGTTTTCCTTGTTCTCCATAAGAGCATATCTGTGGGACTCATTTTATGGGGGGTCAGAGTGGGAGCAGCACTTTGGTGTGGGACCAAGGCACCCACGTTGGGTTTGTGAGGTGATGAGGGTGCCAGTGGGAGCTGTGGGGCTGGGACCCCAAGAGCATGGAGGAGGGATCCCAAAAGCATGGAGAGGGACCCCCAAACCCACAGAGGAGGGCAGGAGGCAGGATGTGGCCAAGGGGACCGGCCCTGGGTCCTGCAGCAGCAGGGAAGCTGCAGAGCCAGCCCCCAGCCCCGGCCCCGCAGGGAGAAGGGAGCCAGGGGGGAGATAAGGCTGGGGATTTAAGGCTCCTGGCAGATCCTGACAGCCAGGGCTGCCTGGTTTCCATCAGCCTTTAAAAATGCCTCGCTGGCGTTCAGGGATCCTTGCTGCCAGGAGAAACAGGGCCAGGCAGAGGGGGCGAGGAGAATCCTTCCTTCCTCAGAGCCCTCAGCACGGGCTGAAGGTGCCATTTTAGGAGCTTTTATTGCAGGAGGGAGCTGCTTGCTCAGAGCTGTTTCCTTGGGTGGGCTCTGAAGGCCAGGGCACTTTGGGAGCCTGGCTGGAGCCTGCCCAGCTCGCACTGGAGGAATGAAACAGTTGGGTAGAGAGAGGCAGTGAGACACCAAGGGACAGGGAACCCCTGTGTGGCCACATTTGGCCAGAGGCTTTCCCTGAGCCGTGGGATGCCTTTCCCTGCTGAGCTGCCCGGGACAGGAGGGCTGGAAGCTGGGTGCCAGCAGCAGAGGTGGCTTTGCCTCCCACACCCTGGGGTGGTGCCCTGCAGGGAGGGCAGGATCCCCCTTCCCTCCAGGAGCTGCACTCCACGATCCTTGTGGGTCCCCTCCAGCTCAGTTGATTCTGTGATTCTGTGATTACGACCACCTTTGCATGCCCTGGGAGTGAGGGAATGGGAAACAAGGAGCCCTGGTGCTGCTCAGCATTCCCAAGCTTTTGGAGAGAGGCACAGCCAGTGCTGCAGGCTGCCCTCAGAGCTGTGCCCCAGTGAGGCAGCCAGCCATGGATCTGTGCAGCAGCCAGGAAATGAAGGGTCCATCTGTTCCCTGTGAGCCCCTGTCAGCATCCCATTGCTGCTGGAGGTGCAGGACACTGCTGCAGGGATGGGGCCAGAGCCACTGGCACCAAAATCACCCTCCAGGGATGAAATATGCCTGGATAAAGTCGAAATTTCTGTGCTTTCACTGTTGCAATTCCCTCTTTCAGAGCAGGAGTTTCTAGGGATGTCCTGGCTGCAAGGCTAAGGAAAAGCAGGAATGTCCCAAAGCTGCAGGGCAGAGAGCTGGGGTGTCCTCACGTCAGGCTGGACAAGAGGAAAAGGTTCTTCCCCCAGAGGTGCTGGCACTGCCCAGGCTCCCCAGGGAATGGGCACAGCCCCGAGGCTGCCAGAGCTCCAGGAGGGTTTGGACAAAGCTTTCAGGCACAGGGGGGGATTTTTGGGGTGTCTATGCAGGGCCAGGGTTGGACTGAATGATCCTTGTGGGTCCCTTCCAGCTCAGCTTATTTCATGATTCTGTGATGTTTCCAGAACATGGTGAGAAAATTCCCATTGTTCAGGCAGGAGGAGTTTTAGACCCTGTGTGAAGATTTCAGTTTTGATTTGCTGTTTACTCTGGAAACAAGGAATTGGGTGGATTCCAAAAGAAAATCTGTTTTCTCACCCAGGGGAAGACCTGGAGGGAGCAGAACAGTTCTGAACACAGTGTTCATTTATTTTACTTCTGGAGATTGTCATTACTTGAGAAAAATAAATCAATAATAAAAAAAAAAAGGACTTTGCATCAAATTTCAGTGATTTTCCTGTCTTTCCACATGATTTCAGAACATTTAACTTCAGAGAAGCTCTGATTTTTCCAGGATTATTTTATCCCATGTAGGACCTACTGGCAGGGGGAAGAGACTTGCCAAAACTCCTGGCTGTGTTTTGGTGGCTCATGCAAAGAGTTTCAGTGTCCCAGATTGGTATTTTTGAGGAACAACCACTGAGCCTCAGTTTTTATCCCTCTCCAGCCACTGACCCATGCCAGGGCCAACGTGGGGAGTGTTTTTATCCCTTGGAGTAGTCACTACACTCCACAGCCTGGGCACTTTTTGGATGCCTTTCAATCTTGATGCAGAAGAAGCATTATAGGAAAGCAGCTATTTTTAAAATAAACCTCAGGGAGGTGAAAGAGGCCCCTGTCTGAAACCATCCTTGCTGGAATGACCCTGCATTTCGCCCGGGCTGACAGATGAGAGCAATTTGGTGTGTTGGTCTTTTGTGTGTCTCAAATATTGGTATTAGTGCAGGCAGCCTGTCATCATGTCCCATCGCTTCTGGGGAATGCAGAACTGCCCAGCCATCACCTCTCCCAACTGCTTAACACCCTCTGAGATGGGCTGGTCCTGAGTGAAGTGGAATGGAACAGGTGAGGGATCGATGGGAAGATCCAGGAGCATGAGGAGAATCCTGTTTTCCAACAGCTCCTCTGACCATAAGAGGAAGGAGGGACAGTGCAAGCAGGAAGGCTGATGGAATTTTTCTGTAGAACTTTTCTCCTTGGAAACTCAGGATGATTCTGGGGGAAAGGAGATGAAACTGAAAAAAAAAAAACCCAAACAAACAAACTTCTTTTTTTCCTTTTTTCCCAAATAAGAAATAGCTACTTCTTAGCAATGGCTCTTGCTCACAGCAACCCCAGTGAATGTTTTTCCCAGGCTGTTTTCTGATCTGCCTCATTCCTGGGAGCCTTGGCAGGAGACTGAAGGAGAAGTTGGTTAAACTTGTTCCAGCACAGGAACCACCTGCCTTCCCCCAGGCTCTTCAGGCTGAGTTGGAATTACCAGCAACAGAAAGTCACAGCAGGAGGAACCACAGAGGAACCGTCTGAGCTGAGCTTTTCCATGGGCACTGGGGATCCCTGGAAGGGGCTTCCTGGTGTTGAGAGCTTTTATCCATGAGTGCTGGATCCCAGTGGGGTCCAGCTTTCACCACTGTCTGTGTAGGCAGCACACACCCCTGTGTCCCCCTCGCCCACCCTGTGGGGCTGGACACTCGTGGGGTGGAGTGGCTGCTGCTTATGGAGCATCTTCTTCCCCTGTGAGGGGCTCAGAGCCCAGCCTGCTGTCACTGCTCAGCAAAACCAACCATTTATTTGTAATATTGAGTCATAAAATCATTAAGGTTGGCAATGCCCCCTAGGATCATCAGCCCAGCACTGCCGTGTCCCCAAGAGCCACATCTGCAAAGTCATGAAGACAAAACTCTGTGGAGAGTTGTAAAAGGACCCTGTGAGGCAGCATGACCAGGGAATGAGAAGGCAATTGGAATTCAAAAGACTTGAGGTGATACAGATGGGAGAAAACAAGCCCAGGTTCACAGAATGGTGGAGTCACAGAATGGTTTGTGTCTGGAGGTGCCTTAAAGACCACCTGCCATGGGCAGGTTCATGGCTCAGGCAAAGAGTTTCAGTGTCCCAGCAAAATATTTTTGAGGAACAACCACTGAGCCTCAGTTTTTATCCCTCTCCAGCCACTGACCCATGCCAGGGCCAACCTGGGGAATGTTTTTATCCCTTGGTTCATGGAATGGTTCATGGAATGGTGGAATCACAGAATGGCTTGTGTTTGGAGGTGCCTGAAAGATCACCTGCCATGGGCAGGGGCATCTTCCAGTAGACCAATTCACACCCATCTGCACAGGGATGAGCTGGGAGCTGGCCCCGTGTCCCTCACAACTCAGATCTTGGGGCTTTCACAGTGGTGCTTAAAAAATAATGTGGGCATTGCTGAAAAAAGAAGAGAATAACACAGTGTGGAGCATGACAGAGGTTTGGACGGCTCTAGAGGTCGTGGGCAAGGCAGATGGTGATTGAGTGTCCATTGGCAATGGAAATGTGGGGTGGCATCAGGAATGGGAGCTTGGCTTTGAAGCAGGGAGCAGCAGTTTCTTCCTGCAGCGTGTGGTTACAGCACAGGGCTCTGTATGGGTGAAACAGGTGCAGGGCATTTGCAGGGAATAAAAAAATGGGTGGTAACAGGAGAGAAACACCCATGTGGGGTATTGAGTGTAAGGAGCTGTGTCTTAGAAAGGAGTGGGGAGGTGTTGTGGGCAACACGTGCACCTGGTTCATGCCCTGCTCCTTGGGTGGTCATGGAATCATGGAATATCCTGACTTGGAAGAGACCTAGAGGGATCAAATCCAACCCTTGACCCTAAAAATCTCACCCTGGGCATCCCTGGCAGCGCTGTCCAAATGTTCCTGGAGCTGTGGCAGCCTCGGGGCCATGCCCATTCCTTGGGGAGCCTGGGCAGTGCTCAGCACCCTCTGGGGGAAGAACCATCCCTGATCCCCAGCCTAAAGCCCCCTGATAGTGGCTGTTGGGGGGAGGATTCTGGCAGTGAGGTCTGACTTGGCACAGCCACTCACATCTTACGTGGCACTGGCTAAAAATCCCCTGTGCACTCCTACAGTCCCTATTCTGCACTCATGGCTGGGGAACGGGGACAGAGGGGTCTGCATGGGGACCCATCTCTGCAGGTGCCTCCTCAGAGCCTTCCAACCAGCTGCTCCTCCTCTGCTGGGTTCACCTCCAGCTGTCAGGATGTCCTTTGGACTCTGCAGAGCCCCAAGGATGGTTCTGGCAGCAGTGCTGGGCTCCAGGCATCCCCCCCAGCCCCCTTCTCACTGCTCACCCGTGCTCTCCTTCTCTTCCAGGCTGCCCCTCAGGAACATTCAAGGCCAGCCAGGGGGATGAAGGGTGTGTGCACTGCCCCATCAACAGCCGGACAACCTCGGAAGGGGCCACGAACTGCGTGTGCCGAAATGGATATTACCGGGCAGACGCCGACCCCGTGGACATGCCATGCACCAGTATGTGGGTCTGGGCAACTGGGAGGGGACCCCATGGTGGGGAAAAGAGATGATCCTCGGTCAAAGCACCGAGGGATGCTTGACAAAGGTGGCTGCCCAGTGGGGTTTTGGGGGATGCTACACAAACTACACATGCATTTTGCCAGGGTTGTCACACAGTCAGATTAGCCTGGGGTAAGAGGACTGGTTTCATTCCCACTCTTGCCTTTGGGTGTCCAGCTTGCTGCACGCATCCCTCGCAGCAAGACAAGCACCCAGCTCAGCTCACGCAGGTCCTGCCCGGGGACGGGGAGGAGGAGGAGGGCATGCTTCTGTCTCACACCTCCCCGTCTGTTCCCTCCCCAGCCATCCCCTCCGCCCCGCAGGCCGTGATCTCCAGCGTGAACGAGACGTCCCTGATGCTGGAGTGGAGCCCCCCTCGGGACTCGGGGGGCCGGGAGGACCTGGTGTACAACATCATCTGCAAGAGCTGCGGGGCGGGCCGCGGGGCCTGCACGCGCTGCGGGGACAACGTGCAGTTCGCCCCGCGCCAGCTGGGCCTCACCGAGCCCCGCATCTACATCAGCGACCTGCTGGCCCACACCCAGTACACCTTCGAGATCCAGGCCGTCAACGGCGTCACCGACCAGAGCCCCTTCTCCCCGCAGTTTGCCTCGGTCAACATCACCACCAACCAGGCCGGTAAGGGCCGGGCCGCGCTCCGGCAGAGCTCCCCACGCCGGGCCGGGGGCATCTGGGGCAGTGCTGGCTGAGCCCCTGGGGCTGCAGGCGAGCAGCAGGTGGGGTGAGGCAGTGCTTATGAAGGTGCCTGGAAACTCCTGAGTGAATCCCAAACCCTGGGTGTGAAAATGTCCCTTGTTCCAGTGAAAAGACAAGGCAAAGGACAAGAGGTGGGGTGAGGCGGTGCTTATTTCGTCATCCTGGTGGTGGTGAAGGTGCCTGGAAACTCCTGAGTGAATCCCAAACCCTGGGATTTACCCTGGGTGTGAAAATATCCCTTATTTCAGTGAAAAGACAAGGAAAAGGATAAGAGGTGGGGTGAGGCGTGCTTATTTTGTCATCCTGGTGGTGGTGAAGGTGCCTGGAAACTCCTGAGTGAATCCCAAGCCCTGGGTGTGAAAATGTCCCTTGTTTCAGTGAAAAGACAAGGCAAAGGACAAGAGGTGGGGTGAGGCAGTGGTTATTCCAAAATGCTGGTGGTGGTGAAAGTTCCTGGAAACTCCTGAGTGAATCCCAAACCCTGGGATTTACCCTGGGTGTGAAAATATCCCTTGTTTCAGTGAAAAGACGAGGCAAAGGACAAGAGGTGGGGTGAGGCTTGGTTATTCCAAAATGCTGGTGGTGGTGAAAGTGCTGGTTGTTCCAAAATGCTGGTGGTGATGATGAAGGTGGCTGGCAATTCCTGAGTGAATCCTAAGCCCTGGGTCTGAAAATGTCCCTTATTCCAGTGAAAAGCTGGAGCGTGCCCCAAGGCAGAGCTGCCTCCCCATCATGGCACTGTCGTGGCACTGTCCCCTGGTGTCACAGCATGGCTCTTCAGCGCTGGGTGTGGCTGGCCCTGAGGCTGTTGCCTCAGAGCATCATTGCAGGCACCATCAGAGTGTTGCAGACACACTCCTGGCTCCTGGGGAGGGAAGGTGGGGTTGCTCCAGCATTTTGATAAGAGCTGCTATCCCTGCTTGGACTGTAGAGAGAGCCAGGACAGACTGACAAAGCAAAGGAGAGCTGCACAGAAGAGGGGCTGGGAGGTGAATATTTGGGATAGCACTCTGGGAATCTGCTCCAGTTCCTGTGCCACTGCAGAGTCACTTGGTGAAGCAGCTGAAGCACAGAGCTGGGAGGGTTTCATTTGGGGTCTCTAGCTCTGTGCAGGGTGGCTTTGCTGGGGGAAGGGATGGTCAGAGTGGCTGGTAGTGCTGCAGCCAGGAGGGTCCCCAGCAGCCCTCTGGCAGCTGTGCTGGTGGCAGGGAGCCCCACGGAGCTGCTGGCCAGGGGCTGCCTTCCCAGCCCTCCTGGAAGCCATCTGGAGCTGGGCACGGCCAGGGCTGGGGCTTGGCTTAACGGGATTGAGGTGGAAGGATGCCAGTGAGGCACAGCCCTGCCTGGGAGCAGGAGAGATTCTGGTCCCTCTGAAGCTGCCCTGGCCACTTCCTGACCCCCCCAGGGCTGAATTTGGCAGCCGTGGGTGAATTGCCTGGAGGCCACGGTGTGTTCTGGCTGCCGGGGACTGTGGGTGGGGTAAAACAGCAGCAGAGCAGGTGGGCATCACTTCCAGAGTGTGAGGAGAGAGGGAACCTGCAGAAATGTCTGGGTGAGCCATTGTGGTGCCGTCTGATCTGGAGTTAGCTCGGGAGCAGGGTCAGGGTGTTTTTGAAGCCCTGAGGGCAGGTCTGACACCGGCTGAGCCGTGGTTTGGCTCCAGTTGGGCCCCCAGGGAGGAGAGGGGAGCGAGTCTGGATGAGCAGCCTCCTTTGCCTGATGGAGGTGGGGTGCCTGTAATGCTCCCTGGAGCTGGGAAGGGGCTCTGCACCCTCCCACCGTGTCCTGCGCTGTGGATTAATAATTTGATGCTCGTATTTTGTACCTGCATTTCTCTGCTGTGCTTGAAGCTTCATGTATCACCCGTGGCTGCTCCCACCTGAGCAAAACCAGCGAGCTGAGTCCAAGGCGAATCCTTTTCGGTCCCCTGGATCCTCCTCCTTGTGTTTTCCTGGTTTGACACTCCTTTATTATCAGGGCTCACACTTCTCAGCCTGTGTGATGTCTCTCTTAATGTATCTATTCATTAGCACTAAACACTAACTGTCTGCTTGCTAATTCCTCTGTAATTAGAGGCTCTGAATTCTTCTGCTTACACTCGGCACCGCCTGGCAGCCTTGATGTAGATCATTAGCAGTTGGTAACAGAAGCTGCAGACACAAAGGCAGAGCTGGGACAGGAGAATGGAGGGTGCTGGGGGAGAGGAGAGGGAGCAGAGGGAGGATGAGCCTCCCTCTGTCTTGGCTGTGGGTGGAGGAGCCAGCTGGGGCTCCATCGTTGAGTGTGTGATGGGGTTCTGCTCCTGCCACAGCTGGAAAAAGCAAAGTGCCCACCAGGCCTTGCAGGAAGCAAGGAAAATCCCCCAGGGGAGCAGGGTGCCTGCTGGGGACCCTCTGTGCTACAGGGCTGGAGGATATCTCGTCACCAGCAGCATCCAAAACCTTCAGGTGTCACCAGTTCTTCAGCAGACACATTTCATAAGGGCATGGAGCGCCAGGACAAGGGGGATGGCTCCCCACTGCCAGGGGGAGGGTTAGATGGGATACTGGGAAGGAATTCTTCCCTGGAAGGGTAAGGAGGCCCTGGCACAGGGTACCCAGAGCAGCTTGGCTGCCCTGTCCATGGAATTGCCCAAAACCAGGTTGGGTGGGGCTTGGAGCACCCTGGGATAGTGGAAGGTGTCCCAGCCCAAGGCAAAGGGTGATGAGCTTTTATTGTAATCCAAACCATTTTGTGATCCCAGGAAAAATCTCCAGTGAGAGGAAGAAAACAGCCCCTCTAGAGCAGCCAGAGGGAAGGAATGTCCTGAGTGTGGCCAGGTGGGTGGCACAGGGTGGGTGATGGCTTTGGTGACCCCTTCCAGCAAGCTGGATCCCCATAAACATGACCCACCTGGCCTCCTGGGCAATACCTTCTGTCACCTCTGAGCCCAGGCTGGCTTTTCTCTCTGCTCCTCTCAGCAGGCTCTCCTGGACCTTCAGCTCCTCACTGTGCATCTCCAGCTCAGCTGCACTCCTGCCTCTCACACCTCATCCCCCAAAGCTCAGCATGCCTTCAGGAGTGAAATCCAGGACTCTCCATGTGCCTCAGTCCTGTCTGAAGGGACCTTGACAGAGCCCGGGTGCCACCAAAAGCCTTTTCCGAGCCTTTCCTCAGCAAATGATCTGTGCCAAGAGGGTGGCTGAGAACCATGCCAGCATCCCAAGGGGTCAAGGAGCTGAGCCTGGCTCGGGGCTCTGGTAATGACACTTGACTAATTGAGAGCCTCCTGCTGGCAGCCCCTGACTACTAATTTGTGGCCTTTCTTTGGGGAGGGATAGAGAGTGGGAAGAGCCTTGGTGCTGTGAGGATTTGCAGGCTCCATCCACACCGTGGACAGGCTGAGTGCCCTGGGAAAGCTGAAGGAAAGGGCTCCATGGGCAGGAATGAGTTAATAACAGTGGGAAGGGCACTTCTTGGTGACTGGCTTCTGTGGCCTGAGGAGGGAGGAAGAAGCCTTGGGCTCTGGAGCATCCAGAGACGAATTCAAGACCTCCCAGTGGTGGGGGAAAGAGCATCCAGGTTCTTGGAAATTGTCCCTTTTGTGAGCAACTCTTGTCACAGGGGATAAGGAGGGAGGATTAGTGCTGGTGTCAGAGGCTCTTGGCTGCAAAAAGAGCCACAGAGAGCCATAAATGGCCCTCACAGAGGGGATACAAGGAGTGTGTGGTGAAGGAAACCAATCCATTGTCCCCATAAACCCATCAGGATGATTTCTCCCCCTCTGGAGATCCAGAAGAGTTGTTATGATTATTTGCATTATTATTCTGGGTGGCATTTTACAGCAGTATGTCACATGGTGATATGGGTTAGTGGAAAGGTGGCATTCTCAGTCAGAGGTTGGGCTTGATGATCTTGGAATCACTTCCATGATTCTCTGGGTGTCTTGGCCAGGAAGATGAGCAGCTCACAGCTCTGAGCCAGGCACATGCCAGGCATCAGTAGGGTTTGAATTTTGGTGGCTGTCACAGCCCAGGCTGTGTCCCAGCCACACAGGGTTTTTGGGGAGGGCTGTCCCCAAAAGGACAGGACTTGGAGGAGCCCATGAGCTCAAGGACAGGTGAGCACAGCCCAAAGCAAGGACAGGGGCCATGTCCTGCTCTGCTGGGCGTCTCCTAGCCCTGCACTGAGCCCAGCCTGATCCTGTTACAAGCCTTGAGGAATTCATCCATGGGCAATGGAACTCAGGCCAGACAGATCCCAGGATGTGCAGGGCACCAGAAAGGAGAATTTCTTCCCCTCACCTTCAATCAAAACAATTCCCTTGCAGCCGTGGTCCTGGAGCTCTGCTGGCAAAGGCAGCAGGGGGCACGGAGAGGTCAGGGAGCAGGCAAGGTGAAGGGATGGGGTGGGCAGGACCAGAGCTTCTCACCAGCCACCCCAGCCTGCTGTTTGCTTGTCACATTAGTGATGCTGCTGGCTAGACAGGGACAGGAGAGTTGTACTGCCTGGGGCACAGGGAATCTTGCTTTTATCTTCTCACTTTCACTGTGCATCAGAGGATGTGTCTGGCTCCCTTCTTGTGAGGGAGGCACAGCAGAGCCCGTGCTGCTCTGGGCACCAGCAGGAGCACTGGCTCCTCCTGTTCTCTCTCGTGCTGCTCAGCTGCAGCCAAGAGTTCCTGTCTGTGAAACCAGAACCTGGGAAAGTGCAGGAATTACCTCAAAGGGCTGGAATGAGCTTCCCAGAGCTTCAAAGCTCTGAGTATTTGTTTATAAGAGAATCCCAGAATGGTTTGGGTTGGAAGGGACTTTAAAGATTATCCAGTCCCATCCCCTGCCATGGGTAGAGACACCTTCCACTAGCATAGGTTGCTCCAAGCCCCATCCAAGCTAGACTTGAACTTCAGCAAGATCTTGACACTCCACTTTGCTGTTTCTTCCAGAATAAAAGGCAGGAGGTTGTAACATTTGAGTATCTCAGATTCCTCACCCAACTTCCCACTTAGGGCAGGGCTGCTGCCAGCAGTACATAAGGAAGTCATGGTTTTGGATAAACAGTTGTTGGTTATCTCCACAGGCAGAGCTTTCCCCATGACTTGTCCCAGATCTGCACCACCCTCCCAGAGAGGGAACTTCTTCTGATGTTCAACCCTCCCAAGCTATGATTTATGGCCATTGCTCTTCATTCAACTAAGTTTCAAAGGTTCTAGCGCAGAAATGTTTTAGATCAGCCTGAGTTCAAATCCCAGAATCCAGTTTGTGCTGGAGGGACCTTAAAGCTCAGCTCATTCCACCCCCTGCCATGGGCAGGGACACCTTCCACTGTCCCAGGCTGCTCCAAGCCCTGTCCAGCCTGGCCCAGGACACTTCTAGGGATGCATTTTCCTCCAATTCAGTCCTGGCTCTAGCTAAAAGACCTTTCAGGAAAAGAACTATCTTGAGCCAGAGACAGACAGCCCATCAGGTGTACATGAGCCTGTGAGGATCACTGCTTTTTTCCCAATGAAATCACTGATTTTCTGAGGAATACAGATGACTCTGTGTGTCAGGACACTGGTAAAACATTTGATTAGGAAAACTGCAAGCTGGAAGTGGTTCTGTGAAGTCTGTCCAGGAACTGCATAAATGGGAGACCACAACAACCCAAGTGGGGAAGCCTCAGCTGAGCTGAGGTAACGGGACACCTTCCACTGTCCCAGGCTGCTCCTTGATGTTTCAAGATCTGGTAGGGTACTTCTTGTGCAGAAAACTGACACAAAAGGGGGAAAAGCAGAAATTTCCTGAGCTTTGGAGCCATCTCCCACATGGAGGAGGCAGAACAAAGCCTGTTTCCCTGTGGAAGAGAGAAAGCTGGAAGTCTGTCCAGCTGAGCTGCTGTCCTGAGGTCACTTAAATCCCGGATTTCATCTTTTGGGGATTCTCTGGATGTGTTTCTGTGACAATTCAGCCTGGTCTCACACTTCAAACCTCCTGAAAACTTGACGTCCTCGTGGCTGCTTCTCTTACCCCAGTTAACACTCAGACCTTGCCTTCCATGGACCTGTGTCACCAGCATCTCTCTTCTCTCCCTCTTCTCTTCCCTTCACCCACAGCTCCCATCTTCACCCTGGCTGCCACCAAAACATGATGTGGCTTGGCATTTGCTGCCCTCCTCCCCTCTCCTGTTGTCCCAACCTGTTGCCTTCACTGCGTCCCCCCAGCCTGCAGCAGCTGGCAGCGAGTGCCCGGGAGGGATCCTGCCATGCCCAAATCCCTTCTCCTCTGCCACTGGAGACCGTCTGCAGCAGATGGCAGGAGCTTTGCCAGCTGCTGGCTCTTCAGGAGCCTCTTCCTTCTCCTGAGGTGGGCACTTGGGGGGATGTTGGCAGAGCAGGGGATGGGCTGCGCTGCTGGAGCTTCCCGAGCAGATGCCCTTCCCTGCCCGCCACCATCTCTGTGGGCTCCTCCTCCTGCTGGCCCCCAGGCTTCCCTGTTGCATCAATTACACCCTGAGTTTGAGGATCATTTCTCCCACACCTGCCTGGGCCTTCAGAAACCTATTCCAGTGCATCTGGAGCTGACTTTGGTCAGAAAACAAGAGTCTGTCCATGATGGATGGGGTGGAAAGTCCCTTCTGCTGATTCAGGGGCTCCCCCAGTGTGCCACCATCCCTGCTCTGTGCTGTGCTGGCAGCTGATGGGAAGGCCCCAGGGCTCACCTTTTCCTCCTGTGCTCCAGATGGCTGATTTGTGCCTCCTGCTGCCCTTGGCAAACACAGCCCTGGGGCAGTGCCCTGGGGCAGCTGGGGAGGCTGGTGGTTGTAGCAAAGGGGTTTCTGCAGCCTCCTGGATGGGTGTCCCTCAGTCCTTCTTGGGGGTTACTGGGGTCCCTGTGTTGCCTAGAAAGGCTGACCTGGAAACAGAGACTGGGCAGAGTAAAAGAATAAAAAGGGATTTATTGAAGGGATCCAGCCTGGGCCATGCCAGAACCCCTTGGGGCTGNAACCAGCACAGAGTCTGAAAAATATAAAATCTAAAACTTAAGGCATCACCTGAGGGAAGGGATGAGTGTCTGTGTGCCCCTGTGCAAGCAGGAAGATGCTCACAGTGCCTGGCCCTCCACAGGCTGCTCCGTGGCCATCCCTGCCCTGGCAGCTGCATCACTGGGGCTGGGCAGGGGATGTTCTTCCCAAAAGAAAAAACTGCTATTTCCAAAATTTTCCCCTACACACAGGGAACCTGGTGGAGTTTGCCATGCAAGAGAGCAAGGGAGAAGGTTCAGTCACAAATTAGCAAGACTTAGTGATGCTCTGAGGGCTGGAGCCCCTCCAAAGCCAGGCTGGGAGAGCTGGGGGGGGTTCAGCCTGGAGAGGAGAAAGGTCCAGGGAGACCTCAGAGCCCCTCCCAGCACCTAAAGGGGCTTCAGAAGAGCTGGAGAGGGACTTGGGACAAGGGATGGAGGGACAGGACACAGGGAATGGCTTCCCGCTGCCAGAGGGCAGGGATAGATGGGATATTGGGAAGGAATTCCTGGCTGGGAGGGTGGGCAGGCCCTGGCACAGGGTGCCCAGAGCAGCTGTGGCTGCCCCTGGATCCCTGGCAGTGCCCAAGGCCAGGCTGGACAGGGCTGGGAGCAACCTGGGATAGTGGAAAGTGGAAAGGTCCCCTCCAACTTGAACCATTCTGTGATTCCATGGATTCTCTACAGCAGACATCACTCTTTCAAGGACTACAGCTCTAAGCTTTCTATATTTTAAATTTTGAAGTCAGGTTGTTCCTAAGGACAGTTACCATTGCAATTAATTGGCACTTTTGGGGAAAGTATCATTTTATGGAGAATTTGGGGGGCAGGTTGGAGGTGTGGGGGTCTGGCTGGAGCAGAGGAGTTTTCCACGTGCAGAGGGCTCCAGGAGCTGGGGACACCCTTGGCACCGTGTGACCCCAGAGCTGCTCTGGCAGCGGTGTGGGGGGTGCCAGGACCCTCTGGAGCAGCTCCTCCGTGTGGGAACAAAGCCCTGCAGGCCGGGTGGCACATGCAAATGGCACTGCAAACCCCACTGAACAAAGAGCTCAAACACAGCCAAACCCTCGCTGCCCGGGCCAAGTCGCTGGGCTTGTGGCATTAGCAACTGCTTTAAAGGCTGTAATCTACACCAAAGCCTGCCTTGATTCAAGTGGGGCCGCAGCCAGGACCAGCTTTGGGCTGCTTTGCTGTGTTTTTAAGATTTTCCAGCGTTTGTAGTTACAGACTCAAGGAGCTGCAGGCTGGGCCCACTGGGAAGTTTTCCAGACACTTGACACAGCGTGGGTACCAGCCTGATGGGGCCACCTTGCCAAGAACCTCGGGAACAAAAACCTCACACACTGTGCAACACCAATTTTCCAGAGCTCCAGCAAGTCCAGGAATATCCCAGACCTGAGAAATTTTACTCCTTTAAGGGCAAATGTTGCTTATTAAAGAGCCCCAGTGCTGCCATTCTTTGCTTCCCTCAGCTTCTGCTGGAGAGAATTGGTTCCAAAAGTGTGTGGCTCCTGAACATGGCATCCCAGGGGCAGAACAGGGAAAGGAATTATGGGGACAAATGTTGTAACAGTCCAAGGAACAGTGAACCCTTTTAGCAGGAGAGTCACAGACACACCAGTGCTGGTAAAGAAGGGTCACCATGGAGGGCAGGTTGGGAGAATCCTCCCTTCTTTCCTTCCTCATCCAGGTATTCCTCACTCACTGTGGTGCATTCAGTGCTCGTGTTGGAGGAAGGCATCTGGATTCAAATGCATTCTCCAGGAGGGCCCATGGTGTGAAAGCCTGTGATGCTTAAATGGCAGGAGAGGGTTTTACCCAGAAAAGCAAAAAATGAGGGAGGTTTTAACCAGAAAAACTGATTTTCAGTTCAATACCTGGATGTGTTTGGACTCTGAGCTGAACAAGAGCACAAAAAACTGGGGCCTTGGGAACAGCTGGGCCATTGCACAGTGACAGTCACCTGCTGGGGACTGTGTGGGTGCCATGGGACAAGGAGGGAGGGCTGGTTTGGACGAGACAGTGGTCTGAGACATCCAGGTCTCTGGGAACGTGGGGTCAGTTGTCCTGGCTGTCCCCTGTGCCCACGCTGGAGAAGCAGAGCTCCCCCCCACCCCTGTGCCTGCTCCACCTGCCTAAAGCCTTGCACAGAGGCCCTGGGTGCTCCTGCCACTTCAAACACAGCTTTCCACAGTGCTGGAGCCTGGATGCCAGCCTGGAGGTGTCCAAGCCCTGTGCATTGAAGGTCAGGGCAGCCCTTGCTGCGTGGCTGATGACAGCAGTGTCCTGGCTGCTGCACAGCGTCACTCCAGCCTCACTGCAGGGGTGTGGGCTCCTGTCCTGGGGAATGCCCTCCTCTGGACCCACAGGAAATCCTGTTCCCCACTTCTTGGGGTTACCCACTCAGACTGAGTCTGGGTGAAGGCGGCGAGAGGGAAGCTTGCCCCTTTCCCCCAAGGTTTTCCAGGTCTCCCCCTTCCCCACAGTGGCAGGTCACGGGCATCCACTGCCAGATGCTTTGACAGAAATTCTGCTCTGACAGAACTTTCTCCCCATTCCCTGCCCTGTCCCCTGGCCTCTGGACTGGCTGGTGCCTTGCAGCATCACGGTGCATTTCCCTGCCACTCTGTCTTCAGCCGCGGGTCAGGCAGTTAATCCTGACCCCGATCACAGCCGCTGCTGCTCGGGGTAATTGAAAATGCCACAATTCCCTGCTGACCCTCCTATAATAAAAGCAGTTCCCCCCGTCCGGTAACCTGACACTCCAGGGACCGAGATCTGTCAGGAGGGCTCCGAGGAGAGGCTGGAAAGCTCCCAGCTGTTCCCCTCGCTTTTTCCCCTGGGTGATTTCAAAGTGTTGCCGGGGAGAGGCCACGGGCCGGGCTGGCTTTGCTCTCCCTGCATCGCGAGTGTTTTCCAGAGCAAATGTTGACTCTGTCTGACATGACATGGGTTAGTGGAATTAAAGCGATCAGAGATAGGGGGTTTGCTGCCTGTAACCTGACTCTCCCAGCTAAGCCGGCGGAGGAATGGGACGCTTTGATTTTACCGGGACCTCGGCAGCGCTGCCCCTCCAGCAAGGAGTAAGGGCTGAGCCTCGGGGCTGGCAGGTGAAGGGGGGCTGGCTGCAGAGTGGGGGGCAGATTGCGTGGCAGCCTTTCTAATGGGTCTGAAGATGATGAAAGAGGAGCTGTGCAAAGATCCTGGTGTCCCCCCTGCAGGCTGGAGCCGCACAGTCCCACCAGACGCTCCCAGAAGATGCTGCCAGTGGAGTCTGAGCCCCTGGGCTGCTCCCTGCAGGGCTGCCCTGGCTGATGGCAGTGTGTTTTACCATTTTATTTCCTTAACAGCAGCTTCCCAGCCTGCACAGTGTGACCTTCCACAGGTCACAACAGCACTGAGGCTGCAAAGTGGCCCCAGAGTGCCCTGGACATTTGGCCAGCTTGGTTCAGTGGGAGCCAGACCTCCTAAAAACCTCTGGCAGTGCTGGCAGCCCAAGAGTCAGGACCTGACACAGAAAATTGGCCTCTGCTGTCAAAGTTTATTAGACAAGGATGCCCTGATGGGTTCTGTGGGATGGGATGAACCAGGATATTCTGAATCATAAAATCCCAGAATCCCAGATGGGTTGGGTTGAAAGGGACCTTAAAGATCATCTTATTCCACCCCCTCCCATGGGCAGGGACACCTTCCACTATCCCAGGCTGCTCCAAGCCCCATCCAACCTGGCCTTGGACTCTTCCAGAGATGAGGCAGGTAGAGCTGGGATAGGAGGGAGGTGACCTCAGGATGTGGAAAAAGCAGGGCTGGGAGAAAGGAACAGCTCCCAGATGGAAGCTCTTGTTAAATAAAAGAGGAAGATGTCCTAGGAGATGTCCTGGGGCTCCTGGAACTGCTCGGAGTTGTGGTGTTGTGGGGATGGGTTGGAGAGACAAACATGTGAGCTGCCTAAGAACCCTCAAATCCACTCAGAGACTTAGAAGCAAGGAGGAAAATGGACGTATTTCTTTCTCATTGAAACAATTCTTCCTTTTGTGATGCCCCTCTGCTGCTTTTTGTCAGCTTTCTCCCAATGAATTTCCCTGAGCTTTAGAGAGAGTTTTACCAATTACACGAATCTTGGATGCATCGAGGATATCTCCAGCATCCAGCAGAACTGGGGTGATAGGAAATGCAGGAACAGCCTCCTCCCTTCCCTGAGCTGGAGGGCACAGCCAAAAAAACCCAGTGGAGAGGGAAGAGCAGCTCTGCAGGGCCAGGCTGAGGCAGGGAAGTGACACCTTGGACACACTCAGAGGAATATCCAACCTCAGCCAGGAGGTGGATGCTGGAGCTGAGAGATGGATCCTGGGTACTGAACTCAGTTTTGAGGTTTATGTTTGGAGAGGAGACTAACAAAAAATTGGAAAATGTAGAGGAGAGAGTCATCAGGCTGATAAATGTGTGGAGTGCTCAGGAAACTACTTGGATAACAGAAGGAAATCACAAAATCATTGGCTGGTTTGGCTTGCAAGGGACTTTAAAGATACTCCAATTGCAACCCTCCATGGACAAAAAGGAAACATTTTCATTATCTTTCAGCTCTTCCATGGTGACAATATTAATTTTCTAGACTCCTTTTTCATTTTGCTACAAAACCCAGAAAAGTTCCTGCAGTGGGAAACTGGAGTCCATAAATTTTAACCTGAAAATAAAAGATAAAGAGAGCTGGAGGGAAACCTCCCCAGAGGCACAGTGGGCTCAGCATGGTCTGAAGTCCTCAAAGGAAGCAGGGGCTGTGTCTGTAGTGTACTCAGGGGGTCAATCACAAGTGTTTCAGCTATTTTGAACTCTGCCTGGGTTTGTGCAGATGTTCAGACCTGGGTGTTATGGAGCTTTTCCCAATTCTCTGCTAATTTGCTGTGTTGTTGTGCTGTCTCATCGTGCTGCCCTGGGTTTGGTGTCACCTTCTTCATGTTTTCCTGTGATTCAAAAGCGATTGTTTCTTCTGGAAAACTCACATTTTGTACCTTCTCATTTTCTCCCTTTCCCTTCTTTCCCTTAATACTTTTCCTCACTTCCAGCAAGTCCCAAAGAAGCACCTATTTGTATGAAAGTCAAATTCTGGCTATGCCAAGCCTGAGGCTTCGTGGTGCAACCAGCACCCTCCTTTGTCCCTACAGATCAGGCAAATCCTCACTTACAGAACCCAAAGCCTCTTGTGGAGGATCAGTGCTGGCTAAGCTGCCTTTGTGTGATGGATCTGTGCCACCTGGGGTTTGGTTTCCCTTAGCACAGGCTGCTGAAGTAGCCTTGAGGTGCTGCTCTGGAGCCATGGAGCTGCCTGGTTCCGTGCCCAGGGAGGTGTTATCCTCGTGTCACAGATCCTCAGAGAGCAGCTCTGGCACAGGGAAACCTGGACATGCTTTCAGTCAGAGATGTAAAGCTGTAAAGAGAGATGTGCCTGGTTGGGATCTTCAGCAAAAACTCTTTTTTAAAAAAAAAAAAAAGCTCTTTCATAAAAGTGGCTTCAGCTTCATAATCAGGGCCCAGACCATCACTTGTGATCTCTTCTCCTTTTTTTTTTTTCCTTTAGAAGACATGTTTTAAATGCTGGATGTGCCTCAGCTACAGTGCCTGGGAGGCCGGACATGGTGGGGCTCCTTTACAGGGATGTGGCACACAAGGAATGTGCTTTATGACCAAAAACTAGGATTTTATCTGGAGCTAATCAGAAAGAATAAAGGGTGCTGATCCAGAGGGGCTGCTGAGGGAAGCCCCATCCTTGGAGGCTTAAAGATTCACCTAATACAGCTTCCCTTCCCTGGTGTAGTGTTGGACCAGAAGCTCTGGGAATCCCATCCCAGCAGCATTCCTAGGGATTTGGTTTCCTAGGGAAGGCTTCATGGAAAATATGCTGTGGGATTTGAGACCTGCCTGGCTCTGTCCACCTTGTGACACTGAGCCAGCCTGGTTTGAAAGGACAACGTCTTGAGGTGTCTTCGAATCCCAGAATGGTTTGGGTTGGAAGAGACCTTAAAGTTCATCCCATTCCACCCCTGCCATGGCAGGGACACCTTCCACTGTCCCAGGCTGCTCCAAGCCCTGTCCAGCCTGGCCTTGGGCACTGCCAGGGATCCAGGGGCAGCCACAGCCTCTCAGGGCACCCTGTGCCAGGGCCTCACTGCCCTCACAGCCAGGAATTCTTTCCCAGTATCCCATCTATCCCTGCCCTTTGGCAGTGGGAAGCCATTCCCTGTGTCCTGTCCCTCCATCCCTTGTCCCCAGTCCCTCTCCAGCTCTCCTGGAGCCCTTTCAGGCCCTGGAAAGGGCTCTGAGCTCTCCCTGGAGCCTTCTCTTCTCCAGAACACCCCCAGCTCTCCCAGCCTGGCTCCAGAGCAGAGGGGCTCCAGCCCTTGGAGCATTCCTGTGGTCTCCTCTGGACTTGCTCCAACTCCTCCATGTCCTTTCTGTGCTGGGACCCCTGGGCTGGATCTGCTCTGAACCTGCTGCCCATGCTGTGGGATCAGCCCAGACACAGATGGTTTCCTGCCATTCCAGCCCTGGCAAAGCTCAGGGGTGATCCCTTCAGGGAGGTGATGGCCGTGCAGCTCTGCTGGCAGGACCTGAGCATGGAGGGACCTCCTGAACCCCATCCTTCCCAGGTGTTTCCAGTTCCTGAGCTCCTGCAGCGCCCTGTGTGTGCTGCAGAGCTGTCAGCTCTGATCCTGCAGCCACAGAAGTCTGCTCAGCTCCCTGGATTAAAATAAACTGCCAAAAGCCCAGGCCCAGCCTAGGCAGGGGTCTGGCTGTGAGCAGTGTTGTGTGGCCGTGCAGGGGCTCGGGGTGGTGACCACGGAAGTGTCACTCTCATCCCTGCCGTGCCTCTGCCCCAGAGGGGTCACCATGTGGGACACGTTGGCTTTGTACATCAGTGGATTTTCATTAAGCCTGTTTCACACTCCAGTGGTGGTTTTGGTGTGGATTATTTCTCCAGCAATTCGGAGAAGCCACAGGGCTCCACTGTGAGGAATCTGAGGAATCTGAGGCCATCCCTGATCAAGAGGATGCAGAAAGTGCCTTTCAAGGACTGCAGTGGTTGGGTTTGCCTCAGTGCCCAGTGCTGATAATGTCAAGGGTGAGGGTTTGATCCCCATATGGACCATTCACTTCAGAGATAGACTTTGTGGATCCTTTCCAAGTCAGAATATTCTGTGAAATCTGAAATCAAATGACACTGAGGCTGAAGGGATTCAGTCAGGAGCAGTGTTTCCATCAGCTATGGAATGAAGGAAGGTCTGTTTGTTTTTTGCACTTTTGGGACACACCTTCCCCTGGAGACCCCATGAGGGTAAATCCACCTGTGTTCACACCTTCGTGGTGACATCACCGGGTGATCAAGGCTCTGAGAGTGGGGACTCTTCATATCTGATCTCCTCTGTGTGTCACTGGGCACAGTCAGCTGCCTGGGCATCGTGTCAGGAGCCAGCTGGAGCTGTTCCTGCTGACTGGACCTGGGAAAGTCACTCTGAGGTCTGGCTGGCTCCTCTAAACTGGTTTCAAGCTCAGACATCCAGTGCCAGCCCATCCCTGATTCACTGGGAGCCTCTCTGTGCACCCCAGGCCCTCACCTGGTGTGCAGGGTGTGACAAGGACCACATTTGGTGGCATTGCAGAGTGCTGTGCTCTGTTAGCAAAAAATCCAGGAGAGGGATTGTTTCCATCTGCAGTCTCAGGGCCACATCTGGGTGATAGAATTCTCCTCAGGCCAGGTGTTATGAGCCCTCAGAGGTTCTATCACCGTTTGGGTTTTTGTCTTGCAAATCCCAATGGCATAAAATAAGCGGGATGGGCACCTTGGGTGGTGTTGGAAACAAAAAGGTTTCTTAACTGCAATAATACAGAGAAAAAGCCGTGCCAGAGGCGAGGAGGTCCTTGTCTCTGCTAAAACACCCCCAAAATGCCACGAGGTTCCTTTGTCCAGTGCTTTTAGCATTGATGGTCCAGGCAGGGCTCTGGCACTCGTCCAACCAGGTAACCCCAGAAGTGAAGTGAAGTCCAGGGGGTCCTGTGAGGTGTCCTGGTTCAGAGCACTTCCAAACTGGGAAAGAAAGTTCTGGCTTTTTCACCTTTTCTGGGGAACAGAGAGAACTCCAAGTCCCTTCCCAATCTGGGCACCCTGTCCCGGGGGTGCACTGCTGCTCTGGGGTCCTTTGTCCTCCCTGGGGCTCCCAGTATCACAGTCATGGACAAACTGGAGCAGCTCCAGCAGGACAGTGAGGTCAGCCTGGGGCTGGAGCATGAGAGGTGAGGGCAGCTGAGAGCTGAGTCTAACCAGCCTGGAGAGGAGGAGGCTGAGGAGCATCGAGGGAGAGAACAGTGGAAAAGTCCATGAGATACAACCAGCAGAACCCCAGTGGAATTCCAGTGAGGGAAAGTTTCTGCCCCACAAGAGCAAGGCAGCTGGGGGCTGCTGCTCAGAGAGCCTGTGGGATCAGATTCACTAGGTCTCATCTGGACACAGTCCTGAGCAAAACCATCTGATTTTGAAATTACTCTGCCAGCCCGTGGGACCAGAAACATCCAGAGGTCACTTCTGACCTAGGCCTTCCTGTGATTTCATTCCTGTGCTCCCCTGGCGTCTGATAAGAGGAGCAGTTACTGAGGACATGCAGTGGGGGGGTTCCTGCCCTTCCAGAGCCACTCCCTTGCCCCAGGTGCAGGAAAGGCGCTGAGGGTGCTCTAGTCATTCATCTCACTGCCTCCTCCCACCATGCAGCACATTTGCCTCATTAAGCTCGTTGGGTGAGCCCCACCTCATCCATTTGGGTCTTTTGCTGAGCCAGACAAGAGCAGGTTCACCAGGTACCAGCAGCACATGAGTCACACTTGTCCTGCTGTAGCTGTTGCCTTGCACATCTTCTTCAGGAGATGCCTTGGAGGAGTCCTGTACTCCCAGGCTGGGGTGCAGTGCATGGAACTGGAAGAAGAACATCCCAGAGACCTCACTCCTGCCAGGAGAAACCTGGAGCTGAGGAACTCCAGCTGCAAGGCCACTGTACCTAAATCCTGGGGTGTTACCACATCCTGGTGTTGTGGTGGGACAGCTCTGGCTGTACGTGGCCCCTGTCCTGGAAAAGCCCAGTAATGTGTAAATGTGGGATCAGTTCCCAGGGACACCACAAGCTGTGTGCTCCCCTCAGTCCAGTGCTGTCCCTGCTGCAGGGCATCCACAGCACGGTCACATCTTCCTGCTAAGCCTTGTCTCCAGAGACAGAGATGTTTGTCTTGAAAATCGCAGGTGTCCGACGGAATCTGTGTCGACAAGGAAGCAGCAAGCTCCAGCAAGAGCTGACAGGCTCCAGAAGCATTACCTGTGTTTTATCTTCATGTCAGCGTGAGAAACTGTTCCCAGGAGTTAGGAAAGATGTGGCCTGAAGCAGTGGGACAGGGATGTCAAGGTGGGAGGGGAGCAGTGCCACAGAGGGCTGAGGTGACACAGAGGGTTTCAGACTGTTGGGTAATGGGGCTTTGTTTAAGCAGAAATGGATGGGAGGACTGGCCTCAGGATCTGTTAGAATCATGGAATGGTTTGGGTTGGAAGGGCCCTTAAAGATCATCTCATCCCACCTCCTGCCACGGCAGGGATGCCTCTCACCAGACCAGGTTGCTCCAAGCCCCATCCAGCCTGGCCTGGGACACCTCCAGGGATGGAAGTTCTCTGCTGTCCTTCTAGTCCTGCTCTCCTGGACAAAACTAGAGCTCAACAACACTGCTGAGGCTAATCCACAACACACCTTCCTTCAGGAGTGGGGAAACCCAGGCAGGTGAAGGAAAATGGTGCAGCAGTGTGGTGGCAGATCTTGAGTTACCCAAACCCAGCCCTTGGCACCCAGACATTGAGCATCCTGGGCACTGCAGTGCTCTGAGTCAGAAAAGCAGCAGTGAAGAGGCAGACAGTGGATCAGGAAAATGGCTTTTGTTGGTGTGTTGGAGAGGAGCTGCTCAGTGGTAATTCATTGTGATGTGCAGGAACACGCTGGGGCCGTGCTCGTCCAAGCACCACGGTCCTGCCACTGCAATCCCAGCTGGCACAGCTCCTGTCACTGCCCCTGATGCCAAGTGGGACCAGCCTGCAGCTGGGTGAGAGGTGCCTTCCTTTGGGTGCTGCTCCTCCAGGCTGTTTCTCAGAGCTGTCAAATGAGTTGTTCTTCCATGAAATATTGTGAAGGTTGGACTTGGGAAAAGCCCATCTGAGTGCAAACCTCTCTGCATCCCTCTGGCCTGGCATGCAAGTGATGGGGAAGCTTTCATGCCACCACTCTCCAGTCCTCTCTCACCCCTGAGGCTTCCCCTGTGCCCTGAAGCTGCTGCAGTGGTGAGCCTGTGCTGGCAGATGTGCCAGGGCTAACGCTGCACTGCAGCTCCAGCTCTCCAGGGCTGGGCTGGCACTGGGGGAGCTCTGGGATGGCCCTGCACTGTCGTGGGTGTGCTGGCAGTGCCAGCAGCAGGCTGGGCACGGGGAGGGCACAGGTATGTGCTCTCTCACTGGTCTGGGATGCGGGGAGGCAGCACAGGCACCCGTGGGTGTCAGCCCTGCAGCAGGGGTGGGTGGGTGTCGGCTCTGCTGTCAGCACCTGCACTCAGAGAATATCCCAACTTGGGATGGACCCACAGGGATCATCGAGTCCCACTCCTGGCCCTGCACAGACACCCCAACAATCCCACCCCTGCAGCATCGTCCAAACCCTCCTGGAGCTCTGGCAGCCTTGGGGCCGTGCCCATTCCCTGGGCAGCCTGGGCAGTGCCAGCACCCTCTGGGGGAAGAACCTTTTCCTAAAATCCAGCCTGAGCCTGCCCTGGCCCAGCTCCAGCCATTCCCTGGGTCCTGTCCCTGGTCACAGAGCAGAGATGGGAGCTGCCCCTCAAAGAGGAAGCTGCAGACTGATATCAGAGTTTCCTGATCCCTCGGCATAAAGCAGCCCAGGCTGTTGGCTCACCTGCCCCTGTCCCCAGCACGCCGGGCCAGAGTTTCCCAGGGAGGTGGCAGCTCCACGCTCCGGTCCCTGCCCCCCGGGCTTGCCAGCACCGGTCCCTGGGCAGCGTTCCCAGCACGGTGCCCACCTGAGTGTCCGGCCCCCGGCCTTGGCGGCCGCCCGGGCTGTGTGCAGGGCCTGGCAGGGCCCTTTGTGCTGCGTGCGGGGCCGGGGGTGCCTCTCCATTGTCAGCGTGTCAGGTCAGCTTTGTGTTGCCTGCTCAGGCTGCTGGATGCACCTCCCGTGATTGGCATGTGCGACTTGCAGCCCCAGCCTGCCTGAGCCCTGGGAAGCTGCTCTATGCAAATGGAAATGTCAAAAACACCCGTTTCCCCACGGCAGGCAGGGAGGAGTGCAGGGTGTGGAGCTGGTGGGGGTTTTTCTGGTGGAACAATGCCGTGCCTGCTCCAACCCTGGGCTCCTTTAGCCATTTTCCTGCTTGAGACACTGTCCTTCGTGTTTTCTAACTACCAATTCAGCAGAACCGTTTTTTTTTTCTCCCCTCACTGCTTTCTACAAACAGCAAAATCCAGGATCTCCTGACTCCTGGACAGCTCTCCCAGTGCAGGAAGTGAATTCCAAAGCTCCAAACAGCAATAACCCACCTGCCCACCTCCTGCCAAGGTGAGGGTCCTACCTGGGCAGGTGTCTGACTGTCCCCCTGTCTCTCTCTTTCTCTTCCAGCCCCTTCTGCTGTGTCCATCATGCACCAGGTGAGCCGCACCGTGGACAGCATCACCCTGTCCTGGTCCCAGCCCGACCAACCCAACGGAGTCATCCTGGACTATGAGCTGCAGTATTATGAGAAGGTACTGAGGGACCTGGGCAGGGTCACCCACAGCTTTTGGGGAGAGGAAGGGGTGCAGAGCTTCACAGTGTTGGTCAGTAGGAGACTTCTCTTGCTGCAGGTCGTGTGGGTGACAGCAGCCATCAATCCTTGAGGTCCAAAGATAGTTCCAGTGGCCCAAGTATAGAAAATCCTCTGGTCATTCAGGATCTTCTCCTGTCACCTCCACAGAGCTGGTGGCAAGTGCACCACTGCAGGGAGAGCAGGGTAGCCAAGCTTTATTTTTCCTTTTCATGTACTAGAGCATCAGTAGGAAATGGGAATAACAGGGAACATCCAGTGCCAGGCTGGAGCACACTCAGTGGCTGTCCAGTCTTGGAGATGTTCTGGAGTGCTGTCCCTGGGTGCATCTACAGCAAAGGTGAGTTTGGCACTCATGCTGAGCCCAGATGTTGCCCAGGGAGAAGGTGTCCCATGCTCCCATGGAGGGTCCACACTGTGCTGTGGAGACAGTGTGAAGGGTCCCACAGCTCTGGCTCTTTCATCCCTGAGAAACCTGCTCCTTCCATAACCTCCCTGCCCAGGCAAGCAGAGGGATTTCAGTCTGGACTGTGCCAGGGTGTCCATCCCACCAGAGACCTGAGCACCACGTGAAGGTTGGTCCCAGGACCTGCCAGGCCCTGCCAGGCTGAACTTCTTCTGTGCAGCCATGGGGAGATGGGGAGCAGGAGACTTCTCCTTCCAGGAATCTGCCCCCTTGCACAAGAGCTTATAAACTATACATTATAAATTGCAAACTAACTAATTAAAAAGCTTTATGATTAAATGGAACTGAAAATATTTTTCCCAGCAGTTGCCGGAAGAAATGATTAATCCCCCCCACTGCCTGCCTGTGACCTATTTTCTCATCACCAAGAGCCAGAGGGAGAATGGGGAGGAGGGGGGCTCCTTTGTAAGCTGTTAAATAGGTCCTGACCTATATTGCATAAATCACAGCCATTTATTTTGACCCTTGGAAATGATCCCAGAATACGTGGCAAGATGGATGAGTAGATAACAAGACAGATCTGGGAAGCAAGAGGGGTCCTTTCCCTGGGGACCCTCAATGTAGAGGCAGAAGATCTCAGGGAGTACATTCTCCTCCTCTCACTTTATCTCCTTCTTCCTTCCCCCTCCTGTTTTCTGAGGGAGGCTGTAAATAAAGGGAAATTTTGTCTAAAAAATGATCTTTGCAGGCAACCACATCTGCCTGTCCCATTGTCAGAGTCAGGGCACAGCGTGTCCCTGGTGAGGGGACAAGTGGCCCCACTCTCAGGCACTGCTGTTCATGGAGCTGGCACTAAGCCTGGCACACAGGGCAGAGCTGGGCTGAGGTTCTCCCTGTCCTGGTATTTCAGAGAACCATGGAAGCATCCCAGAATGGTTTAGGTTGGAAGGAACCTTAAAAATCATCCGGTGCCACCCCCTGCCATGGGCAGGGACACCTTCCACTGTCCCAGGCTGCTCCAAGCCCCATCCAACCTGGCCTTGGGCACTGCCAGAGATCCAGGGGCAGCCACAGCTGCTCTGGGCACCCTGTGCCAGGGCCTCACACCCTCACAGGGAACAATTCCTTCCTAATATCCCATCTGAATCCTTCCCAAAATCCCATCTATCCTTCCCCTCTGGCAGTGAGAAGCCATTCCCCCTTGCCCTAGCATTCCAGGCCCTTGTCCCCAGTCCCTCTCCAGCTCTCCTGGAGCCCCTTTAGGCTCCCCTGGAAAGGGCTCTGAGCTCTCCCCAGAGCCTTCTCTTCTCCAGAACACCCCCAGCTCTCCCAGCCTGGCTCCAGCATCTCCATGGCCTCCTCTGGACTCATCCCAGCAGCTCCAGGTCCTTTCTGTGCTGGGACCCAGAGCTGAGGGCAGCTCTGCAGAGACATCTCACCAGAGCAGGGCAGAGGGGCAGAGTTGTTTGAGCCCCATGGTTCAAAAAAAAACATGGTTTTTTTTTGCTGCTTCTTGGTCTGAAGAAACCCCAGCTCCATCTCTGCAACCCTGATATTTGTATGTGCACAAATACCCTGATATATATATATATACATACATATATATATATATATATATATATATATACAGCACATATCCTGGATCCTGCTCTGGCTGCTGGGCACAGCTGAGTCCAGCTTAGTCCAGCCATTGCAGTGCTGAGTTTGGCAATCAAAAGCCATTTACTGGATCCCTGGGAACAATCCCAAAATGCAGGGCTTTGGCTCTGCCGTGCTCTTCCCCTGCTTCCCATCAATCCAGCAGCTGGATGTGGTGTGTGACATATCCCAGGTGTGTTCTCACTCCACTGCCAGTCTGTGCAGAGGTGATTTCCTTCCAAATATTTCATTACAAACTGTCCCATGTGCTTCTGAATGCTCAGCAAAGATCTCTGGAGCTGGTTAAGTTGTTTCTGGTGGAATTTCTTTTTCCCCCAGTAGAAAATTATATTTTATTTTCATGAGAACAGATCAAATGAAGAATAGCAGCATACACATTGTGTATAAAAAGCACCTTGGCTGTTCATTTATAATAGATTCTCTTCTATATAAAGACATAAATTAAATTTAAAAAAATAGAAGAATTTATTTTAGCATTGACAGAAGAGAACTGTTCACAATGCCTGAAACAAAGGTGGATTTTTGTTTCCCTTTAACAGATTATTTATAACACTGCTATTCTTAGATGCCATTAAAAATGCCTGCACAAAGGCAACATTATGAGTTTCTTTCACGTGGAGTTGGAGCAAATCCACGCAGATTGTTGCACAAACACTGCCTGACGTGGCTGCTCTCTGCAACCCTCACCTTAAAGTTTTTTTTTTTTTCACTTCCAAGAGGCACCTGCCAACGTTTGTCTTATTAAAAAAAGTCTGTGTNAAGGGCTCTGAGCTCTCCCCAGAGCCTTCTCTTCTCCAGAACACCCCCAGCTCTCCCAGCCTGGCTCCAGCCTGGCTCCAGCATCTCCATGGCCTCCTCTGGACTCATCCCAGCAGCTCCAGGTCCTTTCTGTGCTGGGACCCAGAGCTGAGGGCAGCTCTGCAGAGACATCTCACCAGAGCAGGGCAGAGGGGCAGAGTTGTTTGAGCCCCATGGTTCAAAAAAAAACATGGTTTTTTTTTGCTGCTTCTTGGTCTGAAGAAACCCCAGCTCCATCTCTGCAACCCTGATATTTGTATGTGCACAAATACCCTGATATATATATATATACATACATATATATATATATATATATATATATATACAGCACATATCCTGGATCC
>VXBQ01006862.1:121176-150141 GCA_013400175.1 Phainopepla nitens | reverse complement strand
CAAACCCTGTGAGCTCTGCACTCCCCAACTCCTGTGAGCTCTGCACTCTGCAGCTCCCCAGCCCCTGTGAACTCTGCACTCCCAAACCCTGGGAGCCCCTCTGAGCTCCTGTGAGCCCCTTTGAGCTCCTGTGAGCTCTGCACTCCCCAGCCCAGTGAATTCTGCACTCCCACCCTCCCTGGGAGGAAATGTACTCTCGGCATGGGTGTGGAAAGAGTCTCCTGACTTTTGCCGGGGCACAAGGGGCTGTGAATCTGCTCCTGTCACCCGCGTCCTTGTGTCCCTCAGCAAAACGACGGGCAGTTCACGGTGATCCAGCTGGTGGGGATGCTGCGGGGCATCGCCGCGGGCATGAAGTACCTGGCGGACATGAACTACGTGCACCGGGACCTGGCCGCCCGCAACATCCTGGTCAACAGCAACCTGGTGTGCAAGGTGTCGGATTTCGGCCTCTCCCGCTTCCTGGAGGACGACACCTCCGACCCCACCTACACCAGCGCTCTGGTAATGCTGCTCCTCCAGCGAGGGAGGGGCGGGGGGAGAAGGAAAAAGTGGGAGAGGGAACTTTTTCGGGGTGGGACAGGAGAGCTCCAGGTCCCAGCTGAGAAAGACCAGTGAAATAAACTGAAGGAGATATTCCCTTGTAAGGTCCTGTCATTCCTGTGGGTAGTTGAGCCTTCCTCCAGACATGTCTGCAAACACACACGTGTCCCTGAAAAGGCTCTGGCTGGGATCATGCTCTGCACCTCCCCGTGTGATTTACCTGGGATCCTTTGAGATGGTGTGATTTACCTGGGATCCTCTGAAATGGATTTACCTGGGATCCTTTGAGAGGGTGTGATTTACCTGGGATCCTTTGAGAGGTTGTGATTTGCCTGGGATCCTTTGAGATGGATTTACCTGGGATCCTTTGAGAGGATGTGATTTGCCTGGGATCCTTTGAGATGGATTTACCTGGGATCCTTTGAGAGGATGTGATTTACCTGGGATCCGTTGAGAGGTTGTGATTTGCCTGGGATCCTTTGAGATGGATTTACCTGGGATCCTTTGAGAGGATGTGATTTACCTGGGATCCTTTGAGAGGTTGCGATTTGCCTGGGATCCTTTGAGATGGTGTGATTTACCTGGGATCCTTTGAGATGGTGTGATTTACCTAGGATCCTTTGAGATGAGACACTGCCCTGACAGATTTGTTGCCAGGGCAGCAAGTCTGGGGTTTTTACCATCACTGTCCAGTTGTGCTGCCCTGCTGTCTCTCCTCATGTCATCTCACTGGCTCAGCCCCAGGAAGGACAGACTGAAGTGTAGGAGATGTGGGTGGGTGCCAGATACTGATCTTCCAGAGAGTATCCAAATTAAACAGAAAAACACTCCTAAAAATCACCTCATGTAACAACTCCCCAGGGTCACCTTGGTGCCATAAACCCAAGTGCCACCAAGAGCTCGTGGCTCATGTCAGGCTGCAGAAGGTGTCCCAGGACCAGAGGATTATTTGTTTTTGCTCAGTGAGAGCTGAGCCAGGAATTCTCATAAATACCACACAGAAAGGCTCTGCACAGTGCATCAGGATCAATGCCCACAACAGGAATTCTTGGAAATCAGTCTTGATAGGGCTGGGGCATGACCTGTAGGAAATCACCTCTCCTGGATCTTTTGAAGCAGAGATGCCTGGCATAGCTCTTAGTAAATGTTATCAGTAGCTGAATACTTAACAAACACCTAAAAATGTGTGGGTTTATTCTCATCCATGTAGCTGCAGACATCAACTCGTCCATCTTACACAGCCATCAATGGTTTTTACAAACACTAATATCATTTATTTTTCACAACATGTTCCTTAGACCCAATTAAATTTCCCTTTGTTAACTAAATACATGGTGTTTACTGCTGTTCTCTATCCCTGGTTTTGTGCCTGTAGCTTTTCTCTCTAATAATAAATTCGTCATCCCTAATTTATTCTCCTTGAACTGTGGGCACTGTAGCAAGACATTTATTATCCATAATGACAGATTATGTGCACCTAACTGTATCAGAAGTATCTTCCTCTGCAAAATGGTTTTTATCACCATTCTCCCAGTGACCTTGTGTCCATGAGTGGGCAGAAGCCACAAGCTCTGGCCTGGGAGTTTCATGCTGGACCTTAGGAAAGTCTTCAGAGTGGTGAAGCTCCAGGTGAGACCCCACAGAGATGGGAGGTCTCACTGAAGTGAGTTCCCACAAGAATCCTGCAAAGTCTAATTTCTACTTTAAGACTTCTTTTTAGCCATTTTTAAAATCCACTGCTTGCCAGGAGTTCTGTCAAGAGCCTGCCTGATGGAGAGGACTTCCTGTTTGGTATGGGTTGCTTCGTTTTCCCCTCTTGTGGAAAACATAATATTTTGTCTGAGGTTTGTGGCTGCGAGGAGATTAAAGAGCATTATCTTTTTCATTATTCTGGCATGTGCTGGGGTTGAGTCCTCTGAAGTCCTGGGAGACCCTTAATAAGACATGGCAGTTGTTCATTGACAAAATATAATAGTTTTTAATCTCCTCACAGCCACAAAACACTTCTGCTTATTTTTTCAGCACAGGGGAAGATTTTCTCTTCAGAAGGTCCCTTGAGTGAATGGCTCAAGTCCAAAGCCCCTGGTAGAAAATCAGGAGGCAGGAAAGGCTTAAGCAGAGCCTTCAATCCCTGTGTTCCCATTTGTGGGTGCCACTCTTGTGCTTAACTCCTCAGTGGGAGTGGAGAGTCCTGAATTCTCCAGAGCTGGGTGCAGAGACCCCAGTGGCCACCCAGTCCATCCCATTTCCCACCAGTGACCCCCCTACCCCACATGGAAGGATCAGAACCTGCTGGATCAGGTGTATGTCCACAGACAGGCTGGGACACCAGGACTCAGCCCAGAAATTGCTTGCTTCAAAGAGTGGAAGCTGTAGAAAGCTGAAGAGGAAGGTGTTCTAATTCCCTTTATTCTGCTCTGGAGATAGCCAGGTGACAGCAAAAGCATGGAGGGAGATCAGTTTGGGTTTTTTACATTGCTGGCCATTCACTTGCTATCAAAGACTCTTTTAGCACCACGGGCATTTTGCCATGCTGAGGATCACTGGAGCAGGAGGCAGGGGAAGGAGCTGGCCTTGGTTAAGGTGATGAAGAGGAGACTGAGGGGACACCTCTAATAAAGAGACAGAGCCAAACTCTTTGCAGTGGCACCAGGTGATACAGTAAGGGTTCATAGACAAAAGCATGGCTGGGGAGGCTCAGGGTGAACACCAGGAAAAGCTCTTTCCTCAGGAGGGGCGGGTCACCAGGTGGGGAGAATCATCATCATTGAAGGCTTCCAGCGTGGCTGGACAATCCACATCCACCCTGAGGGACAGACAGTCCTGTGCTCCCTTCCCACTGCGGTTTTGCCAGGAAAATATTGTGCAGTCTGCTGGTTTTCAGTGCTGCTGCTCTCTCTGTTGCCATGCCCCGTTTGTGTCCTGCAGGGGGGGAAGATCCCAATCCGATGGACAGCACCTGAGGCCATTCAGTACCGAAAGTTCACCTCGGCCAGCGACGTGTGGAGCTACGGGATCGTCATGTGGGAGGTGATGTCCTACGGAGAGCGGCCCTACTGGGACATGACCAACCAGGATGTGAGTTCTTGGGAAGCCAGGGGCAGAAACACTGTAATGGGGAGCACTGCAAGGCCAAAGCGTGGCCACAGCCTGGCCCAGCCTGTGGCATGTCCAGAGTCTTGTCTGTTGTGGCAGATGAATCCAAGGTCAACACCTTTGGAAGCAGTAATGGGAATAATTTGGGGATTTATTCTGGCCCCGTGGTGCTGCTGTGGCAGAGATTGGGGATGGCACAGCACCCACTGCAGAGGGTTAAGAGGAGCACCCCAGGGGTGTTGGCGGGTGCTGAGAAAGGGAAGGAGCAGGTGGGTGGGAAAGGAGCTGAGATCTCCTGAGCTGAGAGCCTCTGGAGCAGAACTTCATCTGCTGGGATCACAGACACTCCAGGGAAGACTGTTACAAAGCCACACAATGGCTTGGGTTGGAAGAGACTTTTAAAGATTATTCCTTCCAACTCCCTGCCATGGTCAAGGACATCTTCTGCTAGATGGTCATTAAATTTCCCATGGGAAGCTTGGACTGTGGTCTGTGAGAAGCCAAGTATCTTAGACACAGCTAGAAACCAAAACCACAAGGTACTTCAGGACGTGCTCAATTTTAAATATTTCATTCCTCTGCTCTAATTCAGGTCAAACAGTTCCATGCACTCCTTGCTCCTGGGGATCCAGCAGTTCCCTGCAAGGATGGCCCCTGGCTGCAGTCCCCACCCTCACACAGCACTGCCATTTCCATTCTCCCTGGTGCTCTTGGTGTGGTACCTGGGGCTCAAAGCCCACCTGGCCAGGGGCAGTGAGTGCTGTGAGGAGGCTGCACCTGCACATGTGTGTCGGAAAGGCTCTGTTAACTCTGTCTCTCAGAACAGCTGCCCTTCCTCCCCTCCTGGGTACTCAGCCAAGGTCCTGGGTGGACCTAGGGGATGCAGAAAGCTTGTCCTGGCTCTTGGAGTTCTGCCTGGCTTCCAGTGTGTCTCAGAGCAGCCTCTGGGGAGTCCCTTGGAAGCCTTCAGACATGCACTTGCATCTCCACCACCCCGTGGGCTCCTAAGGCCTTGCCTTACAGGGAGAGGGTGAGAGCCAAGCTCCCACCTGACTCCTGTCCCTGTGGCAGATCAGACCTTTTCCATCTCAACAGATCTCCATCCGTGCCACATCAGGTTTCTCCAGAGTGGGACTACTTCCTCCCTGATGCCTGGTGGCAAATTTATTAACATGAATTCCTAAGCCTGGAGCAGGTGGATGATGCCTTAGAACCTTTGGCTGTTCACAGCCTCGCCCCAGCCTCTGTCACACCAGGAAAATGTTCCCATCAGTTCTTGGAGGCAGAGGGACAGGACTTAGGGATCTCCCTTTCTCAGCAAACACAATTTTCTTCCTGCTAAGCCACATTTGTCACTGTAGAGTTCACTCAGCAGCAATAAAAGACTCCACAGATCAGAAGGCCAAGAAGCTAAAAGCCGTTTATTAAGAAAAAACCCGACTTTTATAGATGAATTTGTTAGATAGATTCGTATTGGTTAGCAGGTTAGCAAGCAAAGACACCCCTCAGCCCATTGGTGAAAGGAGAACAACAACCTCTTGAGAAACATCTTAGGACAAACATCATGGATCTCACCTACAAACACCAGGTGCAGAGATTGTTTATAATTCTCTTCTCTGCACTCCCTCACAACCTCCCAGGATGCCTGAGAAAGCTGCTGATTCCTGTCTCTGACCAGGCTGGCAGCACCCACAGTCGTTGTCACCTCGGTTTCGAGCACATCCTGCACATTCCCCGTCCTTTGTCCCTCTCCTGGAGCCCTTCCCTGGCTGCTTTCTGGTGCCGCAGCCGCGGCAGCGCCGACGCCGAGCCGGGGGTGGCAGAGCCGTCCCCTCCCGCTGCGCGCCGCTGTCCCCAGCCCCTCTGCCCCTTCCCCTGCCGCAGGACACCATGCCCCACGAGCTGTCACCACTTAGGCACAGCTGGTCCTGCTGGGGAGGAGCGTGGCGGGTATTGAGGGCAGATTACCCTCCTGACCCTGGGGTGTGAGCGCCTGGGGCGGCCGCTGGCAGCGGAGAGAGCTGGGGCTGCCTCTGATGCGGCTGATGGCAGCGGGACTCGCCGTCAGAGATGAGTGCTTGGTGCTTGCGTGGGGCTGGTCCCCACCCTGCACCTCCCCTGGCACTGTTCTGGGCAGAGCTGACACCCAGGGAGCTGGGCTGGGACTCAGCAGCCCTTGGGAGGATCCCTGAGCCGCACAAAGCACATCAGAGCCGTGGAATCCTTGAGGCTGGAAAAGGCTCTGAGATCCTTGAGTCCAGCCATCACCACGTTCACCCTAAACGTGTCCCCAGCTGCCACATCCACACACCTCTTGAAGCCTTCCAGGGATGGTGACTCCACCACTTCCCTGCACAGCCTGTTTCAATGCTTGTCAACCCTTCTCATGAAGAAATTTTTCCCTGCCATCCAATCTAAACTTTCCCTGGTGCAACTTGAGGCCATTTACTCCAGTCCTGCCACTTGTTACCTGGGAGAAGAGACCAACCCTGTCCAGCTCCACCCTCCTGTCAGTGATTTGTAGAGTTACCTCTGGTCAGACCTTCACAGGCCCCATGGGGCCACCAAGATGTCCAGCCAGGGCAGCAGAGCTGGGGGAGGACTCTTCCATCTGGCAAGTTTTGGCAGCAGCAGTGCCAGCCCCATGTCTCAGGTCAGCCTGCTCAGCACCTTGGCCACACACAACAGTGCCTGCAGCACCTCCCAGTTCATTCCCTGCCTGGAGCCACAGACCATCTCAAACCCTGCCAGATGCCCCACCTCACAGTCTGGATTGTTTGGCATGGATCAGCCACCAGCCCTTGCCTGCTTCTCTCCCATTCCCATTCCCAGTATCCTTCACTTTCTCTGTGTAGTCTCCCTACTCAACAGTATGTCCACCACCATGAGTATGTCTTGGCTTCCCCAGGATGGGGGCACAGCCCTAGGGAATCCCACCAGGAAGATCTCTGTCCTTGGAATTGTGCAAGACATGGCTGGACAAAGCCATGGCAGCTTTGATCCCGTGGTGAGAATAGCCAGAGACATTGAGGTTCTTCCCTGGGGTCCCTGAGGGAGGTTCTGTCACTCTTCCTTCCCTTTTCCATCGTTCCCATGGAGAGTTGGTCAGTCAGGTTTCTCCTGATGTCTGCAGTATCCTCAGTTCTGTTTTTTGTCCTAACTTCTGGGTTTTGTTGCCTTGCACAAGCCCATCTCTGGTGTTGAAGGCTCCTTCTTCTCATCCTTCAGTGCCCGTGCTGTGCGTGGCCAGGGAGGCAGGAGACCCCTGCCTGTAGGTGCCTCTGGCAGAGGAACAGATGTTCCTGCTTCATCAAGGAGCTTCATCCCCGTTTGGCACCCAGCAGAGGATGGAGGGCTGCAGGTGCAGAGTGGCAGGGAGGTGGAGTTCCCCTTGAAGAAGATCCTCCAGCCCTTGTTCCAGTGGACGTTGTGGGATTTACCTCCCACACCAGGGGTTCCCTTACCTTCACAGTCTGTGCCAGGGTCAGGAACCAGGAATGAGACAAGCAGGACTCACTGGCTGTGGTCTGCAGGTGTTTATTATTTCTTTATCACAATTCAGAGCCTTAGATGGCAACAGGCTCAGCACACTTGGGTGACATGTGCCAACAAGACACAGAATGGACAATTTCAAGGGTTCTTATACAGATACCTTATCCAATTAAGTTTTACAAGGTATCTAACACGTAGTATGTTTTTTATTTTCCTACCAATTAATAATTATTCTTCAGTCACATAACATCTGCATTGTGACTTTGTCTAACCAATCACTGTGCCACCAAAACTGCAGAAAATGGAGTAGATGAAGAAGAAAGAAGACTAAGTTAACAACCAAAATCCTCCATCTTGTCTTTCATCTACCTTCCATACTAAAACCCAAACCCTACTTTTTCACCCTGTGACAAACTACAGTACCATCTACTATATACATTAACAAAAACTCAACTTCTCACAAAGTCCTGGAAGCTTTTTCCATGGCCAAAGACTAAAAGCTGTGCTCCCCTGAGAAATAAAACATCTCAGGACAGGCAAAGGAATATTTCCCGTGTCCTGGATTCCCACGACATTGCAAGACCAGACATTTTCCCAGATTGTATGGAGCAGTAAGGAGAGACCAAAGCCTTTTTGGATGAGCCTGGAGCTGCAGCGTGGCTTTGGTAAGGTGTGTGCAGCTCTTCTGTGCACACTGCAACCAAGTTCTCCTGGGCCTGGCTCTGCTGACTGGGGTCTGAGTCCTCCCCGTGGTGTTTGCACTTGCACAGGCCTGCAGGAAGATCCAGCTGTTCCTGCTGGCTGAGCACACCAGGCCACGGCAGGACCCTGGCACCTGGACGAGCTGGTTTGTGTCAGGAGCACAAAACACCTCTGGAGGATGGAAAACACAGGGACAGGCTCTCTGGATGGGGATGTTTCCCCAGCAGGCTGTTGTGCTGTGTCCAAGGGAAGCATGATCCCTTCTCTCTGACTCCCCTGCCTGGAGCTGTGGGATCACACATCCTGTCAGGGCAGCAGGGATGCTCCTTTCCCCAGATCAGGAGAGTCCTCCTGATAGTGCTGGCTGAGCAAAGCTGGTGTCACCTCCCAGGACCCCTCACACCTCACCTGCCCTGCTGAGGGCTGAAAATTTCAGCGTGAGGTGGGGATGAGATGGGAAGGCAGCAGTGAGTACAGGCTGCAGAATCAGTTGTGTCAGTCACCCTCAGGATCCAAGGAAAGGAGATAAATAAATTCATCATTTAGTATGAATTAAATAGGTTTTATCCCAGCTGTGTTGATGCCCCTTTCTCTTCCTGCAGGTGATAAATGCCATCGAGCAGGACTATCGGCTGCCACCACCCATGGACTGCCCCAATGCCCTTCACCAGCTGATGCTTGACTGTTGGCAGAAGGATCGAAACCACAGGCCCAAATTTGGGCAAATTGTCAACACCTTGGATAAAATGATCCGAAATCCAAACAGCCTGAAAGCCATGGCACCTCTCTCCTCTGGGTACGTGTCTCTGTCCTGCTCTGGTCCTTTGGCTCCTGTGATCAGGTCTGGTGTCCTCTGGGTCCTGGTGGCACCATCCCTGCACCCCTCAGGAGCTGCTTTAGAGCTTGGCCTCTGTTTGATCCTTTATAGGGAGAGCAGTAAAAGGTCATAGAATCACAGTCTGGGGTGGAAGAGACCTTAAAGCCCATTTCATTCCACCTCCTGCCATGGGCAGGGACACCTCTCACTGTCCCAGGGTGCTCCAAGCCCCATCCAAGCTGGCCTGGGACACTGCCAGGCTTGGGGCATCCACAAAGCAGGGGTGCAGATGTGAAGGTCCCTCTCCTTGGGCAGCTCTGGTGAGCACAGGCAGCTCTTGGACAGTGCACTCTGCACACAGAGGAGCACTTGGTGTCGTGCACGTGGGGGTGCTGGGGCAGTGTGATTGTTCTGGGGCTCCAGTCCCACTGCACTGGGAGCAGATAAATCCCCTGAGGCAGTGTGGAGTTCCCCTGGGCTGGCTGGGTTACAGCAGTGTGAGGGAAGCACTGCTCCTACACAGGAATGAGCCTTCTCCCCATGCACAGCCAGGATTTAAAGCTGCAGCTCATCATCTCTGATGGCTCCTGCCTCTTCTGCATGAACTGATCCAGAAAGGCCTCCCTGATGCTCTGCACAGTCCTTCCCTTGGCACAGCAGTGATTTCTGGGTGGAATCCCACAATCCAGGGCAGTGCCTGCACTGGAATCTCACTGATGCAGTGCCTCCAGCTGCTGGAGGAGGCAGGAGCAGTCGTGCCTGCAGCTCCTGCTCTGTCACTGCCCATTTCTGTGTTGCAGGATGAACCTCCCCCTCCTTGACCGCACAATCCCGGATTACACCAGCTTCAACACTGTGGATGAGTGGCTGGATGCCATCAAGATGAGCCAGTACAAGGAGAGCTTTGCCAGTGCTGGTTTCACCACCTTTGATGTAGTATCTCAGATGACTGTAGAGTAAGTGCCCAGGCTTTGAGTCCCAAAGCACAAGTCCCAGCAGTTTTGCAACAGTTGGTATTGAATTAGATTTTATTTTCATGTGATGTAGTTTTACTTTTATAGAGTTATTACTTTGTGGAGCCACTTTTAATCTATTCAGTCTCCAGACCATGTGTCTGTCACTCTGCACCTGCAGAATTCCTCTCCCCACTGCCACTCTGTGAAAATGAACACCCCAGCCAAGGGTGTCCCACATGGAACAGAGATTTCAGGCTGGCATCAGACAGTTCTCCAGAGCACTTGTGAACTCTGCAGTCCTCTTGGATGGCTGATGTATTGATGGAGACAAGCGTGGTGCAGAGTTCTGCCTAAGAAAGGCAGAATCACAGAGTGGTTATAGTTGAAAGAGACCACTGGATCCAGTCCAACCTCCATCCTCAAGCATGGCCTTCTAGAGCTCCTCACTCAGGATTATATCTGTGGAAAGAGATTCCAGACCCTCTCTGGGACGCCTGTTCCACCCACACAGTAAAGAATACTTCCTCATGTTCAGGTGGATCTTTTTGGGCATCAGTTTTTTCCCATTGCCTCTCAGCCTGTTGCTGTGCCACACCTGGCTCCAGCCTCTGCCACGTCCCTCAGTAAGATCCCCTTGTGGGAGGTGGTTTCAGGTTTGTTCTGCATCCACTAAAAATGTCCTGCATCTACAAAAATCATCCTGCAGTGACAAATCCTTAGCTAGTTCTTCAGAGAAATCAGGCAGCTGAAATCCCACTTCTGGTGGGTTTTGAAATCCCTTGAGGTTGGCTGGGACTTTGATGCCTCTGCTGAAAGATTTGTGGCTGGCTGCAGAAACCCTCAGAAAGGGCCAAGCATTAGGGCTGTCTGTAAGGGCTGCAGTGTCTCTCTGAGGGAGGTTTTTGGATTTGGTGCTTAAATCCAGATCTTAAATCTCCCAGTGAATCAGAATCCATTCTCTCAAACAGCCACTGTGACCTTCTCTGGCTTTTTGTTCTGATTTGCTGCTGGGAAGCTCCCATGGCTGTTTTGGGATTTCTGTGGTGCAATCCCAAGGCCCTGGGGATGATTTTGGCACAGTATTGGCTGTGTTTATGCAACAAAAAGAGAGACAGCCCACGAAATCTGAAGGGTGGGGAAGAACTTTGAGCAAAGAGAGGTATCAGACCACAACCCACCCCTGCCTGGGTTCTGCTCTTTGCAATACCTGACAGCAAGCAGGATGCAGACAATCAATGCTGGCTGTTCTTTCACAGGCATCCTCAGTGTCCCTTAAATGCCACTTCTCCCTGTCCCTTACTGTGTCCCTCAAGTCCTCTCCAAGAGCCATCACCACGATTCCAAGGGTGTCCTCAGCTCATGTCCCACCAGTTTGGGCAAACTTCCATTCCACACTCCTCCCCTGCTTGGTTGGATGTACAATAGACAGTCCAAGTCCTTTTTTCTTGGAAAACTGTGGTGTGACAGGACTTGACATCACCCCCCTGATGTTCACTGGCCTTTGCAGAAGTTGATAGGAATGTCAGTGGAGCTGCTAGTTCACCCAAATTTGGAGAGCCAGCAAAGTGTGAATGTTCCCTGCAAACTGACTCAGTTCACCAAATCCACACGGTCTCAACACTGACCTGCTGGAAAGGGTTCTCACTGCTTTGTCTACAGGCTGGGACACCAAATTATCTTGCAAGAATCACAGAACCATTTGAGTTGGAAGGGACCTGTAAGACACCTCCCACTGTCCCAGGGTGCTCCCAGCCCCATCCAGCCTGGCCTTGGGCACTGCCAAGGATCCACAGCTTCTCTGGGCACCTGTGCCAGGGCCTCACACCCTCTGAGCAAAGAATTCCTTCCCAATATCCAATCAAATATTGAATGTCCAGGAGAGTAGGCTTGGAATCACAGGGTTATGCAGAGCCACAGTTTTATTCTGGTTTACAGACATGAGCGAAGAATTTTTTCCACCCTTTGGAGCTCCTCTTTACCCTTCTTTGCCAGATAACCTCCACTCTAAACACAGCAGAGGTTTTGCTTCCCCTTAAACATCTGTTTCTAACACTCAAGGGACAAAAGGCACCTGAAATTCCTTCAAGTCAGGTTTGGGTCACGTGGCCTCCCATCCCCTGATGGGAAGAAGAAGAAGATCTGAAGATTTCATGACTGAGGTTTATTCACCCAGGGGGAGATGAGAGCAAATCAGCTGGAGACACAGATAGGACCAATTTAGAGCCACACTCATGCTCTTGGCATGACTTTTATTTCTCTCTGATGTCTAAATCTATAAAAAATAGAAGCTGTCCAAAAATGAGATTGCCATGATTTAACAAGAGGATAAGTGCAAAAATTTATCACTTCATGGTCTTAGCAGCTCAAAGGAAGAGCATCAAGAACAGGATCATCTGCATGTGGGGGTCAGATCTACACTGAGGAGGGGCAGGACATCCCTGTTTGTGTCTCCAGGGGTAGAAAAAAATGGGTTAGTGTGTCACAAAATGAAAAAAAATCCAAAATCCAAAACAGTACAAGGGTAAAAATTTTAAGACAAATTGACTCACAAGCAGAGAGCAGAGCCTGTGGCATTTGGTTTCACACTCTCTGTTGAGGTTCAGGACTCTGAGGGTGCTGCAGGTAGGTGGAAAGTGCAAAGATTGGACAATAAGCAAGAAAGAGTGAAAGAGTAGAGGTTTCCCAGGGTTTGCATCTGTTTGTTTTATTCATGGAAGAAATCTGTGGGAACTTCAGCTCCCTACATATTGTTCTCATGGACACCTAGAACCAGGGAATCACAGAATCACAGAATGGTTTGAGTTGAAAGGGGCCTTAAAGATAATTTTAAACACTTTCTACGATCTTGTTGTTGTGCTGTGAGAAAATACCTCCTGATATTTGTGTTTGTTTCCTTTCCTCCCAAAGGGACATTCTGCGAGTCGGGGTCACTTTAGCAGGACACCAGAAGAAAATTCTGAACAGTATCCAGGTGATGAGAGCACAGATGAACCAAATCCAGTCTGTGGAGGTTTGATAGCTGCCTGTCCTCCCACTCCTCCTCCTCGAGGCCCTGCTCCCCTTTGCCCCTGTATGTCCAAGCTCCAGTTCCTGAGTGTTCTGCATGGACCAGAGACAGGCAGCTGCTCTGAGGATCACAGCAGCAGGAGGGAACACCCTGTCCTCAACCATGAGAAGCTGCCAAGAGCTTCTAGAATTTAAGCAATGGAAAAAGGGAACAAAATAAAAATAAAAAAAAAAAGACAACTATTTTGAAAAAAACAAAAAAACAAAACACAAAACCACGAACAAACTGCAAAATATTTTTAAATAATAATAAAGCAATTGCATTCTTGAAAAGGGCTCCAAGACCAATGGGAGTCTCCAAAGGAAGAGAAAAGAGCAGCTTCATGTTTCCTCTTGCATAAGGCTGCTGCAGCTGGACCCAGGCACCCCTGGAGCAGTGGGACTTCTCCAGGAAGAGGAATGCAAGGAAAGGCCACGAGAAGCACATCTCTTCCTCCCTCCCGTGGGCTCTGGCCCTTCCCCAGAGCCCCTGTGAGCAGATCAAACAAAGAGCTGAAGCTCTTTGGTGCTGTGGAACCAAGTGCATCTCAGAAACTGATGGACTTCTTCAAAAGTTGAAGACTTTTTTTTTTTTAAAAAAAACAAAAACAAAAACCACAACAAATAAACTAAGACTAGAGGAGGCTGTTTCCGACAAATGAGAAGGAATCTGTAACGCCTGGGGGGGTGGGGATGGGGAAAAAAACCAATCCTTTTTACATCTCTTATTTTCTCTTGTCATGGAACAGTTTTGTGAGTGACAGTTTCCTAAGGGTCCGTCCATCCACCCTCCAATGGCATCGTGTCTCATACATATCATTGCTCAAGACTTTTAGTGATATCCTTTCTAGATGCCAATGATCTTTTCCCAGAAGACTTCCCAAGTACAGTATGTAGTAGTTTTTGATTACAAATGCTGACGTGTACCTTTATTTTTCAGTTGTCATTGTTGGGAGATTTGTCCTTTTACATTGTTTTGTTAACACCGGGTTGTGAGTTTGGGGTTGGAAATTTTCGGTTGGTTGGGGGTTTGGTTTTTTATTTTTTTTCATGAAAAAGAAATGACATCTCCAAGAATCATATCATCCAAGAACTTAAATCCCTTCCCTGTGGAAGGAAAAATTGCAGCTTATTGACCATGTGCCAGGAGAAAAAGGTTTTTTTATATGCACATTTCCTCCCGTTTGCTTATTTGTTCTTTCCAATTGGTCGTGGCACAACAGATGTTTGTGGCTGTTGAGGTTCCAGGTGTTTGCCAAGGTGGCCACCAGCTTAGCTTGGGGTGAGCAGCATCACAGGGGGGCTGGGAGGGAAAGGTGGGATGGGTTTAGTGAGGAAATTATGACTCCACAGCTGGCTTCAGAGCCCTTTGGAAATGTCTGGCTGCTGAGGAAGGTGTTGGATTGGTGCAGGGGAAAGGCAGGGCGAGCCCAGTGCTCTCAGAGGAGCTCATGGCACAGCGTTTTGGAGTGGGGCTTGTGTTATCTGCAGGTGGGGATGGGTCCCTGCAGGTGCCAGGCTGTGCAGGAGGGCTCTCTGCCCTGGGGACCCTGTCCCTTTGTTGGGTGATGCAGCTTCAGGCTCAGCCCCTCACATCAGAGAGAGCCTGGGGCAGCAAAAACTCCAATCCCAGCTCTCAGGAGGCAAAATGCTGTGGTTGAAGCTGAATGATAAATCAATGGGTTTCTAAAATAACTGAAATAAATTCTTTAGACTGACCAGGGCTTTGGGATGTGTGAATGCCACCAGCCAAGCACAGGGAGGTGCAGATGAGAATCAGGTTGTTCTCCCTGCCCAGCATCACTTTGCATCCTTTGAAGTGTTCCACACGTGGCATTTTGCCACCCATCTCCTGGTCATGGTGTTTACAAGCCCTTGTCTGCCCCTGCCATGCCATTCCTGGGCTCCTCCTCTTGTTTCTGGCAGCGAGGAGTGTTGAAGGCACGTTCACTGGGAGCTGCCTGGCTGTATTTTCCAGGAGCTGAATCCAAGAGGAAGTGTGTCTGCTGTGGATGAAAATCCCAAGCTGTCTAGACCTCTGTGGCCAGACATCATCTCCCCAGACTGCTTGTAAAATATGAGGCCATTTATTAAATACTTTTAGCATTTTCTACTGCCAGACCAGATCCAACAACAAAGCCCTTGTGAGTGGCATCAGGGCAGTCCCTACAAGTGAGACTTCTCTCCTGAGCTCTTGCCCTGTCCCAGGGATTGCTGCTCCAGCAGCAGGGGCTTTCAGTGGAGGAATTGTCCCTCCAGCCCCTGTTCACCCAAAATCTCCAGTGCAGTGTTGTGTTTGTGTTTGCATCCAGCCCAGCCCTGGGTTTGCAGCTCTGGGCATGCCTGTAGTGATGGGAACAGGGCAGGAGGTGTGTGCTGGGTGCCAGGGTCCTGTCCTGAGCTCAGTGCCCACAGGACATGCCCTGTGACAGCCCCAGCATTTCCCAGCGTGGCTGGCAGGTGGCACAGGGTGGTGAAGGGGGCTGTAGGCAGGGGGTGTGCAGGTGGTACCTGCATGGGCAGCTCTCTGCCCTAAATCCAGCCTGTGTGTCCAGAGGGATACTTGCAATGCCTGTGCATCCAAAAAGCACTTGCTGCTGGTCAGGGGATGGGCTCAGCTTTGAAGTGACATCAGAAATCACTGGAGTTGGTTAAACCACAGGAAGTGTTTGCAGAGGGCACCCAGGGAAACCAGGAGCTCCCAGGTGTGGTGTGGGAGCCTCCCCTGGTGCTTCTGTCCCCCATGGTGGCCGCTGTTCTTTGACCAGGAGCAGTGGTCACTGTCCCAAAGGCAGTGGGGCTGTCTGGTGGCACTGCAGGGTGAGGGCAGGACCGTGCTGTGCCAAGTGCCAGCCACAGCCAGCAGTGACCCCGTGCCCCAGAGCTCTGCCAGGAGAGCTCTGCCTGCAAAACTCACCAGCAGATTCCCGTGGGGCAGCCATGTGGAAGGAGCACATGGTGCCCCTCACTTGTCCTCCCCAGACAATTCCTGACTGTTCTCTGCCACCCCCTGCACTCCTGCAGACACTAAGGAGGAGCAATGCCCAGGCAGCATCCCTTCAGAGCCACCCAGGCCTTGGAAGGGCGCTTCAGGTCCTCTTCATTTGGAGACATTTTGTCTCAATGCACTGAATCTCCTCGCTGGCTGCTTCAGACACATCTACCTGCCAGACCCAGCCCACTGTGAAGGACAGGTCCCAGTGCCACAGCCCCCAGAGCTGTGGCAGCCATCTGCAGGACAGAGAAAGCACATCCTTGTCTCTTCTTCTGACCAAAAAATTCACGTGGTGGTGGTACTAAAAGTAACACCTTCCCATCTGTTTATAGCAGACATGGCTGTGACATCTGTGTTTGGCTGTGTAGGACTAATGGAGAGCTGGACTAAAATAGACATGGTCCAGAAAACACTGCAGTTTTCTGCATCCCTCAGCTCTCCTGGGAGCACGAGGAACCGAGTTCCTGTCAAGTGCTTTGGTTGTAAACGCCTCTGGCACATGCTGCAGAGAGAGGGCAGAGGCACTGGAGTGACAATAACATATTTATTTCATGGGTCTCCAATGTACTGCTACGAAATGGGAGTCTAATGGAAAACTCAGCGTGTTCCAAGGGGAAAAGGGGAAAAGGCACTTGCTACCATTGACACTGTGAAATGCTGTTGTGCATGTGCATGTGTGCATGTGTGGGTACTTAACAAAAATCATCACGTGGAGATTTTCAGGCAGCTTGTTGCAATTTTCACGTTTCCCCTCTACCTTTCAAGCTACCTCCCAGCCCTTCCCTTCTCCCATTCCCATCTCCAGCCTGTGGAGGGCATTTTGTGGGAATGCTGAGCAGTTGGAAGTTCTCAGTTGGTTGGACATTGATAAGTTCAAATCTTGCAGAGCATCACAGGGCAGGGCAGAGCAGAGGAAGCAAAGCATATGTGGACTGTAAAAAGTTAAAGTACATTTTGTGGGTCATTTCCTGCTGTTGCCACCAGCCCATTTGCTGGAATTACAGCCCGGGGGTGTGAAGGAGAAAGGAAAAACCTGTAAGGTTTTTACAAACCTGTGAGATGCATCACTGCCATGAGGAATCACTTGTCCTGGTGGCTGTGGGGACGCAAAACAGGGCACTGTGAGCTGCACATCCCCTCCCTAAAGGATCTTCTCTCCTCCCTGGTAAACCCTGAGAACTGCCTTTCCTGAATTAGTGGAGATTTGTGCTTTTCAGCAGCCGAGGAGTTCCTCCTCTCCATAACAGGCAGCAGTCCATGCTTGGGGCTGGCAGTGTCCCAGGTGGCTGTGGCTGTCCAGGGTTTGCCACTGCTGGAGAGCTCCTTGAGTGCTCTGATCCCAGCGTGGATGGGATCCCTCCTGTGGCTCCACAGCAGGGTCAGCTCCTGGGCATCACACCAGGGTGAGGGAGAGGCTGAAGGGCCCGGGGACACAGCAGAGCTTCATCCTTGTGATGAAGGGGATGATGGGGACACAGGGACTGCTGGCTGCTGCCATCCTCCCTCTCCCCAGACCAGGATCCTGCTCTCTTCACTGGCTGCTTGAGCACTGCCTAGAGCAGCTCCCTCCTGGCCTGGCCTGAGCTGAGCTGAGGGACCTTCATCAGTGTCAGCTGCTGGCTGGACTGCAGAGCTTTCCCCACATCCCCTGATGCCCCTGTGTTCTTGGAATTTGGGTTAAAGGAAAGGATCTTTCCCAGGAATCATCACCCAGGCTGCAGATTGGCAGTAGCCTGAGAGAGAACCTCTTGGAGGGTTTGAGCAGCTGAGGAAATTTCTTGTTCTGTTTGCCAGGCTGATTTATATGAATCCTAGATTCAGGGCTTGAACTCTGCTGCATTGTTAGCAGTTGTATCCTCTGATGATGCAATAAATCTGGGACTGCCTTGGATGTACAAATCCATAGCACTGCAAGTGTCACATCAGTCTGGTTTGGTTTAGTGGAGTTTATTGTTTTAATGTAAATCATCTTCTTTCCTGCATGTCTGACTCGGGGCTGATTTAATGTAGGTCTTTTTCCATCCTCAAAAATGTTACATATTTGCAAGTTCTTCACATACAGGATTCAACTTTTTTTTATCTACAGTCACGTTTTGGCCTTTTTTATTTAAACTTGTTCAGGATGTCTTTGCTTCTTGTAAATCTTTGCCCTTCCCAAAGACAGGACACAACCTTGGCCTGTGTTTGCTTCCATATGTGTTCCAATCTTCCACTGCTCTCCTAGAAAACTCCCTGCGCTCTCCAAATATTTCCTGGAATTTACCTCCTTGCTGTCCCTGTGTTAACTCCTGCCAACTCCACTGACAAATGTTATTTGCAGAAATTTGGTCTCCCCACAGATCTTTTCCTGAATCTGCATTCCTGCTGTCTTAAAACTTATTCAGCAGTTCCTCTCCCTTTTTTTTTTTTGTGGGTTTTTTTTTTGTTTTGTTTTGTTTTGTTTGTTTGTTTGTTTGTTTGTTTGTTTGTTGTTTTTGTTTTTCCCTTTTTAAATTCTGCAAGGAATTCCTCTGTGGGCTCTGCAGGAGTGCAGCAGCAGTGCCACTCTGTCCCCCTGTCTGATTCCACTGGGCCATCCCAGTGCCCCCACTGCCATCCCTGCAAACAAACCACAGCTCAGCCTCGCATGCCTCATTTTCTATGAGGAACTCCCTTTTGCCTTCATGAGAAAAAAGAACAACAAACACTTGGTTGATCCATTTCCAGCTCTTTTGTTCCAGTAAACTTCAGGAATTTTTCACTTGCGTCTACTGTAGCTTCTACTTCTGCCTCTGGGGTCAGTCTGGAGCTCTTGCACAGTTGTTGTGCCACATCCTTTGGTTATTCCAACTAAATGGAAGGGAAGGAATAAATTTTGCCTTTAAGAGCCAAACAGCTGTGCTAGGAAAAACTAATGGAAGGGGTTCAAGGAGGAGTCCTGCCCATGAACAAGATGATCTGTAAGGTCCTTTCCAACCCAAACCATCCCAGGATTCCCTGAGGACTGGGGGAAGTAGGTTACTCTACCTGAGGATGAAGCTGGCAGTCAGATCCCCTTTTCCCCAAACTGCCTTTGGTCTGCACTTCCAGCTCACTGACTCCAGGCTGAGTGGGCTGGGTTGGGAGATGGAGGTTGATAAAATCACCAGTGTGGGACAGATGGTGTGGCAAACCCACAGCCTGGCTTGGCCTTTGCTGGTGGAGAATAAATGAGAAATCTCTGATTGCTCTCAAATATTGGCATTCAGGAGCCTTCACACAAGGTCACGAGCCAGTGAATTTTTGATGTGCTGGCTCTGCAAATGCTGGAGATGCTTTTGTTCTCCTCCACTCAAAAGGGACACAGAGAAATGAAGAAATAAATATCCAGATAGGTGCAGCCAGATCAGGGCTTCTGTAACAGACAGAAGATTGTGGGAGGTATAAAAGATAAATAGATTTTAATTCTTGGTTCTGGCAGAGGTAATCCACAATGATAAAAGTTTCATGCCCTTAAATCAGGAAAGGTGTGAGAAAGGTGAGAAAGCAGCAGTCACTGTTTGTGACAGTAACAGCTTGAAGGCAGGGGAAGCAGAATATTCCTTGGCACAGAGCAGAGAGATTGGAGGGGGAACTCATGGCTGGAACATGGATACTCAGCACTAGATGGATTGGTGGGAAAAGGAGAAATGACTTTAAGCTAGAGGAGGATATGTTTAGATTGGATTTTAGGAAGAAACTGTTCCCTGTGAGGGTGTGAGGCCCTGGCACAGGTGCCCAGAGCAGCTGTGGCTGCCCCTGGATCCCTGGCAGTGCCCAAGGCCAGGCTGGATGGGGTTGGAACAACCTGGGATGGTGGAAGGTGTCTCTGCCATGGCAAGGGGTGGGTTGGGATGGGCTTTAAGGTCCTTTCCTACCCAAACCATTTTGGGATTCAAAAGATGACTGGACAAACTTTTAAAATAATAATCTCCTCGACACAGAAATACCTCTTCCAGTTTTTCTGGGTCACAGATGCCTGAGGGCACAGGGTGTGTAAGAGGATTCCTGCAGAAATTCTTTTATTCTGTTGTGTTCTTGGCACTGACACATTCTCCATCTTTTAAAAGCCCAAACACTCCATCAAGCATCATTGATTTTCCATTTTCACTCTTTCTGGGGAAGGATTTCAGTGTGGAGCCAGAGGGTTCCCCCATGTCAGAGGAAACCACTTGCTTCCTCCTCCCAATTCCTTGTGCATCCCAAGGCATCCCTGGGGCTCAGAGCTGCACTGGGACATCAGTGCCTCAAAAAGGCACTTTTCATCAGCTGGAAAAGCACAAAAAGGGAGATTGACTGGGTGATCCATCATGTGTTGGATGTGGAAGCTCTCTGTGGAAGCATTCTTACCTCAAACCTTCTTTCATGACCCAGAGAGTGCTGGGTATGAGAGATCCCTTCCTCTGCTCTGGGGTGGTTTCTGACAGTGAGATTTGTCCCTCTGCATTGGCTGGCTCAGCCTTGTGACCTGCTGGTTGTTTGGGAATCAGACCAGGAGTCCAACTGGACGTGTCAGAGCTGCCTCTGGGTTAAAATGCACGAAAGGAGACTGGGACAAGCTTCTGAAATGGGCAAAAAGCTCTTGGTGCAATGGAGCAACTCAGGGCTGGGCTGGGGGAGTGCAGGGAAATCCCAGAGGGGCCCCAGAGCAGGCACTGAGTGCTGAGGGCTCCAGGACAAGATCCAGGCAGGGATTAAGTGCAAGGTTCAGTTTTGAGTGCTGGCCCAGCTCTGAAGGTGAATTTGTTCTTTATGTCCTGGGGACAGCTTAGATGCAGACATTAAAACCCTTGATGGCACGAGTGAAAAGCTCTGTGACATGGGCAGGGATTTCTGTCCCTCTGCAGGGCAGCCCAGGAATGTGGGAGAAGGGTCAGGCTGGAGCTGGAGGGTCCCTGATTTGTGTTCCTGGCCCCTGCAGACCCCTGTGAGCTGTAGGGAACAGGGAAGGGACAGGTTTGGTGCACTTGTGCTTCTTGCTTGGCCTGGCCTGGGCTCTGATCTCCAGGTGGAACTGATGGGTTCATGAGCTCTCTGATGGTTCTTTTCTTCATCTAAAAAATCCCAGCTCCTGTGTCTAGGATCCCAGGAGCATTGGGATCACAGGAAAATCCCAGCTTTTAGTGAGAGACAGCCCAACCCTCATGTGAGGCAGCCAAGGTTCAGGGGCCCAGCTCCCTCTGCCCACTGTGTCCATTCCCAGCCTACCTGAGCACCTCCTGGTGTGTCCTAGAGCCCAGCCCAGGCTTCCCACAGGACTCAGGTACAGAGAAATAAAGTTCAGATTGCCCAGTCAGGAGTTCCCCAAATCCTCCAGGGTTCTGGAGTGAGGACTTGCTCGGGGTGAGGCCGTCAGGTGTGCCTGGGTCCCTCAGGTCTGGAGAAGCACTGACCATCCACCCTTCAAGCTCCAGAGTTTTCTTTCAAGCTGTTGAGCAGTGGAGGCAAGTGAAACAGCCCAGCTGCCCCTGCCCAGGGTCAGCCATGGGCAGAGGGACAGACAGACAAGTGTGGGCATCCCTGTCTCATCCACCAGTGGGATCTGAGCAGGGAAAAGCCTGGTTTGAGCAGGAGGACGGAAAGCCTCCCTGGAGGGTGAGGGAGTTGGAGGCACTAAGCAGGAGCTGCAGGATGCCCTGACAAGGACAGCAATCCCTGGGGCCAGGCTCTGGGGTCCTCCTGGATCCCCCAGGTTCCTCAGGATGGTCCTCCCAGAGCCCACATCACAGCACATCCCCTGCCATCCTGCTGGAGCTGGAGGGGGAGAAACCAAGGATCAGAGGTGGGAGCTTGCATCTCCTCCTTCTGTTGTGGATCCACAGCCCCTGCATTGGAGGAGATTCCTGTTGGGTGCCCTCCTCCAGTGACTTCTCCATTCACTCTTCAGCCTGTGACTCTTGCACCCTTTTCTTTGCCACTGCTTTCCTCCACCTTCAGCTCTCTCTGTGCTGTTTCTCTGCCCCCTGTCCCTCCCCAGTGTGGAAGGGCTGGCTGGTTTGTTCAGGTTTGGGCCATTGCCAGGGATTCCCTTCCTTGGAGCTGGCTCAGCATATCTCTGCAGGGAACCTCTGCTTGGCTGCATCTCTTCCCATGGGAAAAAATCCCCCCTTTGCCTCCCTTTCTTCCTGGAAACATCCACCTCACATCACAGATCTGGATAAAGAAGTAGAAAGTTGTATAAAAGCAGGTCAGGTGTGTCAGGACCCCTGGCCAACGTTCCCTGGGATAGTTCAGGAAAACAGGGTCCAACCCTGCCTCTTGGCACAGGTGAAGGAGCTCATCCCTTGTGTCAGAACACGATTTGTATCTCCAGGTTTGCTTTGGAAAGGCTTTGCTGACCTTGTGTCACTCCCTGCTGTGCTGTTTGGGTTGATGTGAGCTCTGCCCAGGGAGTGCTTTGAGGCCCTGGTTGAAGTTTGGGGAGCCTGGGGGTGTTCCAGCCCCTGAAGGCAGAGCTGAGGTGTCGCAGTTCTTGCTGGATTAATGACCCTGGTGCTTCCAAGCACATCCCAAATGAAGGCATGACCCATCTCACCTCCCCAGGGTGTGATCTGAGAGCTTTGGGGAGCAGGACACAGGAGTCTGGGAGCTCAGAGAGCTCATGGAGAGCAGGACACAGGGGTTTGGGAGCCCAGAAAGCCTGTGGAGAGCAGGACACAGGGGTTTGGGGCTCAGAGAGTTCATGGAGAGCAGGACACAGGGGTTTGGGGCTCAGAGAGTTCATGGGGAACAGGACACTGGGGTTTGGGAGCTCAGAGAGTTTATGGGGAGCAAGACACAGGGGTTTGGGGCTCAGAGAGTTCATGGGGAACAGGACACAGGGGTTTGGGAGCCCAGAAAGCTCATGGGGAGCAGGACACAGGGGTTTGGGAGCCCAGAAAGCCTGTGGGGAGCAGGACACAGGGGTTTGGGAGCTCAGAGATCTCTCAGGATGAGCTGGGCACAGGTATCCAAACCTCATTCCTGTGCCATCATCTACCCATGGGCTTCTGAGGAACTGAAGAGCCAATGTAGCTCTCCATGCCCCCATTCCAAAAGACTCCTTGCAGGGAAGATCTTTTCCTAGCTCAGATAGCAAATCCCAGGAAGGTCCCAGAGGGAAGGGAAGGGTGACATTGAGGTGGCAGGTGGCAGTGAAATGTGGCAGGGAATTCTCTTGTCCATTGGGGCATTGGTTCCTGTGATCTGCTTGTGGAGTCCTCCCACAGGAGGGAAATGTCCACAGGTGTTTATGGGAAATGTCCACAGGTGTTTGTGGAAATGTCCACAGGTATCTGTGGGAAATGTCCACAGGTGTCTGTGGAAATTTCCACAGGTGTTTGTGGGGAAATGTCCACAGGTGTTTGTGGAAATGTCCACAGGTGTCTGTGGGAAATGTCCACAGGTGTTTATGGGAAATGTCCACAGGTGTCTGTGGAAATTTCCACAGGTGTTTGTGGAAATTTCCACAGGTGTCTGTGGAAATGTCCCCAGGTGTTTGTGGAAATGTCCTTCCCTGTAAGGTTTGTGGAGGAGCTGCCAGTGGCACCGGGAAGGTTTGCAGGGAGAGGAGGCTTTGCCAGGCTCTGACCTCGTGCTCATGGCTCTGGAAGGAGCTGGAGAGTGGGATGAGGAATGGGATGAGTCCTTCAGCCCCACAAAAACAAGGGTGTCGAGTTAACACTGTGTCCTGTCCTCCCCTGCCACCAGTCCCAGGATCCACCAGCTGGGCTCCAGGGTGTCCCCAGGCCTGTGTTCCTGCTCTTCCCCTGTGTTGGCCGTGACCCTGAGGACAACAGAACACTTTACATGACAGTATTTGTATTTTTTTTTTTTTAATTGTGAATGGGGAGATCGTGTGCAGGTCCTTGTTACACAGGGATGTGTCTTCCATTCAGCCCAGGGCTTCCCTGGCTTTGTCAGATGTCTTTCGATGTTACTGAGAATAAATAAATAAAATAAATAAATCAGATGTATTTATAAAGGAAACAGAAACCTGCTGCTCCAATGCCTTTGTAGGAGTATTTTTAACAAAACATTTTTTCAAAATAAATGTGAATTGTAAAGTTTGAAGCATTTGCTTGTGGCTTTCCTTTCTTGGTGCTTTGTCCAACTTTTCCCCTTCCCAATAATCCTGCTTGGGTGTAAATATGAAAGTAAAGAGAAATATTGATTACTTAAAAGGGGGAAAACGTGCCCAGAACTTGTTTAGTGCCTGGTGAATGACTGCAAGATAAACAGATATCATTGTTACCCTGCTTAAACCATTTACTCTGAATAATTAACCCTCAAGTGTAGCAATAAATTATCTACTCTGTTTGTCACTAACTTGTTCTTTAGTTAAAGTCGCTGCAAATTTATATGTGCACATGTTTGAGAATTTTAGCTTAGAACTTCAGTGATGGTTTTCCTTTTCTTCATTATTCATGGAGGTATCAATGTCCAGTGGATTGACAAGCAATTGTAAAGAGGAGAAGGAAATTCAAGGCATTTCAGTGTCTAAGCAACCAGCCCCCAGCTTGAACCCCGTGTTGGGAGTAAATCACAGCTGTTTTCATGGGAATCTTGTTCCCTTGACAATTCTGTGTGTAAAAACTTAAAAAAAAAAAAAAGGAAAATCACATATGTGAAGGATTGTTGTAAATCAGAGAAAGGATCAAGTCCTATGAAAATGAATTTGATTTTATTTTAATTACTATCCACAAATTCTTCTCTGCAGGGATCTTTCAACCCTAAAAGAGCACCCATCAAGAGAACAAGGTGTAGCTCAGATGATTGATATAAATAATGCAGTGAACAGTCTGCACAGACCATTGGCTGTCATAATCCAACATTCAGCTGCAATAAAGAGTTCGGCTCATAAGAAGAGAACATCAATAATTTAGTTCATAGTCACAGATCTGTGTGTCTGGTTGTGTCACCCTCCTCCTTCTTTGCCGAAGGAAAAAGGAATTTCTGCATGGATTTGTCAGGAGAAGCTCGGGTTTGATGTTTGGAACTGAGGCAAAGATTTCTGCGGTTCAAGATACTTCGGTACAGCTGGAGCTGGGGTGCAGGAGCTGGGGCTCCTCCTGGATCTCTGGGTCAGGGCCTGAACCTGCCAGCTCCGACCTCTGCTCAGGATCAGCCCCAAAATGTCAGCAGGGAAATGGATGGGAAGCTTTGGGCTGAAACCAGTGAGCCCAGCAAGGCTTTTACTTGGTTGTGAAGCAGCCCCAGTCCTGGCACCACTGGGTGCAGCTGCGCAGGGAATATATTTTTACTTTTTCATGGAGTCCTGAAAAGGCCCTAAAGGTGTCTGAGGAGGGAGGGAGGGAGCTTTATTTCCTGCAGGGACAGCTCGCCCCAAGAGCTCTTGGTGAGCAGCAGGGGTACAGGTCGCAGGAGCAGGAGGACTGGAAAAAAGGATCCCTGAGAGGAACCAGCTGGTTCTGACCTGTAGGGAATGGGGGCAGCTGGTGTTCCCCCACCCTGACCCCAACCCCGAGCCCACAAGCAGAACAAGCACACAGGAGGGTCTAGGAAGGCAATAATTGCCTTAAATTAAATTAAAGCCCACCTCCCACCCTACTGGGCCACTTCAGTTTATGAGGGAACAGTGTTGTCCTCATCTGGGATCAGACCTGATCTCTGCTGGAATCCTATAGATCAGATGCTGGGGCCAGGATCAGCTCCCAAGGGCTTCTCTGGGCACACCTGAGATGCTTCCCAAGGAAGGCACACATTTAGCAAGAGTGGTGCCAGGTTTGGCTGGGGCAGGCAATTCCTCCTGGCTCCTGTTGGACCAGGAGCCCTCTCAGCTCCCCATTTCTCCTCCCAGCCCTGTGTGAGCACCAGGTCACTCCCTCTGCCCAGTGCTTTGTAGTGTCCTGATAAAATACTCCTGGAGCCAGGTGTTACAAGCTCTCAGAGAGTTTATCCCTTTTGGGTTTTGTCCTGCAATTCCCAATGGCATAAAAATATGCCAGATGGCATCAAAGGCAGTGTTGGAAACAGAAAAAGGTTTATTAATGACAAAAATAACAAACTCTACAGAGAAAAAGCCATGCCAGAGGCAAGGAGATCCTTGTCTCTGCTAAAACACCCCAAAAATGCCACGAGGTTCCTTTGTTCGATGCTTTTAGTAGTAATTCCTCAGGTGGGACTTTTGGCTTTGGTCCAACCAGGCAGCCCCGGGTCTGAGGTGAAGTCCAGAAGGTTCTATGAGGTGTCTTTGTATTAGCATCCATCCAAACTGGGAAAGAAAATTCTGGCTTTTCACCTTTTAATGGAGACAAAGAGAAACTCAAATCCTTTCTTAATTTGGCCACTCCATCATTGGGGGGTGCACTGCAGCAATGTCCAGCACTGTGAGGCCCTGGACACCTCCCTCCATCTGCCCTAAGTGCAGAAAAAAACCTGCAAACAATCCAGGGAGGCTTCTGAGCCCAGAACCATTTGACAAACCTGAGAGAGGTGACACTCTGCAGGACATTCTGGCAGGTGGAACACTTGTACTCGAAGCTGGTAGTGAAAACAGAGCAATGGGTGTTTCATGCAGCTACAGGCAAAATATCTGGCACAGAGATCAAGGAGGGTTTGGACAAAGCCCTCAGGCACAGGATGAGATCTTTGGGTTCTTTGGATCTTTGGGTTCTTTGGGATCTTTGGATCCTGATCCTGTGCAGGATGAGTAGCTGGGCTCTGTGATCCTTTAGTTCCATTCCAGCTCTGAAGATTCCGTGATTTCGTGGTTCTGGGACACTGAGGAGGGGATTTGCTGCTGTCCAAATGTGAAACTGGTCTTGCCAGGGTTGTTGCCAGACTGCTTCCTTGCTCTCAGAGCAAACCATTAGAAAGGAATCTCAGCTGGATGGGTCTGGTGTAAAACTTCCCAGGCTGAAAGCTTTTCCTTTCCTGTTCCAGCACACAGTGCTGTGCTGTTCTGGTGCCTACCATCCATTCCCCCAGTAACTGCCCTAATTTAAAAACCAGCTGGTGCCAACATCAGCCCCAAATCCCCCCTCTCAGCTTCTCTGCTACACCCCAGGAAGACACAGCAGCGAGTGCTGAGTAGTTGAGAATTCCCTCCCATCACACTGATGCAAGTCAGGCAGAACTCAGTGGGAATCAGTGGAAAAACACTGAGAGGAAACTGCTGTGTAATCAGAATTTATCCTGCGAGTGTAGGTCTGCAATTTCCACAAGTTACAGAGACCTAAAGAGTGAATTTGAAGGAGACCCAGCTCTAGGTCTCAGCAATCCCTGCTTGAGACCCACATGTCAGCTCAGGCCTCAAAAGGGCTAAATCATGATTCCCAAAACTGCACAGTCTTTCAAGCACCTGGATTTCTGCCCCTTGATTTGCTGGACTCCAGCTCCACCCAGTACGAGCCCTGGTGGCCAGGGACCCACTGCTGCTCAGTTTTGCCTTTCATAATCGAGTCCACCCTGAGGGTCAGCCTTCAGCTTGCAGTGGTTTTCCTGCACTCCTGAGTTCCTCTTCCCACTCACTGGGATCTGGAGAGGTTTTGTTGCTCCCACCTGCAATGCCAGCAGTGAACCCTCAGTGTCCTGGTGTTTGTGCTGAGACGTGGCTCATGGAATTATAGAATCATCATGGAATCAGAGAACTCCAGAGTGGTTTGGGCTGGAAAGGAACTTTAAAGCCCATCTTATTCATGGAATTATAGAATCAGCATGGAATCAGAGAATTCCAGAAGGGTTTGGGCTGGAAATGAACTTTAAAGCAAATCTAATTCATGGAATTATAGAATCAGCATGGAATCAGAGAATTCCAGAGTGGTTTGGGCTGGAAAGGAACTTTAAAGCCCATCTTATTCATGGAATTATAGAATCAGCATGGAATCAGAGAATTCCAGAGTGGTTTGGGCTGGAAAGGAACTTTAAAGCCCATCTTATTCATGGAATTATAGAATCAGCATGGAATCAGAGAATTCCAGAGTGGTTTGGGCTGGAAAGGAACTTTAAAGCCCATCTTATTCATGGAATTATAGAATCAGCATGGAATCAGAGAATTCCAGAGTGGTTTGGGCTGGAAAGGAACTTTAAAGCCCATCTTATTCCAGCCCCTGCCATGGCAGGGACACCTTCCACTGTCCCAGGCTGCTCCAAGCCTTGTCCAGCCTGACCTGGGACACTTCCAGGAGTGGGGCAGCCACTGGGCACCTCTCTCAGTGCTTCCCCCCCTCCATAATTCCCTAAAAGCTCCCAGCAATGCTCCTGGCAGGCTCCCCAGGCCCCCTGTGCCCCAGCTGCCGTGGCTGATGCTCTCTGTGACATCAGTTCCTGCCAGGTCAAGCTTTTCCCAGCCCCACTCAGGGTCCTGTCTGTGCAAAAGGAAGTGTGGGAGGTCAGTTCCATCCTGGAACTCCTGGCTCTGAGCTTACACCAATATCTGCAGTTCTGGGGAGCAGAAACGATTTCTCCCTCGCTGGCAGATGCATCATCCTGACTGAATATTTTATGTTTGCTCACCCATTTCACTCCTGTGGGTTTATATGGAATATTTCTCTCTGATTTCGTGTCAGCATTCCTTTAATTTACTGCTGAAAGTAACGATTCCTGTGTTGTTTGGCCGATAAATATCCTTTCTGGTGTGTTCATGTCTTACACCGCCTTAGACCTTGCATGAAATTTTAATTTCTCTTTGCTTAGCTCCGGGTTTTCTTTCTCCCTGGGCACAATGCAGCGAAGTCTTTGTAGCTCTGCTCGTTCACAGAGCATTGATGTCGACTTCCCATGCAATTTCCTGCTTGTTTGTGTGCCTCTGCTTGGTTTTTTTCCTTATCTGGTGCTAGTCAGAGCTGTAAAAAAAAAAAAAATCTGCCTTTTTGGAATGTGCTGGTGTCATAAATGTATAAAATCTGATATTTTCAGGCACTGCTTCTATTGTGCTTTCTTTCCTTGGCTTTCTCTGCTCTGCAGACTCCTGTATAATAGTTAATTTTCCAATGATTATTCCATACAAGGCATTTTTCTTAAGGTATTTTACCCATTGTCTGCAGTGTTCCTTCTTTGCATATTTATCTCTCCTCTTGTAGTTTTCTAATTTGCTTTTCACAGTTTGACACTTTTTTTTTTTTTGCTGTGCAGAATCCCAGACTGGTTTGGGGAGGAAGGGACCTTAAAGCCCATCCAGTTCCCACCTCTTATCACAAATAAGTGACAAGTCCAAACCCCTAAATCAACAAAAACTAATCTCAAAATCCAAAATACAACCAAAAAAACTAAACTACATACTCTAAAAATGTAAAGATTCAAATTCAATAAAAAATTTAAAAATTTAAAAGTTAAAAATTTTAAAATTTTAAAATTTAAAGGCCTTCAACCAAAACCCTCAA
>VXBQ01006862.1:94255-120717 GCA_013400175.1 Phainopepla nitens | reverse complement strand
AAAAAAAAAAGTGTCAAAACTGTGAAAAGCAAATTAGAAAATATACAAGAGGAGAGATAAATATGCAAGGAAGGAACACTGCAGACAATGGGTAAAATACCTTAAGAAAAATGCCTTGTATGGAATAATCATTGGAAAATCAACTATTATACAGGAGTCCACAGAGTAGAGAAAGTACAGGGGCCACAAATAATTAGTTATTGGTAGAAAAGCAAAAAATAAAGTACATTTTAAGAGTTAATTGGATAAAATAGCTTTAAAACGCCTGGAACCTGTGTGTTTGGTGGCTTTTCTGGTGCCTCTGTCCTCGTGTGCCAGGAGAAAGGCACCAGAACTTTCTGTCTGTAGCAGTTTTTTTGTCTGGTGTGTAGGCAGCTCACTGGACTGCAGATGAGAAATAATAAATAACAAACCTGGGAGCGAATTCCAGGAGTGCTGTTTGTCTCATTTCCTCCCAGCACAGGACTTTTCAGGGGTTTTCCCTCCCAGGGGACCCCGGGGGGGTTTTCACGCTCATCTTGTGCTTGCTCATCCCTCTGCCACCAAGAGCAGTCAGTGAGAGCCTTGCTTCTCCTCATGAAGGCTTTGGTTGTAAAATAATAATTTTTTTTTAATAAAAAATACGATAAAATCTTAGAAACCACCCTAAAAACATTAAATTAAAAAATCTTTTAAAAACTAATTACAACATCTAACGAAAACCACTTGATTAATGAACACCCAAAACTTCACCAGCCAAACAAAGTCTACCCAATCTAAACCCCTACATACAATAAATTAAAACAAAATCCCAATAATACATATCAAAAATTTATTTAAACAAACAATTCAAATTAATCCTACTTCAAATACAAACAAACCCAATCATAAAACAATCTTTACTCAAAAAACAAATTACACATAATAAATAATACAAAAAAATAAAACAACACAATATATACCTCAAAAAAAAAAAAAATTAAAGAATAATTCATCCAAAAAAAACTGCCAGGGGTTTCCCTATCAGGGGGATCCTGGTGTTTAAAGTGGCATTTTTACATTTTTACTGCTATTTTTACAAAATAGCCCCGTGTGAGGCTGGCAAGAATTAGTCCTGGGACCTCCTTGGAGGCAGAAATCAATTTCTGTGTTTTTCCAGAATGTTCCCAGGCACCCCAGTGGTGGTTTTGTGCAGGGGAGTCTGGGAGCCCAAACGGGGACATCTCCTGTCCCTGGGGCTCTCTCAGAAACTGCCCTTTCCCAACCCCAACCAGACACTCTGAGGCTTCATTCCTTGGCCACCAGCCTTCAGATAAATAGAGATAAATATTATTCTTTAGAAGAACTCAAATGAAAAATTGTAGTGTTCAATCAAACCTCTTCCTTCCACACTTTCGCTGATTATTAACTCTGAATTTGGACTTTTTTCCTTGTTGTTGTTTTTTTTTTTTTAATTCCTAGCCAAGCTGTTTCACAGTCCTATTATTGATTTTATTTTCTGTTGTATCAAACTTCTTTTTGTCATTGTTGATGCATGTTTATTTTACTAAGAATTTTAACGGTGTTGGTTTGCATTCTCCTCTCTTAGTCCTTTATGCCATGTTTGGTTTAACATTTTAATGTCTAAATAAGGTTCTTTCTTGTGATCTTAATGGAAAATCCATCAAAGTATGAAATGCAGCTCAACTTAAGTGAAGATCAAGGCTCGCTACAAGCACAGTAAAATCAAACCACAGCTCTTTGGATTTGTTGATAAAAATCAATTAAAAGTGTATTTCAGGTCAATCTAATATATATAAACTGCCAGGATGAGATAACATAGATAATAGGATGTTGTGGATCTCAATTAATCAGATCAGGCCACATATATGAAAGTGTCACATTTCTGCTGGTTAGTACATTATTCATGAGAATTTATGGAGCTGGGAATGCTCTCAATGGGAAGATTTGCAGAGAGGGAAATAAATGCAGTGTCAGTGGTTGTGCAGTGGAAAGGGAATAATCAATTGTTCATTTACCAAACCAAGGGGAGGGGGCAAGATGCTCAAATCAAAATGAATTTCTTTTTTTTTTGGCTGGGTTTTGTTGGTTTTGTTAAACAAAATAAAAAAAAAATAAAAGCACGCACACAATCGCTGAGGAATTTAATGAGGCTGAAAATGACCCTTTTTGGTTCCACAAATTCATGTATCCTACGAGAAAGAGTAGAATAAAATAAAAATTCCACCCGTGATTTCTTCTTCTTGTTTTCCGAATGTAAATATCTCACAGATGTTATTCTGAACCAAAGGTAATATCATTTCATGTGAAAATGTCAGAAGTCACTGGTCTGGCTGGTCAGGCAGATGATTCTCTGTGCAATTGTTGGAAGAGGATTGGTTGGACCTGAAAAAAATCTTGTTTTTTCTGGATGAAAAGATTCTCCACACAATGCAATTTTTTTCCTAATTTCCACCCTTCCTGAACTCTTCCTTTTTCCTTTGCAAATGTGCTATTAGCAGCAAATCTGGACACATATGGATGTGTGTGTGCTGGAGGCATGTCAATAATTGCATTTACTGAGTGCAACAAGCCCCCAGTCCTGCATCCCCAGCCCGCAGTTCTGTTGGGGGGAAACAAAGGACGAAATTGCCATTAGAGAAAAAAAAAAAACAATGAGAATTTATAGGGAATAAATAATGTCATAAATCCAGGGGTGGTGTAGAAAGTGGCAGTGGATTATTACAAAGAAAACATGCTCCAAACCCTGGTAACAGCCAGCCAGTCTCAGTGAGCTGTGGCGTGACAATAAATCCACAAGGACAGAACAGCCTTGTGGAGTGAAAATGGCAGGAGGGACTAAATGTGGGAAACCCCTTTGTTCAGATTAAAATGTCCTTTTTATATCTATTTATTGGGGGAGGGGGAAAATAGGAGGAAGATTAAACAATTAATTTCTTTCACTGGAAAGATGTAAACTTAATTCATTTTTTTCCTGGTACGTGGAGAGAAAGTTTGAGTTTGCACTAGGTTTTTAATAAACAAAAGATGTCTAAAATACCTGAAGGTAGGAAATTATTATTTGTGTAAATTTCTGGTTTTTTCTGCTGCCTTGGTGTCTGGAGGAGATGCTGCTCTGACTTTATTTCCTTCCTAACTTAAATTCTGCAACTTTTCAAAACACCAAAAGAGGTGTTGCATTCTGTCTCACTTAGAAAGAAGCTGGTTTTCCCTTTTGGAAATCTCCTGCTCAGTTGTTTTGATTAAATGATGTAATGATTTAATGTGTCTTGCTCTTTATATCAAAATACTAAGTATATTCAAAGCTCTGTGCCTTCTGCTGTACATCCCTATCCAAGCACAGCCATCTCCATTTCAGTACTTTGCTTGCTGCACATCTGCCGGATAATTCTCTAACAATTTAGTGTTCCACACTGAGCCTCAGCCCTCTTTCTGCTGCTTTTGTACCCTTTTATATTTTATATTTCCCTTTTTTCTGTTGCCTGTCTTCAATTTGGAGCTGTGAGTGTCAGCTGGGTGTGCCAGGCTGGTTCTGTGAACGTGCTGGTGGCTCCTGTCCCACAGCACATCCTCGTCAAGGCTGCCTGGCCGAGACTGACACAAAGCTCAGGATAAAGCTCAGGATAAAGGGGGATTTTAACGACCCCACACGATTTCTGATCACACCCTCAAGCCAGCACATTGATACTCCCGCAGGAAACACTGCCTGGAGCTGTTCCCTGCCCCTTTCACAAACACTCTCCCTCTGAAAGCCCTGGAGGTGGTGGCTGACCCCCAGAGAGTGGAATGCTCACTCCTTGTGGCTAAGATTTCCATGTTGTCTTTTACGTTTACATGACTCGGGAGCTGGGTCTGGCAGCAAGGCAGCAACGTGGGGCTCTCTCCAGCTGGGAGAGTTTCTTTCCTCCTTTCCCTCTCCCTCTGTGTTCCCACACAGGTTCGTGGGAGGGAAGTTGTACAAAGAGCAAATGTGCATTTTCAGCTGCAAGAGTAGATGTTTTTGGCAGTAAGAACATGGAAGCAGTGAAGGGGTCCCTCACCAGTGGTACAGAAATGGGGGTGCAGGAATTTCAGCTTCCTCCAAGTTCCATGTGATGGTGCTTTACCCACATTATTTAACACGTACGTGTGTTTGAAAGGAATAGAAGAGCCTCTAAGGATTGAAGACTAGGAAACCTTTAGCTCTTTTCAAATTAACATCTCCCAGAGTCTGTTTACACTTGAGGCTGTCAGAGTAATCTCATCCTTAGTGCCAGACCACGGTCAGCACCCTCCTGGGCTTCCCTCAGCCTCCCTGGTGCTGTCTGTGACTGGAACCTCTGCCCTGCTGGAGTGTCTGTGATGTGGGATTACAGAGAGCTTTGAGTTGGAAGAGACCTTAAAGATCATCATTCCCAATCCATCCATGGCCTTATGGGCTGCAGTTTTGTCTGAGAGTCTCTAGACTCTCCCACCACACACCACACCGGGCCTGTGAGCCTGAACTTCTTCCCCACACGTGTCATCCCTGACAGAATTCCTGGGATAGCAGTGCAAGTACTCCAGAGAATTTCCTTTGCACAGGTATTGGCAGCAGCAGCTGCTCAACATCCCAGGTCCCAACGTTGTCTGTGGCAGGAGGCTTTGGAGACTCTCAGACAAAAATCCACTGCAGGGTCGTGGCACACAGGGCCATGGGTGCAATGGGAATGATGATCTTTAAGGTCTCCTCAAACCCCTCTGTGATTCTACACCACAGAGACCCCAGATGGCAGAGATTTTGGACACAGACACAGCGCTGGGGAGGCTGAGGGGAGCACAGGAGGATGTTAACCATGGACTGGTCTTGCACTAAGGATCAGATGACCCTGACAGCCTCAAGTCAAGAACAACCAGTGGCAGATGTTACTTTGAAGAGAACAAAAGGCTTCCAAGTCTTTAATCCCTAGAGAGAGTTGGGGTTCCTCCCACCCTCTTCCTCCTGCTGCTCCTACCAGGAAGATTTTTCCATCAGCCTTTGCCTTACACACCCGCTGCTCTGTACAAAAGGTAGGGAAACCCAATGTTTGGTGATTCCAGTGGATTTTTCCACCCAACTTGTGTTGGGAAAAACATTTCAGGAAAATAAAACCACAACAAATCAAGGTCACAGAAGAGCTCGCCAATTCAAACTGCTCAGTGGCCTGGATTTAGGATTTTTTTTTTCTTTTCCAATTAACTTCACCTTCCCTAAGTGGGGATTTCACACCCCTCGTGTTAAGTAAATTGGTGTCTGGATTTTTATGAGCTTTGGCAGGAAAAAGTAGCCAGTCATCCAAGAAAAATCCCAAGCTTTTGGATGGGGGCACCCAGGATTTCAGGCTCACATCTGAACCAAAGGAATGCTTGTGGGACGCCCTTTGATGAGTAAAGACAATCATTTTTGATGCAATTTATAATTAAATATTGTTGTGTATCTCCGTTCTTCCAGAACCTCCCCCTGCCACTGGAGTTTCATGGGGGTTATTTATGCATCGGTGATGTATTCTGAATGCCTCACTAACATTGACGGATATTACACTTGATGTTTTTCCTTATGTCCCTTTGGTGGTGCAAATGTGAGAAAGGGCAATGAACTTTCGATGACTCTCTTGTAAAAAAAAAAAAAAAGATTTTTTTCCATCGGGTTCAAAAGTTCAGCGCGTCAGGAGAAATCATCTTCTTGGCGCCATTGCGCGAGGGGCGGCCGAATTTTGGGGAGGTTTTTATCTTACAGTGGGAGATAATTAATCTGGGGTGCAAGTTTGGTAATTGCCACCGCCAATTGGCTTTCACATCGCCATGCTGATAAATTATTTGTCGTGTTTTTTATCGTCCTCCATGACCCACGGGGTGGGTTTGCCATGCTCAGAGCCGCTTGCGTTGAAGGACAAAGAGCTCTTGGTGCGCCATTCATTGCAGGAAGAGCGCCTCAGGGTCCCTCAGTCTGCACTTTGCTGAGGTTGGGAGAGTCAAAAAAACAAAGTCTTTGCCTTGACAGCAGCGGGCATGATGGGAAGGAAGCATGGAGAAAGAGCACAGCGAAAAATCCCAGCAATTCCGTCCCTCTCTGCAAATTCTTGCTGAACTCAGGGCTTGCGCCTTTCCAAAGGCAGCGTTTCCTCAAAGCACACTCATCAGGAGGAACTGAAGAGCAATTATGTCTAAAAATAAAGGTTTTGGCAGGAAAAGTCCATTCTGGTAAAACACCATCATTTTGGGTGGCCAAATAAAATCCCAACCAGCTTCTGTGCATGGGGAGGAAAAAAGTCAACAAAAAATGCAAATGCCAACTGCAGTGCAATTAATAGGATCAGCTTTTTATAGAAGGTGGCTTCTCTGGGTGATGGGCCACAGACTTAAACAGAATTCTAGAATCCCAGAGCAGTTTGAATTGGAAAGGAACCTTGAAGCCCATCTTGTTCCAGCCCCTGCCATGGGCAGAGATACGTTCCACTATCCCAGGTTGCTCCAAACCCTGTCCAGCCTCGCCTTGGACGCTTCCAGGGATGGAGCAATCCCAAACACGCTGTGCAAATCTGGGCAGAGAACCCCTGATGGTCACTTTGATCATCCTCCAGCCCCATTATGGGACCTCAGCAACAAACCCAAGGCTCCTCCCCAGCCAATGACACTTTCTCCATGAACCAGTCCATGTGCAGGCTGTAGCAGGGTGGTGTTGTCCAGTGATATCAGTGTTGCCCCACTGCCCAAGGCCTGTTGGACAAGGGAATGTGGAGATCAGTACTGGGGCAGAAGTGTTCTTCCCACTCCATCCCATTCTCCTGACTGATCCTGGCTTTGAGATCCCTGCCAGCAACCTCTGATGAGTCCTGATGGAAATGGCTGAAGCAGGATTGTTTGTGACAGGAGCATCCTGGAAAGCCTTTGGCAGCAATTTCATAGTCCTGTGTGAATAACAGCTCCAAAGGCTCAAATAGAACATGCAGCTGATGCCACATCTGAGCACCCTCGAAGCTTGAATATCTGGCAGAGACAGTTAAACATCTGCCCCTGCACAAGGGGCTGGGAGTGAGGCTCATCCCACACCACCACAGACGTGTTTGCAGGCACACACACGTTTATTTTAAAGAGGAAGGTAAAGCCAAATGCACTTGAGCTGGAACATTTGACCTCCCCAGTGATTCTCCCTACATAAGTTGGTGTTACTCCTTCCTTGACTCCATCAGGGGGTGAGGCATCCTGAGACAGACTTCAGGACACAACACAGCGCAAACACAACACAGTGTTAGCAGGACTGTCCTTGCACAGCTGGCCATGGAAACACAGGTTGAGTGGATGTTTAGGAGTGACTCTAGGACACATGCACCCCATTGGACTCCTCTACCTGCTTTGGCTTGGGCAGAAGAGTCCCACAGTCCTATCACAGAATCATGAAATGGTTTGAGTTGGAAGGGACCTTAAAGGTCATTCTTAGCTGGCACTTCCACTCCCCCTGCACCATTCCAGGTGAGACAGCTCCTGTCCACAAATCCTCACACCTCCTGGGAGAGCCCAGTGTAGGAAAAACTTTATTTTCTCCATCATACCACCAGTCAAACCACTCATGTAGGACTGCATGAACTCCATGGAAAAATTTAGATGGGAATCTTTAAATTCAGGAGACAAGATTTCTCTGGGATGTTCTCTGTTATGGCTGAGCAAGACATTTCACAAGTCTATCAACAAGTGGTGTGTGGAGACAGCTGTCTGTTTGCAGCCTTGGCACGTTTGGGAAAGCTTTTCCTGGGAGATAGGTTCAGCTGCTGGTGGTACTGCACTGGCTCAGCAGAGCAGCAGATTGCCTCTGTTTGGAAAGTGGGAAAGTCGCTCCCAACACTTGCTGAGACACTTGCAAAATGGTTGTGCTCATCTTCATAAACTGAGCTTTGAAGGGTTTTTGGCTGGAATGAGCCAGTTGCAGGGAATGTGAGTGCCAGTGAGGGAGATGGAGTTTAAATTTTTGAGCAGCAGAGTGATTGGGCCAAAAAAAACCTAAAAAACCCAAACCAAAACAAAACAAAACAAAAATATTTTGAAGACTGCACTTGCCAGCACCGAAATTTAGCAGTTTCAGAGCAACCTTTGTTGGTTGCTGTTCAGGGGCCAGCTCTGTCCCTGGTCATTTTTTTTCTTCTTGGTTAGTGCTCCGTGACTGATGAGGATCTCAGTAAAACACAAATTGATTTGCTTGGCTTTCATGGTCACCTCTGGACTGTAATTACTCAGGCAGGAAAAATTAATTAGTCCAGTGTGGGCCGACTGCTGTTCTCCAAGTGCTGCTGAATCTTAATTGGAGAGCTCCAGAGAAAGGTGCTGATTCACACCATGGCACAATGGGGTGGGGATTTTTCCAGGGACAGAGGGTGGAGGAGTGAAGGGGGCTGAAGGTCAAGAGGAGATATGTTGTCTGTTCCACCACCAGCAGCTGGACTGTCTTTCCTCTCCTCAACTGTGATAATGAGCCTGTTAAAGCCAATTTGCCTCTTTCAAACAACAGCTGAAACAAGAGACAGTAGATTTGGTCATAAAATATCTGCACGGATCTTTCTGGAGAATGCAAAGCTCACCAGGGAAAAGAAGCCAGGACAACTCAGTGGGAGCTGATCTCTGACACACAGCAGTGATTAATCTCTTATCACTTTCCATGATGCTGCCATTTGTGAGGATGGTGCAGCTCTGACATCTCTTAGAATCACAGAATCACAGAATTATTTGGGTTGGAAAGGACCTTAAAGTCCATCTCATTCCACCCCTGCTATAGACAGGGACACCCTCCACTGTCCCAGGCTGCTCCAAGCCCTGTCCAACCTGGCCTTGGGCACTGCCAGGGATCCAGGGGCAGCCCCAGCTGCTCTGGGCACCTATGCCAGGGCCTGCCCACTCTCACAGGGAAGAATTCCTTCCCAATATCCCATCCAAATCTGCCCTTTATCAGCATAAAGCCCTTTGCCCTTGAATGGCTTTTGTGGCTCACTCTGCTGTGGTTTAGACTGTGCAGATTTGAGCTGCTGGCACAAACCCCCAGTGGTTCACCACAAGTTCATGGCAATGGGAAGGCTTTGCTGTTGCTGAATTATTTTCATTTTAGCATCTGTCTGCTCCTCTCTGTTCCACAATTGTTTGGTGTAATCTGATGCAGCAAGGCCACCTTGAACTGTGCAGTGAAAGAAATACTGAAGGGATTACTGATTTGTGGAGGATCAGTGAAACCTTGCTCAGCCCTCACTTGAAAACTGGCGTGGGAGACTGCCTGAGAAAAAGATGGGGAAATGAAATTCAGCAAAGACAGTTTTCCAGACAGTTTTCAGCGATTACTGCAACTTGGCTGTGGGCTTGCTTCACTTCCCTGGTGTTCCTACCCGACAGCAAACATCAGCACAGTGAGAGCCAAACGGGATTTTCTCATAGCAGATCAGCCCTGCTCACAGATTTGCTAATTAAATGAAGTCTCGTTAGCAAAAAATCCTTTACTAAGCTCTAAATATTTCCATTTTGGGCTTTGTTTAGGAGGATCTGAGGCTTGCTGCACTAAATCTCTGGTGAGGACGTGGTGCAGCCCTGCCTGGGTTCATGATCATGGCACAGAGCCTGGCATGTTGCTCATTAGAGCAGCAGACACCTCCATCACCTTTACTGCTCCTGTTCACTCAGAAATTTATTGTCTCAGAAGCACAATTTTATTGAGAAAAGATAGAAATCCTGTTTTTCTGGCCAGCTCCACATCTAATTTACTGCTCCCAGGCTGACTGCTCAGGCTGCAATAGGTAACAGGGCTTGTGTCCCTCTACATTAAAGTAATTGCCAAGTGGGAGGAGGAGGTCACTCCTGCTTTGTCATTCACAATATTTCTGAACTACAAATCATAATTGTTTTAATTCTGAGACCAAATCTACCCCTATCTGATCATTTGCAATTCAAATCTCCCACCAAAGCCTTACATTTTCCAAATGAGAATTTATCTTCAGCTAACCAATGTAACCATAACTTCTTCCTCTGTTACTCCTTTTTGAAGATGAGGAAAAAAGCTTTAAAATTCAGCAAAACCCTGAGAAGATGAGAAAAGGCCCTGAAAAATGTAGGTGTTTTTTTATACACATCAATTCAACATGATGTTCTTTCTAGGTAAGAATAAATATTCCAGAAACTGTTGGGCAGGAAAAATGAAGTTTGGTGACAACACTGTAGAAGAGACCTGGGTAGCAGTAATGGGTCCTGAGGTGCATGAACACATTGCTGCTAGAAGAGAGCACAGGGGAAAAAAGCTTTTATATATCACAGAATCATGGTGATGCCTTAAGTTTTAGCTTTTACATTTTTTCAGACTCTGTGCTGCTTCAGTGTATAATTCTGGGTTTCACATGAAGGGTTGCTGAGCTCTCTTCACAGGGTAGGGAGGCAAAACAATTCTTTTCCAGCTGGGGACAAGGACAAATTTTAAGCCCAAGAGTGCAAACAACGGTGAAGAAGAGAGAAAGAACCAAGAGGATGGAGCTTCATAACCTGAGGCTGGAATTGCACAATGAACTCCAAGATGCAAATGGAGCAGAGCTGNTGGAAAAGAACCTAAAAAGAACCTAAAGTCCATCTCATTCCACCCCCAGCCATGGGCAGGGACAGTTTCCAGTGTGCCAGGTTGCTCCAAGCCCCATCCAGCCCGGCCTTGGATGCTTCCAGGGATCCAAGGGCAGCCACAGCTGCTCTGGGTAAAGGCTCTCTGCCTTTCTCTCAGTGTGTGCAGTGATCATCACGTTGTGCTCAGAAAGGGCAGGATCACAGAGGGAATGCTACTGCCAATTTAGAGAGCTGGGGGAGAGGCAGATCAGTTGGACAGAGAACTACGAGAAGGGAAAAAAAGGATTTGAGATGTTTATCCAGAGGAAGAGCTGATTTACACAAATAGCCTTGGTTCCAAACCCATTATGGATAGGACAGAAACGACTCAGTTTCATTTGCATAATAGGATTTAGGTCAGAGTCAGCAGGGAGATTGTGGAATATTTTGATGTGGAGATTAAATGAATACTTATCCAGGGAGATGAATGTGCAGAGCTGGACCAACAGGCTACGGATCCCCACAAATTCCTGCTCTCTGATTCTGGGGAATCAATCCTGGTACAATCAGTCCGTGGGGAATCCAATCCCTTGTAGGCTGGAACAGGAGCCTGAGGTGGCCTGGGACCTTCAGCTGCATCCCTGAGCAAAGTCTGTCAGTCCTACAGGAAAATTTTCCAGGCAAGCTGGTGTTACTTGGGCATCACCCACATAATAAAACTCTTCTCTCGTGAAGGGGGATCCACCCATATTTCATCTGACAGAGATGGGCCTCTTTTCTGTCTTATAATGATCCAGCTGGGTCACCAGATTGACCTCAGTTCTGCTCTGGTTCCATTGTTTGAGTGCCTGAAATTTTTATATGAAAAGGGCTTTTTATTCCAAATCATTTGTGCAGAATGAAACTATTTCTTGAAGAAAAATTCATTATCATTTAAACGCTCTGCTTTTCACAAACTTCCTGGTATCTAAAATTGATATTTTAATCAAAGCATTACTAAACATCTATCAAACTAATTTAAATAATTACTGCTTTGCTGTCTTTACAGTAGACACAATTTTCTGTAAGCAAATGCAAATGAGCAAAGAGTGAATATTTCAAAAATGGTTTTATTAGCTTTAGAAGAAATCTTCCTTAAAATCTGATAGATTGTATAGAACAAGGAGCATATGTTAGATCCAGTTAATGGAAAGCATTTCATAATCTTGAAAAAGAGTAATTTTCCCATTTATGCCAGTTTCCCTCTATCTAAAGCATTTTTTACATTAAGGACTTGATAATGGCCTAACCACCTTGTACCTCTTTCTAGTAGATAAAATGCCTCCCTATTATTGTGAGCATTTTCACTCAAACATTTGCTCCTGCTTCGTGACACCAAATATGACTCAGGAGGAAAAAGCATTTTCTCCAGGTTGATGGGTTGAGCAGAGCAGCTCCTGTAGCAGTTTCACAGCAATGGTGAATTATAAAAGCTTCAGAAAATGCTCCAGTATCAAAAGGAATGGTTTTTATTCCATCTTTGCCAGCAGCTCCACCAGGAGCTCTGCTTCCCTGGTATCATGTGTGTCACAGAGGAGGACTGAGCCACAGGACTGTGATTCATTAAAAAAGAAAAGGCACTAATTGTTCCACACCAGGCAGGTGGCGTGGAAAGAGGAAAAGATGCAGAGGGAAGGGACAACCAAACCATCTGCATCCCTCAGGACACAGGGATTGCAGGATTACTGCCAGGCTCCCTCAAGGGGGAACTCACAGGATCACAGAGTCGTGAAGGTTGGAAAAGACCTCTAAGATCACTGAGCACTGCCAGCAGCACTCCAGAACCATGTCCCCTGGTTCCACACACCCTTTGAACACTTCCAGGCATGGTGATTCCAGAACGTCCCTGGCAGCCTGTGCCAGTGCTTGACAGACCTCTCCAAGGAAAAAAAATTTCCTAATACTTTATATAAACCTTCTCTGGCCCAGCTTGAAGCCGTTCCCTCTCCTCCTGTCCCTGTTCCCTGGAGCAGAGCCTGACCCCCCGGTTGTCCCCTCCTGGCAGAGGAGAGCCGAGAGCCACAAGGTCTCTCCTGACCCTCCTTTTCTCCAGGCTGAGCCCTTTCCCAGCTCCCTCAGGAATTCTCCAGCCCCTTCCCAGCTCCCTCAGCTGCTCCTGGAGCCCCAGACTCTTCCCCAGCTCCTTTCCCTCCTCTGGACACGCTCCAGCCCCTCAATGTCTTTCCTGCCATGAGGAGCCCAGAACGGACCCAGGATTCGAGGTGGGGCCTCACCAGTGCCCAGCACAGGGGACAGTCACTGCCTGGTCCTGTGATCACACCATGGCTGGGACTGCCCAGATGCCCTTGGCCTTCTTGGCCAATGTTTTTATAATATTTTAGCCATGTAAACCATGGCTAAAACGATGTAAAACCATTTTAGCCATTTAGACAGTGCTGCAAGAACACCCAGGTGCTTCAATGACTGGTCTGAGACCTCTGCAGCTTCTGAGGGAGTTGGGAAATTTTCTGTGACCCTGATCCCAAAATTCTCTGTGACCCTGATCCCAAAATTCTCTGTGTCTCTGATCCCAAAATTCTCCCTGACTCTGATCCCAACATTTGCCACTGGAGTATGATGAACTGGCCACTGGATTTTGGATGAATGCTGACTTGACACCCATGGTGCACTTTATTCTTGAAATGGGAATGTTCTCCTAATTCCAGTCCAAATTGGCCCATGACCCTCCTCTGAGTTCTACTGATGCATACATGGGATTTCTGTTCTGTCTGTCACATGAGCATTTCCCCCTGCAGGAATTACAAACACAAGGGACAGAACAACCTGGTGGAAGGTGTCTCTCCCTGTGGAAGGGCATGGAATAAGGGGGGCTTTAAAGTCCCTCCAAGCCAAACCACTCTGGGATTCTTTAACTGTACAAGACATCTCGAATGAGTGTCAGAGTTGGTTGATCCAGAGTTAAAAATAAAAAGCCATATGCAGCCTATAAATGCTTAAAACTTTTCCACATTCCTTATGCCTGTAGTTCATGCATTTTTATTTCTTAACTCTTGGCCCCCTATTTTAGGTATCAAAAGTATAAAAAAGACAGCCTTGGTTGAGACACTCTAAGGACAGGAGTCTTTGTGCTCATGAATATCTCCTCATTCAAAAGGTGACCCATTCCAAAGAGTGAGATCCATTTCTTCTGCCAGCCTTGGTAGCACTTCCCAGTTTGGTGTCACATTCCAATCATGAAGCTCAGACCTAACTTTTAGTGTTTTCTCACCATCCCATTCTAAAGAGATTTCCCTTTGCAGTCAGCTTTGCCCTAAGAGGAGTTTTCTCTCCAGAGATCTCTCCCAGGAGACTTTTCCCTGCAAGTCCACATCCTGTTGGATTCAGAACTGTCTCTGAGCACCATCATTCCCTTCTGTGGTAATTCCCTCTTTGGTGGGAGCACTTGCAGACTCATTTTATTCACTTTCAGCTCCACAGCCCAAATCCATGGCTAATTTATTAGGATCTCACAGAAAGTGAGAGGGATTTAGTTCATGTATGTCCTATGCATGGCATCACTGATCCTACCAGGAAACGCTGCTAAATTATCCAGAAACAATTTAGTTTTGTTAAATTATCTTTTACTTTATACATTTCTCCCTGCTCCCTTGGCTTTTTCTGTTCTTGTTCCACAACTTTGACATCCAGCTAAGAGCCTACACTTGTCTGAACCATGCTTCACCGTCTTCTTGGCAGAGGTGTTTTATGTGTTACCCCATTATGGGGACTATCCCTGATTTCCATAATCATTATCCATGCTCCTCTCTCCATCTGTTATTCAGACAGTGCTGTTACTGGTCCAGGTAGAAATCAGTGTTTTATTTTTCACTTGAATCAGGCCAAATTGTGGCTTCTCCTCAGAAGACGTCAGGCCTCGTGACACGCCCTAATTTATCCTTGGATTTCTGTTAATGCCCTTGATATCACCTTGGTGCTGCTGTTAGTTGTGGTAAATAAGATTTTCAGGTTTGGCAACAGGTAATTTCTGATCTATTTTTGCCTCAAGAATGCAGCTGTCCTAATTTTCTCTTGGCTCCCCTTGGTTTTTTATGGCTTAAGTGCCATTTACTATTATTAATTTTAATTTCCTATGTGAGGTGGGTTTTTGGTCATTCTAACTTTCTTTTTCAGTTTGTAACCTCTCAAATATTCCTCTTCTCACTGCTCTCTCTCCCTTTTGAATTTTGAATTTAAAGTACCTGTGCCTTCTCTGCTCACAGATCCCAGAGCTGCTTAGTCAGACTCAATAATTCATTTCCTTAGATTTCGAAGTTTGCTTTTCTAAGCTTCTAAACCTTCATTCTAGACCTACTTTTGCCCATTTTGAAAGTTAAAGTGAGAAAAGGCAGCTCAAGATTGCACTTTATTCAAATTTTACTACTTTTATAACCAGACCGGAACAAGGTTTAAAGCAGTGTTATACTTGACTTTTGCAAAGAAATCCATCACCTAAAATATCTGAGCCAATATAAGCAGTAATTACCTCTCAATCCATTTCTGAGACGTTAAAGGCTCCCATAATTCCCATCAATGTCCATGAATTTGATAACTGTAGAGGACTAATCATGATTAGGTTGGAGCTGGGGGTGCAGAGGAGGCTGTTGAGACTTTCCTGTCCTGTCCAGCCTTTCCCCCCGGCCCTGTTGTGCCCCTGTCATAGCTCAAGATTTCATTTCCCCACACTCTTCATGCTGACACAAGGCACCACCTCGCTCCATCCATGGGTTTCCAGCATCCCTGAGGATCCCATGACCTGTGAGCCTTCCAAGGCTCTGTTCCAGCCCTTCACCTGCCACAATCCTGGGCCAGGTGCTGTGGGATGACCCTGCTTAGAGGGAGGTTGGCCCAGAGGACCCCACTGTGGTCCCTTCCAAAATGACTATTTCTGGGGCTCAGTGCTGCAAAATTCTGTACAGGAGCAGCTCAAAGTGTCCTTCAGAACTCGGTCTTTTTTACATTGTCACCAAGCGTCACTTTTAACAGTCATGAGGTGTTGGGTTCACTTCTCAACATTGGCTTTTATGCTGGGGGTCCAACATCTCCTCAGTGCACACCATGGTCATCACCTGAGGCCTTGTTCTGCCCATTTACCCTCCCAGGAATCAGAGAATCCTACAAGTCCATCCAGTGCCACCCCCTGCCATGGCAAGGACACCTTCCCCCATCTCAGGTGGGTCCAAGCTCTGTGCAACCTGGCCTGGGACACTTCGAGGGGTCCAGGGGCAGCCACAGCTGCTCTGGGCAATAGCAGGGCCTCCTGGGACCCAGGAGAGCATTTTGAGGCCATGGAACCTCTCTGACACAAGGCTCTGATGTGACACAGCGGGGCCTAATCGGGCCCAGGCCACCTCAAGGAGATTGTGGAACATCATGAAACTGAGGCTGAAATTTGAAACTGGCTCCTCATGGGGTGAGCAGAAGACTGCAGTGAGGTTATGGAACCCAACAAAACCAAAGTTCAAGTGTGACACAGAGGGGCCTCAGGGAACACAGGAGACCATGGTGAGGTTTTGGAACCTCCTGGAACCCAGGCTCCAGTGTGACAGAGTGAGGCCTCATGGAACACAGGAGGCCATGGTGAGGTTTTGGAATCTCATGGAAACAAAGCTTAAATGTGACACAGAGGAGCCTCAGGGAATTGAGACACCATGGTGAGGTTTTGGAACCCAATAGAACCAAGGCTCCAGTGTGACAGAGTGAGGCCTCAGGGAACAAAAGAGACCAGGGTGAAGTTTTGGAACCTCATGGAGCCAAAGCTCAAATGTGACACAGTGGGGCCTCATGGAACACAGGAGACCACACTGACACTATGGGATCTCAAGGAACCAAAATGCTGAAGTGACACATCACAGGGACTTATGGAAGCTAAAACCACACTGAGGGTATGGAACTGCACAAACCAAGGCTCTAAATGGACACAGCAGGTGCTCATGGAACCCAGGAGATGCTGTGAGGTTCTGCTCCTTCAGGGAACCGAGGCTCTTCTGTGTCACAGAAGCCTTATGGAACCCAGGAGACATGGTGAGGCCATGAAATCTCTTGGAACAAAGGCTCCAGTGTGACACAGCGGGGTCTCTTGGAACCCAGGAGACCAGGGTTATGGAACCCAATGGCACCAGGGCTCAATGTGACTCAGAGAAGCCTCACTGAACCAAAGACACCAAAGTGAGGGTGTGGAACCTCATGGACAATGCTCCAGGGTGATGCAGCGGGGCCTGGTGGAGCTCAGGGGACCCTGCTGAGGTATTGGAACCTCATGAAAGCAAAGCTCTCACATGTGCTGCTCTCATGAGTGCCCACCCTCACAGGGAAGGATTTCTCCCCAATATCCCATCTAACTCTACCCTCTGGCGGTGGGAAGACATTCCCCCTTGTTCTGGAGCTCCAGACCCTTGCCCAAGTTCATCTCCTGCTCTGTTGGAGCCCCTTTAGGCTCTGGAAGGGGCTCTAAAGTCTCCCTTCACTTCTCCAAGCTGGACACCCCCAGCATTCCCAGCCTTTCCTCACAGGAGGGGTGTTCCATCTCTCCAATCATCCAGCCTCTCTGAAAGACAGCTTCTGTAACTTAAATTGCCATTGGCTTTAGAACATCATACAAAATTAAAGAAATTTTATCTTTTCATACTCTTCTCACTTGGAACAGAGAAGGATTTTCCTCAGCTTTCTAGCAAAGCTCTGAAATCCTGTGCGATCTTTTGCAATTTCATGGTCTGTTATATTCTTATTTCCAGCACAGAAGTCACCATGAATGGTGTCAAAGAACCAGAAACATGACCATGAAAATGGTATTTTGATGGAGAATGGGTATAAGAAACGTTCACCTTTTCCAATCAGAACCAGCAAAAAAAAAAAAAACAAAAAAAAAAAAAAAAAAAAAAAAAAAAAAAAAAAAAACAACACCTAAGCCAGAAAATGCCAGAATCATGGCCAAAGAATTAGGAGAATTAGGATTTTTTTCAAAAAATGAATGTTGTCCATTCCCTAGCTGGGTGGGCAGAACACTGGATGGTTTCAGCTCACAGCTGAATGACTGACAGGAAGCTTTCCTTCCTTCTGTGCCTCAGTTTCTCCTCCCACTCCCTGTCTCCCTGTCTCTTTCCATGCCAGTCTCTCAAAGTGGTTTGGACGTGTCCGTGCAGCACCATCACAACGTCGTTCCAGGCTCCTGCAAGGCATCCCCACCCCACAAACAACGAGCAGTGATGGTGAGTCTAATTCCTGCAGTCAAACTGCTGCAGCCCTGCTTCATTAGCCGTGCGCTGAGAAAAAGAACCTTTTCATCAGTCTGATGGATCAGCTGTAGCTTCTCTCACTGTCACTGGAGATCTGACAAACCCCTCCTTCACGCTGCTTGATTAGAAACAGCGTGGCAGGCACTGACTCCTGGCACCAGGGCAGCAGGGCAGTGTCTCACCAGGTCTCCTGTGGTCCATCCCTCAAGAGCAGAATGTCTGAAATTCTGGCACCTGTAGAAGGCTTTGTTCCCTCGTTGCTGGTTCCCAGGTTGCTCCATTCTCTTGCTTCCCTCTCAGGTGAAGCTTAGTTTGGTACGGGTTTGGTTCTGCAATTGTGTTACTTCTCCAGAGAGCACTTGAGGAAGTTTCCAGCCTCTTTATCCCGTTTAAAGTCCTCTTTATCATCTAATATTGGGATTGTTCTGGTATCAGTCGCACTGCAGATAAGTTCAGGCATGAGGCTTGCTGTAAAAACATCACTGCAAAGGAGCAGGAACAGCAGGTACTTCATGCAATCACATCAACTTCTGGTTTCTCTAAATCCCCATCATTTCAGCCTGCCAGGACCAGTGGGGAAGCAAACTCTGGCCAGGCACCAGCACAGGGGTTCAGCTGTGGGATCTCTGCCACTGGGGGTGGTCAAAACATGACTGGACAAGACTCGAGCAGCAGGATGGGTCTTTTAAAACCCGCTCACACTGTGGGGTAACCACGAGATCTCCACGGGTCCTTTCCAACCCAGGATTTGTCTATTATTATATGAAATGAAAATAGATTGATCATTCATCATTATTCCTGTCTTGGGAAACATCTTATACCTGGGAATGGTTATAACAGTGCTGACAACCTTCATGGAGAAGGCAGGGGCCTCATATTTACACTATTTCTACTGGAACATTACTCAGATATATCTGTCATTTCCTAGTTCTTCCCTCAGAGGGTGGGCAGGCCCTGGCACAGGGTGCCCAGAGCAGCTGTGGCTGTCCCTGGATCCCTGGAAGTGCCCAAGGCCAGGCTGGACAGGGCTTGGAGCCACCTGGGATAGTGGAAGGTGTCCCTGCCATGGCAGGGAGTGGGAATTGGATGAACTTTAAGGTCCCTTCCAACACAAACTGTTATGGGATTCTTTTTTGTTGTTTTGGTTTTGTTGCATTTTTTTTCCTCAGGAATTCCAAAAGTTGTACAGCACCAATCTGGATGGGATACCTGAAATAATTCAAACTCATTGAGCTTTTGTTATTTGCCATAAAAGATGCTGTGCTTCAACATCTCACCATCTTCAGTGAAGGTAAAAGGAAACACTCATATGCCAGCTCCTCTTTGAATCCTACTTTTCTCCATGAGTGACCAGAGTGCAGATAATCCCCTATCCTCCTTTCCAAATATTCAGAATATTCTGTTTGCCTAGGTGAACCCATGAGAAACTGCAGTACCCAGGATATTTTCGTGTGTGTGTCTTTCAACCTTTTTAATCTGTGGATTCATGGCACCCCTCATTCCCCAGAGCTCCAGAAGCCAGAAGGGGACATCAAACTTAGTGACTGCCATGGCTTTTCCTGAGCAGGAATATTCCAGACCAGAATAGCATCAGGTTGCTGGATTTGGCAGGAAGACTGGGAAAAAAAAATCCTCCTTGTTCTTATTCTTTTTCAGATAAAATCTCTGTGGTTTGTTGTTGGTTTTGATTTTAAGAGAAGTTTCTTTGGGTGTTTATGGAAAAGGACCAAGGAAATGCATTTGAAAGTTATGGACAGTTAAGAGCCTTGTTACAAAAAGCAGTTGAATGTTTGGTATTTCCTATATTTTAAATTCATGTTTCCCATTGACAATATAATTAACATTGGTTTTAATATTTAATTAAAGACTATAAAAAACAATGCTGAGAAAACCCTTTTCTTACTTCTGCTCCTCTGGGGAGCAAACTTCCATTGCAGTTCTTTGATTTGTATCTATTAATGAAATCAGTTACTATGACTCATTTCCCTCTCCCCTATACCTATTTATTTTCCTTATATCTTTTATGTGGAACCTTCTAAAAAGTGTTTTCAAAATCCAAGGAAATGACACGCCCTTGGGTCACCTTGCTCTCGGATTTTATTAACTTTTCCAGGTTAACAAGACACGCTTCTCTCTTCAGCAGCTCTGATGGTTTGACCCAATCAAGCTACTCTGCATTTATCTAAATGTTGGATTATTTGATTCTTAATTAGACTGTTTCTCTGGGACTGCTGTTCCTGACACCAATGGGCAACTTTCTAATCTTCTTGGTAATTGCTGCTGGTTCGGATACAAGGACTGGTGCAAAGTCCACTGGAAAAGCAGCCTCAGGAACTACTTGAAAACCCATGTGGAGATATCTTTTGCTCCTGGTTAGCAGCCCCTTTCGCAGCTCCACAGCTTTGGTTTTAATGGTTGAAAGTTCTTCAAGGTCAGATTCATCTTTTTGGGGGAAAAAAAACCAAACCAAAATTTAAAGAAAACAAACAAGACAAAACAAACCAGGACAAGAGCAACAAAAAAACCCCAAACCAACCAATCAAAAACCCACACAAAAATACCTGAAACAATCAACACAGACCTAAAAAACCCAGAAAGTTCTGCTTAGAAAGGACAATTACATATTTTATTATTCCCCCTATGTAGTGGGTGACTGTTTTCCATATTTCTCTTCCCTTCCCTCTGTGCTGGTGTGTCTTTTATTTGCAGAAGTCTCTTCCTTGTCCTACTTTTCAAAATGCACAGGGGTTTTGGGACTAAACAGCCCAAGAAGGAGACCAAAGCCCCTGCACACCCAACCAGTCAGGGGATGGGATACAGCTTTCTGTGTGTGGGAAGGTTTCTCTCCTGTGCATTTGCTGTCTTCTGGAATTTGCAGAGTCATGGAATCATGGAGGTTGGAAAAGCCCTCTCAGATCAAGTCCATTGCCCCAGCACTGCCATGGCCACCTTTAAAGGTCCCCAAGTGCCACAGTTACAAATGTTTTGCACCCTCCCAGGGATGGTGACTGCAGTCTGTGTCAATGCCTCACTGCTCTTTCCATGAAAAAAATTTCCCATTATCCAATCTGAACCTCTTCTGACACAACTTGGGGCCTTTTCCTCTCATCCTGCCCCTTGTTATCTGGGGTGGGCCCTCACCCAAAGAAACGAGGCAGGAGCAACATGTGCAGATTCCAGACGTTCCATGAAACAAATGATACTTTTCCACTTCCCATTTCCACAGTTTTATGCTTAAAGCTGTGGATAAACAGTCTGAAAACACAAAAAAGAAGTAGCTGAAGGTATTATTTGCATAACTCATTGTGTGTGGAGCTGTGCAGAACCAGGCACAATGGGCAGCAGGTGCAGCTGGAACAGCTCTGGACCCACAGGTTTTGGTTGCGAGTTCCAGTTTCTAGCTCAGTTCCAGGTGTGCCTGGAACATTCCAAGCAGGATTTCCTGGCCAGAGGTGTCTGTCCATAACAGGTTGCTTTGCTGGATCAGGCTCAGATGTTGGTATTCCTCTCAGAATCTCTTCTAAGGAAAATTGCAGAGGGATGTTTGGTAGTGGTGGAAAAGCATGAGGAAAATAGGTTGGCCAAGGAAGGGGATCTGTGCAGGAGAGAAGAGAGCACAAGAATGTTCAGAGAACCTGGGGCTGGGCCATCCCTGGAAGTGCCCAAGGCCAGGTTGGATCAAACATCTTTGCAGCAATCTGGGATGGTAGAAGGTGTCCCTGCCCATGGCAGAATGAGATGAGTTTTGCTGCCCCTTCCAACCCAAACCAGTCTGGGATTCTGTGGCTCTAAGGAGGAGAAGACATTAGAGAAGAAGACAGCCACTGGCCTTAGAGCATAAATTCCATCTTTCAGTGTGGGAATAGGGGGATTGGAGTTGTGGGATCCACAGGGATGTGTTCCACATTTTGCACAAAGTGCTGCAATGGCTGCTCTGGCTTTGGGCTGAGGCTTTTTGTCATCTACAACGGGCTGCAAAGGCAATTCCTTTGTGGGGCAGGGAAGGGAATGTGCTCCAGAAACCCCAGGAAGGCAGGAGGGATTGTGCAGGAGTTCCCCAACTCATCCTCTCATTAGATGGGGGCATTCATTATTCTCAATATGAAGAATGTTTGGGGGATGGGAAGGACTGCATTGCTGGAGCTGTGCTTTCTCCCAGACCCTCTCACACCTCATGCTGCTCGTGCTCCACTTTACTTTCTTTAACCTCTGCACGCTTCTCTTTATGAGTGTTCTGTGTTTTTTCTGCCCTCTTTCTTTGTGTCCAACACTGATTTTCTTGCTCCTAGAGCATCTTTCTCCATTCCTTCTCCTCCTTCCCCGTGCTTTGCCTCCCTTCCCTGTGGCCAGCCAGCACTGCCTTGATCAGTGAAGTGACAACATGTCCCCAACCCCACGAACTGCTGAGCTCCTGAGTGGCCAGGGCAGCTCTGGAGCACAGCTGCAGACCAAGGGGAGACCACCCAGGGCTCACATTTGTAAACTGCTTGTCGCAGTTCCTCACTCCCCAGCCTGTGATGCTGCCAAGAGCAATCTCATCTCTTAGGCACCCATCCATTTCCTCTCTTCCCAGACCCTCAAGGTATCTGAGTCAGACCACCCCCCTCCATCCTGCCCCATCTGTCTGTCCCACATTTCGCTTTCCTCGGGGCCCATCTCTTCTTTCCAGCAACAGTAGCTCCTGCTGCTTGAGTCCCCACCTCCCAGGGACTTGGGCTGAACTGTTGGAAAAGAAAAGCTCTAAATAACAGGAGGCGGGGGTGATACCTGACAATCTCTGAGAAGGAGACACTTAACAGAACAGAAAATTGAAAAAGGGGTTTAAGGTTCCTCAGTGAAAAATCCTCGGCTGCAATCAATAGAGCAAAGAAATTTTCTGAGTACATTAGAAACCAAAATTCTGGTAATGACACAGATCCAGTGTGAGGTGAGAATTGCTCAATAAGGATGAAAAAAAGTGTGTGTGTGTGTGTGCGCGCGCATGTTTTGTGCTGTATTTAGGGGGAAAGCAGCTTAAAGAACACTGTGTCATTGATGAGATTATTGTTGGCAAAGAGGATTGTTTGTCTCTAATAGAGAGTTCTTAGAGAACTGATTCTGAATGAATAGCCTTGGTGGTAGAAAAACTTCATGCATGTGATATCACTGGAATTTTCATAACTTTAGATTTTGGCCAGGTTGGGTGGGGATTGAAGCAACTTGGGACAGGGGAAGGTGTCCCTGCCCATGGCAGGGGTGGAAGAGGATGAGCTTTGATGCCCCTTCCAACCAAAACCAGCCTGGGACTCTATGATTTAAACCAAGCTGGCATTTCAAAGTTTAATTCTCCAATAAAAACTGTGCAGGATTTTCTGCTGGACACCTTTGTGGTAAGCTCTGGGACCAGAGAACTGAAGCCAAGTTGGGTGTTACAGCTCACACCTGTGGTGGGTGAGCCACAGGCTGGGGTGGTAATTAATTAATTAATTACACACTGATGAGCAGATACAGGCAGAAAGGAGCAAATAACATCTGATAAAGCCTAGAGGAAATGTTTTTTATGTAGGCAGACTTACAGCTCTGTTAAGAAGCAGTGGACACTGGTGTGCTGGTCCCAGTAAGTGGCCAAACTCCTGCCCAGCTGCTCACTCACTGCTCCCTGCAGCAGGAGGGGAGAGGGTTTGGAAGACCAAGAACGAGAAAACTTGTAGGTTGAGATAAAGATGGAAGACCTCTTACCAAATATCATGGAAATCATCCTAGAAATCATCCTAAAAATCATTGAATGGTTTGGGTTGGAAGGGATGGCCCCCACTGGATCTGGTTGCTCAGGGCCCCATTGTTGTGGATCAAACAGACTCAGCTTGGGGAAATTAATTTAGTGAATTTAGTGAAATTAATTTAGCCAAATGATATATAAAAACATTTTAAAAAAACCATTTAAAAATATTTTAAATTATTAATTTAGGTATTGATTTGGGGAATCAGAAAGACAATTATTAACCCACAAAGGGAAATGACCTTTCCTTGGCTGACCTCATTCCAAGTCCTGTTCTGCTTCTGTTGTTGCCACCAAAGGTCACAGCCAAGCCCTTCACTCCAGAGCAGCAGTGCAGGACAGGGTTGCAGTCAGGACCTAGAGGCTCCTTTCTCTCTCATTCTTCTCCTCTGCTCTGGCCTGGCTCCTCCACAGGCTGTGCTTCCTGCCAGGACCCTCCCTCTGCTCCAGGGCAGGTCCTGCACGGGCTGCAGGGAGCCCCTGCTCTCCCTTGGAGTTCCCTCCATCAAAACCTTGTCACAAACACCCCACAGACACCTGTTCAAAGGGAGTCTGTCTTTTGAAACAGCAATTTGGGATGCAGGTGGGGAAAAGAGGTTTCTTTTTATGTTTCTGCAATGCTGGTTTGAGGGCACAGAGAAACAAAAAGGTTCTTGTGGGTTCATTTGCTTTGGCCCAATTCGCAAATTATCCCAAGTCCAGTCTAAATCTGTTTTGATTTCCTGGTACTAGAACCATCCATCAATGCAGGCAAGGCTTGTCCACTGTTATTAATGTTCAACTCCTTCTTCCTCCACGCTCATCCCTCATCATGACAACGTTCTTCTGGCTAAATTCGTGATGGACTCCTGCTCTGTGGTGTGCAGCACTTCCCAAATTGAAATTGGAGCAGCAGCCCAGTTGCAGGGATGGAATTTGCTGAGCTGGGGGGACCTGCACACACTGGAGTGAAAAGGGGAAGAGCAGGCTCGGAGAGCAGGGTTTTTGACAAGGGTGATGCTGAGCACAGGGATGTCCATGGCCCTGCTGCTGCAGATGACAATGACACAGCTTGTGTGGAGTTTCTTCCACATGAGTTCACGTGTCTATCCAAGAGCAGCACTTAGGCAACTTGGGACATTGGGATTTGGAGCATGAAACTTATTCCTGTGTTTAGACACTCAGACCTCTGTCTTATTATAGAACACGTGCGGCTGTGTCATATCCTGCAATGAGAGCACCTGCTCGAGAGACAGAGGGCAAATCCTGAATCCCTGCTGGGCTCTGAGGGATCACTGCAGTTATTTGGGAAAGGGAGAACAGAAGTACCTCCCCCCACCCCCCTCAGTCTCTGTGAGCATTTGGAATTGGAAAAGGAGCATCAATACTTTGTGTGTGTGTTTTGAAATTGAGCATAAAATCCACAGGTTACAAGCAGGTGGGAAATCTCTTCTGTGGGACGCTGGAAAAAAAAACCAACTATGCCTTGAGGTTCTGCTCTGACTGTTTAGGTGTTTTACAGCTGACATTTACTGGGTAAGGAAAAGAACTGCAACTTCCAAAGGGCAGGGACTTGACAACAGATCTCTGGGATGAGCTTGGCTCAGTTCTGTGCTGTAGGGTGAGAGCAAGGCACGTTCTGCATTTCCAGATCTGTGCCCAGCAGCACCAGCTCCCCAGTTTGGGTCCAGAGAAGCTGAGAGTGGAGGATGGGCCACAGAATCTCTCTGTGTGGCTGCTCACTTGTCCAGGGCTGGGCTCTGCTGCAGCTCAGAGAGGTTCTGGGCTAAGTGTGGTGAATGAAACCAGGGCTTCAGGGAACCAACAGCTGAAGCCTCCAGGAGTGGAGGAGAAACATAAACATGGTAAGTACATTAAAGTATCATTTCAGCTCTTAGAAAGTGTCTAAAGGAGGCCACGAGGATGGGGAAGGGTGTAGGAGAAGTCTTGTTAGGAGCAGCTGGGGACACTTGGTCTGTTCAGCTGGAGGACACTGAGAGGAGACTCATCTCAGTTACAGCTTCCTCTGAGGGGAAGAGGAGGGACAGGCACTGATCTCTGCTCTGGTGACAGCGACAGGAACGAGGGAATGGCTGGAGCTCTGTCAGGGAGATTTTGGTTGGAGATCAGGGAAAGGTTCTCCCCCCAGAGGTGCTGGCACTGCCCAGGCTCCCCAGGGAATGGGCACAGCCCCAAAGCTGCCAGAGCTCCAGGAGGGTTTGGACAATGCTCTGAGGCACAGGATGGGATTGCTGGGGTGTCTGTGCAGGGTCAGAAATGGGACTCAGTGATCCCAGTGGATCCTTTCCATTTCAGGGCATTCCACAATTCCATCACCTCCTGTTAACAGAAGAAATTGCCTCTGCTCAGCTCTTTTCAGGAAGATTTATCCTAAAGGTTAATCTTGAGCGAGGTCATGGCATGAATGTAAAATAGGACACTGTGGTTTGGATCCATCTGTTGGCTTTTGAACTTCCCTACCTCTCCAGATGCCACAGTGTGGAATAACAATGGGACTTGCCAGCTTTCATGTGGAAGGAGGCAAATTGAGAACACCTCTGCCCAGAAATAAACACCACCAGAGTCAGCAGCCCCAGTCCAGCTCCAGCTCCAGCTGCTGTCCCAGTTCCAGCCCCAGTCCCAACTCCAGATCCAGCCCCAATTCCAGTCCCAATCCCAGCCCCAGTCCCAATCCAAGCCCCAATCCCAGTCCAAGCCTCAATCCCAGTCCCAGTACCAATGCCAGCCCCAGCAGTCCTAGCCCCAGCCATAGTCCCAGTATCAGTACCAGTAGGCCCAGTCCCAGCAGTCCCAGTCCCAGTCCCAGTCCCAATCCCAGCCCCAGTCCAAGTCCCAATCCCAGTCCCAGCCCCAATCCCAGTCTCAATAGTCTCAGTCCCAATCCCAGTCCCAGCCCCAATCCC
>VXBQ01006862.1:16672-90756 GCA_013400175.1 Phainopepla nitens | reverse complement strand
TGGATGTGTTTAACAAAAGCCTGGATGTGGCACTGGGTGCCAGGGTTTAGGTGAGGAGTTGGGATGGGTTGGACTCGATGATCTTGGGGGTCTCTTCCAACCTGGGGATTCTGGGATTCTGTGAAATCCTTTGCTGGCAGCTGTATGGGCTCTGTAAACTGCACCCACAGGGTCAGAGCACTGGGAATGGCAACAGCAGTGAGACCACAACAGCCACAGGCAGGATGGGGAAATCAGTGCTTGGCTTCTGCCCTGGAGAAGGAAGGTCTGGGTGGGCTGGGAAATTCCTGCCAAACCCTTCTCTAGTGGTTCATTACTTTTGAAACACTTGGTGTATCTCTGAGAACATTTGATCTGCTGTGATAGCAGCAGGCTGTCAGGAGACAGTGCTGGGTTGGGGTGGGTGCTGGGCAGGTAGGGAAGCAGGCTGTGCTCACCCAGTGTCTCTCTGCCGGGACCGGTTTGGGCTGGGATGAGATGGGAGATTGGGATGTGCTGTCGCAGGGCTTGGGCCCCAGCCAAGACAAGTTTTGAGCAATTGCTCAAGGGCATATTTGAGCAAACAGAGCCAGTCTGGAGTCAGACCAGTCTCTGGGGCTGTGCTTGGAGACCCACAGGCCGTGTTCCTGCAGGTGGGAACACCAGCATGCTGGAGGCAGTTTGTGATGAGCAAAGGACATGATAACACCATTCCCCACACCCCTTGAAACCTTCTGGACACTGTTCTGCTCTCACACCACATCCAGCAATGCCTCATGATCTTGTAGATATCTGATTTTAAACCCAGACCCTTCAGACAGACTCTGAGGATCCCCATCCCTGAGCTCCCAGCAGCAGACACAAGAACTGACCCAAGGTGGCGCAGAAAGACAGAATATTCTTGTCATCTCCCCTTCCAACCTTTGCTTTCAGCCCATCTGCTCCCCATTTTGGCGTGACTGTTGGAACCAGAGGAAGGCATGGATGTTCTCCCAGCATGGCCTCTCCTATGAGGTGGGAAAACAGGGTCAGGCAAAGGTGTGGTGTGTAGGCAGAGCTAGGGATGGTCCCTGCGTGATTTGGCAATTCCTGCTGGCACAGGAACCCTGGCAGGAACCTCTGGGAGAGTTCAGGACAGGAATGCAAACAGCACATCTTGTAGGAAACAGCGAATCTTGTTCCCAGAGGGTGAGCACCTGGTGCCTTCCTTTGGCTGAGAAATGACCAGGACTGTGCAATCCTTGCACTCCTGCCAGCCCAGGGCCCTGCAATGAAACAGAAGCTCTGGAGCAGGGCTGTGCCACACCTCCAGCCAGGCACACCCGGGGGGACAGCTGGTGGTGAACCAGCTGTGAGCAAGATCAGGAAAGGTGCAATTGCAGGGGCTGAGGAGTACAGTGTGCCCTAAAACTTTGACTTTCTTGGAGTCACAGAAAGGTGGAAAAACCCTCTGGGGACCTTTAACATCCTGATCTGTCCCCAGGGCGAACTTCAAAGTCAAAGCAGGCTGCCCAGAGAAGCTGTGGTCGCCCCATCCCTGGAAGTGTCCAAGGCCAGGCTGGACAGAGCTTGAAGGAACCCTTTGTGCAGGGGGTGCCATGGCAAGTGGGTTGGAACTGCAGAATCTTTAAGGTCCCTTCCAGTCCAACCTTTCCTCTGATTCTGTGATTTCTCATTACCTTGTCCAGTCGAGTTTTGAAAATTCCTAGGGCCAGAGATTTTTGATGAAATTTTTGCCACAGATCTTCCCCAGCTAGGCCATGCAGTCCCAGTTCCCTCCCACACCACACACTCAGCACTTTGGGATGTTTCAGCGACCCTCCACTAGACTCTGCAGGCTTTTCTGGCCTCTCCGGAGTGTCCTCAAACTGCCCAGAGTTCTCCAGATGCAGCCCCAGGGAAGCTGAGCAGGAACAGCACCATCCCTCCAGCTGTGCTCTTGCTGACACCGCTGGGGCTGGGGAAAGGGCATCTCTGTTGCACCAAAAAAAAAAAAAAAAAATCTATTTTTGTGATCTTCATTAGTGCAGGTGAGGGTACCTGTTCAGCCCATCAGCATTCCCAATGTCTCACCCAGGAGACATTCCTTGGAAGGGCTGTCACCAGAGCATGACTGACACTCAGAAGCAAAATAATTTCTGAAACAAATAATAAATTTAAAAAATAAATTTTACCCAGAAGCAAAATAATGATCTAAAGGAGATCACATCACTCTCTGTAAATATTTTGAGGGACTCAGACTGTCTGGAGAGGAGATGTTTGAAGCAATTGGATGGTAGTGATGCAAGGAAACACTGAGGTGGATTCGTGGACTAAGTTTAGACTGGAAACTTGAGGTGGTGGAAGGTGCAGTGGTAGTAACAGCCCAGAGAAAACCTCCACTTTCATGTCAGGAGGGTGAAAAATTCTGAGAAGGTTAAAAAAAAGGATGGCAAACTCCAAAGAGATCTGCCTGGAAGCAAGTGGTGAATTTGGGCAGGGTTGTCATGGATGCGTGGGAGCTGGCATGATTTATTGACAGACACCCAGATGACTTACCAGATCCCATTTGGCCCAAATTACTCACACCTTTCACACCAGAAGTGTGAGCTCCTGTATTATTTGGCCTTCTTGGAGCTGCATCACGTTCCTGTGGGCTCAAGGCACCCAGCACAAATATGGGAATTTGGGGTTTAAAAAGTTTTCTCTGATCCTGTAAGGTGGGAGTTTAAGGCAAGAATTTTGAAAGGGATATTCTGTGGGTCACTAGGGTGATTCTGGCCAGGTCCCCAGCTGAAATTTGTAGATTCAAATTGGGGGCAAATAGGAGAAGAATGAGAAAATCAAAGGCACATCTCCAAAGCTACATGAAAAAAATATATAAAAGGAAAGCATTTCATCCATCTGCTTGCATTTTCCTTGGTGCTTCTCTTCCAGTGCTTTGATAAGCAAGACTCTTAAAGAAATGCTATGGAAGAAATTTCCTTCCCCCAACAACCACTTTCCCTTATCAATGCCCCCCAAATGAAAAGATTATTTTAAAAAATAATAGAGAAAGAAAGGAAAGAAAGGAGAAAAGCCGCGAAGGTTTCTGTGATTTAACAAGGCCATTGTGGGATATATGAAAGAAACTGAGGAACCCACGGGCTGACTTTGATGTGGAGCCTTTGAAAAGCTGAGCAGGGAGAAGCAGCCCTGACCCAGGCGTGTCCTGATGAAAGGGGGAGCAGGACTTGTCACACCGGAGCCAGGACTCCGTCTGCCGGAATCCCACGGAGCTGCCGGCTCCAAAGGCGGCTTTGCTGAGCGCAGCTGGGGGCTGGAGGAAGGGCGGGATGGTGCGAGGGTGTGCCGGGAGCGCCGGGGCCGCCTGCCCTCCGCACGGCCCGCATCCCTGGGCAGGAAGCAGGGCAGGGATGTGCTGGGCTTGGCCGGGCTGCGGAGCCTCCGCTGGCAGCCGAGCAGCTGGGAACGATCCCGTTCCAGCGGGAGGGCCCTGCAGGCTGGCAGGGGGCACACAGCCAGGTGTGGTACCCACAGGGTGCACACAGCCAGGTGTGGGACTCACAGGGTGCACACAGCCAGGTGTGGGACTCACAGGGTACACTGCACACAGCCAGGTGTGGGACTCACAGGGTGCACACAGCCAGGTGTGGGACTCACAGGGGGCACACAGCCAGGTGTGGTACCCACAGGGTACACTGCACACAGCCAGGTGTGGGACTCACAGGGTGCACACAGCCAGGTGTGGGACTCACAGGGTACACTGCACACAGCCAGGTGTGGGACTCACAGGGTACACACAGCCAGGTGTGGGACTCACAGGGTGCACACAGCCAGGTGTAGGACTCACAGGATACACTGCACACAGCAGTGTGGTACTCACAGGGTGCACACAGCCAGGTGTGGGACTCACAGGGTGCACTGCACACAGAAGTGTGGTACCCACAGGATACACTGCACACAGGAATGTGGTACCCAAGGGATGCACACAGGTGAGGGATGCCAGGTGTGGTACTTGAGGGATGCACACAGGAGTGTGGTACTCACAGGATACACTGCACACAGGAGCTGTGGGACTTGAGGGATGCACACAGATGAGGGATGCACACAGGAGTTGTGGTTGCTCACAGGATACACTGCACACAGCCAGGTATGGTACCCACAGGATACACTGCACACAGGGAATGCCAGTTGTCACAGGATGCAGTGCACCCAGGGAGGTGCATTACTTGCACTGCACACCGTGAGTTGCATTACTCAGAATGCGTTCACACTGTGATGTGCATTACTCATGGGATGCATTTCACAGAGCCAGATGCATTACTCAGAGGTTGCACTGCACACAGTGAGGTGCATTACTCACAGGATGCACTGCATTACTCACAGGATGCACTGCATTTCTCACAGGATGCATTTCTCACAGCATGCATTACTCACAGGATGCAGTGCATGCAGTGGGCTGCAGTACTCCCAGGATGCATTACTCCCAGGATACACCCCATGCAGTGAGAGGGAAGGGGGGGCCAGGCCCCTTGGGGCCAGTGCTGGCCATGGCACAGAGCCCGGGGGTGCTGGCACCTGTGCTGGGAGGGGACAATGACAGAGGGCACTGCTGGATTCCCCAGCGTCCCTTCCCAGAGCCCCTCTGCTCGTGGGAGAACCCAAAGGAGACGTGGACCTGCTGGGGAGCCCAGCAAAAGGCCCTGAGGGTGCTGAAGGGGCTGGAACCTCTTTGTGGAGAAAGGCTGGGAGAGCTGGGGCTGCCCAAGCTGGAGAAGGCCCAGGGGGATGTTCCCAGTGTGTGTGAACACCTGGAGGGAGGGTGCAGAGAGGAAGCAGCCTTGGGTGGGATGGACTGGGAGTATCCTCCTCCAGCAGTCACAGAACAAAGTGTCCAGAAAATCCCCCAGGGGAGGAGTGGAGTGCTGGGAAATCTCAGCAGAACCTGGTCTTCAGCTCACTCTGCTGGAGCTGAACTGTTGACTTGGAAGGAGATGTTTTATTTCTAGTCTTCCCTCAGAAGTCTAATTTTCAGATGAGTTATATGTGTAGACACCCTTCAGTCCAACTTCCAACCCTGCTGTCCTGCAGGAACACTCCAGGTGGCCACACAGCTCCCACCAAGACCAGAAGTGGAGGCCTTGGGGTGGACGCAAAAACAGAACAAAACTATTCTTTAAACCTCCTCTCAGCATCTGCAGCTTATGCATATTTGTAAAAAGTAGGTGGTATTTATTTATTATTTTATTAGTCCACCTGATGGTGCTCTGAACTTGCAGCACAAAGGCAGCCTGTGGTGCTGAGCTCTGCAGCTGAATTAGTCACGTGTGGCACTGGGCCACTCAGGGTTGCTGAGGGGAGCCCCAAGCAGCACATCTGACACGAGGCTGGGCTGGCAAAGCCTCAGTGAAACAGCAGAAAATCACAGAATCTCAGACTGGCTGGGACAGGGAGGAATTTCTGGAGGTCATCTGGATCTCTGGAGGTCGTTTAGTCCAATGTCCCCAGCTAAAGCAGGGCCACCTGGCTGCCCAGGACCATTTCCAGATGACTTTTGGGCATCTCCAAGGATGGAGATGCCACAATTTCTCTGGGCAACCTGTTCAGTGCTAAGTGCCAAAGTTCCTTGTCATTGGCAGGGAAAAATGCAGAGTGGGAGCACCAGGTGTGCCCAGGTGCAGCTCTGGCTGTAGGAGCCTTTAATGCCATGGTTACACTGGACCTGAGTCATGCAGGTGCCTGGGGCTGAGGGTGTTCCCAGGAATACAAAATCACAGGCACAGCTCCAGGAGTCTGTGTGTGACACCAGGATCAGAGCTTCCACCTCACTGCCCAAAGCCACCAGCTGTGGGGTTTGGGTATCCATCAGCACCAAGGTGATGGGGATAAGTGGGAACAACAGTGGGATAAAAACGTGGCAGTGAGGCAGCCCCGGGAGTCCCAGCCCAGTGACAGGGAAGTTCAAAAGTTCAGGAGCATGGCTGACAGGGAAACGTGTTGGAAAATAAAGACCTTAATTACAGTGACCATGTGTGACCCTGCCTTTGTTGGGGACTTGGTGGCTGAAGTGCCACTCAGGCAGGGGCTGGTGCCTGTGCCAGCAGGCCTGGCAGCCCTGGAAGCAGGGACAGAGCAGGAGCACTGCGGGCCAGGGGCTGCAGGGCACACTAAAAACCCCTCTTCAGTCCTTCCGGGATGAAAGTCCCCCGGGCTGCAGGTCTGTCTCCGGGGAAGAGCTGGAGTGGCAGGGGCTTTGCATGAAAATGTGTCAGGGAAACACAGGGATAGAAGATTTCAGCGGCAGAGCACGAGCAGGAAGCCACAGGGGAAATTTGTTGAGATAAGTGCCTGATTTTCAGGTACTTACACAGAGTTTCTGTGGTGCCTCTAGCAGTGACTTCAACTTACAGTTTGATTATGTGAGAGACAGCAAGGCTGGAAATAACATATTCATAGAAACACAGAATGGTTTGGGTTGGAAGGAACCTTAAAGCCTATCCAGTCCCACCCCTGCCATGGCAGGGACCTTCCACTGTCCCAGGTTGCTCCAAGCCCTGTCCAGCCTGGCCTTGGGCACTGCCAGGGATCCAGGGGCAGCCACAGCTTCTCTGGGCAACTCCTTGCAAAAGTAAAACCAAAGAAATCATCAGTGTCAAGTGCAGTGTTTCCCTGAGCTTCACCAGTGAACAGACAATCAGTTATGGGAAGTCCCTGCACCAGCAGAGCCAGGGCTGTGCCACGAGAAGGACCCCAGGGTGCTCTGATGGCTCAGCAGCCTCTGCACTCAGTAAACATTAATAGCAAGCTCCAGTAAACATTAATATTGATTACCAATTTACAAACGACCAAAGGACATGGGCTGAAACCCAGTGCTTCCAAAATCTCTGCTTCTCAGCTATCACAGCTCCCTCACATTCCCCATGAGACCCTCGCTTCCCACCCCTCACTCCCCAGACCTCAGCAGCACCTGCATGTGCTGGGCAGCTCCAGACTCTGTGTGCACAGTGAATTATTTCTGAGGCACCTTCCTCATCCTCACTGAGCCCCTTGCAGAGGGGGTGCTTATAAATTAATAAATTAATAAATTAACTCCTTGCAGCTCTGAGGCATCCGACAGCAAATCCTCCCCCTTTTCTACATTGCCTAGGGTTTGGCAAACCAGCATAAAACTTTATTTCCTTAACGAATGATTTGGCATGATCTAAAATGCCCTGGGTCTGAAATTCACCTGTCACAAGAAGAAAACCCACAATTATGTCACCCTCCTGTCTGCAGCATGCAATTTATTCAGCAAATTGATCTCCTTTTGTCTTAGGCTGCTGCTTGCACAGTGCCTTTGGAACTGGTTTCCTATGGGAAATGGCTTGATGAGTTTGTTAGGAGAACAGTTTCCTCTGCTGAGTGAGCTGATTCCTGTCTAAATCTTTTCTCTTGACTGAGACAGATTTTATTAAGCCATAAGGCCCTTCTGAGCTCTGTGATGAATATTAGAATTTGTGCAAGGCGGGAAGGGGTGGGAGGGACTCGATGCAAGAAACACAGTGGGGTCTGGGGGAATATTCAGGGTTAAATAGAGGTTTGAAGGCCCTGTACAGGAGGGAGGGGATCTTTAAGTTCTGTGCAAACACAATGCAGCTGGACAATGACCAGAGAGGGTCAGGAAAAGCAGCAGCACTCACAAAAAGTGGAGGCTCCATCTCCTCTGCTGCCATTAGTGGTGCTGTTAAAATTCCCACAGATACCCAGCTGACCCAAAGCCCTCTTCGATTGACTCCAAAAGTAATTGAGAGCACATCAAAATGTTTCTGAGCAGCTTTTCTGGGCTGCCTGGGAAACAAATCGCCTGTACACGAGCAATCAGCTGGCTCTAGTGGGGCATTTGGGTAAGCCCAGGTGTGAATGGATGCAATTCCTTCCTTCATCTCTTCATTGCTGTAAACAGGAATTATTTGTCTCTCCTGTTCCCTGATGCTGGCAGTACTGATGGCTGGGTGAGATATTCACCTCTTCCAAGTTGCAGGTGATTGTTCTGAGCCTCCTGGCCTTTGGTAACAGCTGAATTTTGATCTGTTGACCGTTCTCCCCTGTCCTCAAGGGATTTGTTCTCCCTTGGTCTCACAGTGGTGGTGAGCAGTAGGATGTCTCACCATCCTCTCACCCCTGGAGGAAATTGTATCCTTTATTTTTCACTGTTGCTGAACTAAGGTTCAGGATTTGTGATGGGAACTTGTTTAGACAAACTCTTTTACAGCCTGTTTTTTCCTTGGTGTTTTCCCTGGCTCTTGCATGATCCTCTTGGCTGGGACTGCAGTGTTGGGAAAGAGGGAAGTGTTTCACAATAAGGAGCATCTGAGTCAGTGGGAAAGGCTGAGATGGCTTTTATCAGAGTGCTCTGACCTGTCCTGAAAATGCAGCTTAAGCCCAGGTGAAAGCATCGTGTGACAGGTCAGTGTTTTCCCTCTGCAGGGCTGAAGCTCAGCCCCAGTTATCCCAGTTATCCCAGTGTTGGCTCCCATGAAACCGGGACACAGGGCACTGCTGGATTCCCTGACATCCCTTCTCAGAGCTCAGCCCCTCTGCTCATGGGAGAACCCAAAGGAGATGTGGAGATGCTGGGAAGACATTTGTAAGGTACCTCACAAATAATTCACTGTGGAGCAGCTGGTGACCAGCTGTGGTCAACCACCCCTGTGTGTCAGAAATCACCCAGCACGGAGAAAATGGGGCTGAAGCACAGAATAATAAAATCACAGAATCCCAGATTGGTTTGGGCTGGAAGGGACCTCAAAGTTAATCTCATTCCCATCCCCTGCCATGGGCAGGGACACCTTCCACTGTCCCAGGTGGCTCCAAGCCCTGTCCAGCCTGGCCTTGGGCACTTCCAGGGATCCAGAGGCACCCACTGGGCACCCCTGTGCCAGGATAGGGAACATTCAAGGTGACATTCCCTGGGTGCAGCCAGACTGACATCACTAACATTCTCTGATCATCTCCTGCAGCCCCCTCAGTACTGTGCACCTCTGTGGGAGGGTTGAGTGACAGAACTGGGATAACTGGGGCCCAGCTCTCCTGATTACCACCACTGAGGGCTTCCCACAGCAGCTTCTTCCTCCTTCAGAGATCACTGTGATGCTGATCCTGTTGTTCCATAAGTAGGGAGTAAGTCCAGAGGGGGAAAGGGGCCATGAGGTGAGACCTGCAACACTTCTGCTATGAGGAAAGGCTGGGAGAGCTGAGGGTGTTCACGTGGAGAGGAGAAGCTCCAGGGAGAGCTCAGAGCCCCTCCCAGCACCTAAAGGGGCTCCAGGAGAGCTGGAGAGGAACTTGGGATAAGGGATGGAGGCACAGGACACAGGGAATGGCTTCAAATGGACAGAGGAAAGGGTTAGGTGGGATAGTGGGAAGGAATTCTTGGCTGGGAGGCCCTAGCACAGGGTGCCCAGAGCAGCTGTGGCTGCCCCTGGATCCCTGGCAGTGCCCATGGCCAGGCTGGGCAGGGCTTGGAGCAGCCTGGGACAGTGGGAGGTGTCCCTGCCATGGCAGGGGGTGGGATGAGATGGACTTTAAGGTCCCTTCCCAGCCAAACCATTCTGTCATTCCATGGATTCTGTGAGTTCCTCCCGTCAGCGCTGCTCTGGTGAAGGCGTTTTCCACGTCAGCTCCTCCTGGGCTGCCTCTTGCCACAGAGTCCCTGGGCCCACCCAGGAATGTCTCAGTGATGCCCTGCTGGGAGGAGGCCTTGGCTGGTGGCTGGACATTGCTCTGTGCCCAGTGCCACCATGGGACACAGAAATTTTCTCTCTGGAGGAGACAAGGCAGAGGTGGAGGCCCTGGACAGGATATTTGGGTGGGATGCCATAGGCTGTGACTGTAGATGAGCTCCATTCGCTCACTGGTTCCCTCTGACCCTGAGGGAGGAAGGAAGGCACAGGAGAGCAGGAACCAAAGCTGGATTTGGCTGTAATTTAATCACAGCACTGCTGCTGGCCAATCTCCTACCACCAGCAGCTCCCTTGCCCTTTCTGTACATGTGAAACAAAGCAGAACATGCAGGATCTTGCAGGAAGGAGGGTTCAGATGCCCAAAATCACATGCTCAAGGGTGCAGAGGGAAGATGATATGGATCCCCACAGCCCCACTTCATCACCAGGGAATCCCAAACCATCCTGGAATCCCAAGATGGGTTTCCTCCAGTGATATATGCCATGCTGAGGGCACACACAAAGCCCTGCTGACCTGGGGTGAGCAGACCCAGCTCCCCAGGGAACTGAGCACTGCTGGAGCTTTGGGAAGAGCAATTAAACACCTCCAGGTATGTGACTTACAGCCTTTGGCCCCTTCACAACCTGCCAGCTTATCACAGAAAATGATGTGTCATGCTCAGGTCTCAACTTGTCCCTTCCTGCCGCCTGCAGACACAGATTTTTGGCAGTGTTTCCCTCCTTCCCAAGCCCTCTGTCTCTCTCCCCGCTCCCCAAGTCCTTGTCTCCCATCTCTCCCATAAGACACTTGCTGTCTGCAGAGAAAGGCAAATAGGATTTTGGAATAGGGAATTTTTTTCCCCTTTTTAAATTTTTTTCCCCCCTAGGGACTGAGTCCTTCCCCCTGTGCTGCCAGCGACCTGCAGACCAGACAGCCAGGCCTTTTCCCAACCCCTGGGAGGCTCTGGGGCTTCTCACCCCTCACTTTGCACAGAAAACAGCTGCAGAGAAATACAACTTCCCTGAGATTCACCTGCAAGCTGGGACAGGCACCCCGTGGCTCAGGGAAGAGGGACAGAGCTCTTTATGCAGGAAATCTCTCCATCCAGCCATGCAAAGTAGCCCCAAGGAGCTTTTGCAGGAATGCAGAAGAAAGGTCCTGTCCCACAAGGAAAGAGTGCACTGACTGTGGTGAGTGTCCCAAAATTCTGTGAGAAGCTGTCAGGAAGCAGAAAAGGGTTTGATTTGTTTTGATTTGATTTAATTTAATTTAACTTTCCAGGGAAGCTGATCCTGCCCCCCTGCATCCTCACATGTACAAACACCAGGATGTGGTGCATGGGTGGGTCATAGTGCAATAAATTGCTATCCAAAATCCATTTTCCACACCAATCCAGAGCATCCAGGGAGGGATTGTAAGGACACAGCAGCTGACACTCTTTCTGTGCTGCATTTGGAAAGGGTGTCAGCTGCTGTGTCCTTACGATCCCTCCCTGGGTGCTTGTGATTGTCAAGGATAAGAGGTTTTGGGGCAGTCGTTTTTGACCCAGAAGTCAACATTTATTGCAGTGTGATCTTCTGCTTTAGACTTTTTCTTGCCTCACCCTCAGTAAGACTTAAGTGAGATTGATTTCTGTTGCCTGTGTTTCCTTGTTCGGGGCCTCTGGTGGATCTGGTGGATTTGTTGGGATAACATGATGAGAAATAGCACAGACACCCAGGTGTTGGTTACCAGAGCTGCTGGGGGACAGGTTTGTGCTGCCAAGTCACCTGGGCCTTGGGCTTTGTACAAGCAACACTCTTCTCTTTTGCTGTCACTCACGTCCCTTCAGCCAGACTGTGCTCACCTGGAGACAACCCACACAATTCACAAAATCACAGAATCACTGAATCACAGAATCATGGAATCCCAGAATCCCCAGGTTGGAAGAGACCTTCAAGATCATCGAGTGAAACCCGTGCCCAACTCCTCAACTAAACCCTGGCACCCAGTGCCACATCCAGGCTTTCTTTAAACACATCCAGGGACGGTGCCTCCACCCCCTCCCTGGGCAGCCATTCCAGAACTTTATCACCCTTTCTGTGAAGAACTTCTTCCTAATATCCAACCTGTATTTCCCCTGGTGCAGCTGAGGCTGTGTCCCCTCGTTGTGTCAGTGCTGCCTGGAGAAAGAGCCCAAGCCCAGCTGAGCACAGCCACCCTGCAGGGAGTTGTAGAGAGTGAGTCAAGGCAGGATGAACACCATGGATGGTGCTGGATCTCATAGAATCAGGTAATTATTAAGGTTGGAAAAGCCCTCCAAGATCATCAAGTCTGACCTTCACACGACTTAACTCCACCAAACCACAGCACAAAGGTCTACTGCTTTTTTGAACTCTTCCAGGGGTGGTGACTCCACCACTGCCCTGGGCAGCCTGCACCAATGCCTGAGCAGCTTTTCAGTGAAGGACTTTTCCTTAATATCCAACCATTTCCTCTCATTCCCTGGGAACAGAGCCCAACCACCCCCCACCCCCAGCTGCTCCCTCCTGCCAGGGAGTTGTGAAGACCCAGAAGATTCACCCTGAACCTCTTTTACTCCAGGCTGAACAACCCCAGAAGGAAACATTTATTTGAAGAGCAGCCTGTCATTTTCTTGGCTCACCTGTGAGCCCCCAGACCACACCAGGAGAATCCCTGTTCAGCCCCTGCCTGGCTGGACTTTGCCAAATGTCAGAGTTTGGTGAGGTGCTTTTGGTTGCCTGTGACTTTCAGGAGGAACTTTGACAAAGGCTTTTGAAAGACTCAGTAAATTGCATCCATCACAAGCGCTTTGCTGACACACTTAAAGCAGGCAGAGGAGCACAATTTTCCTTTAAAGACGACATGCTGGGTTCTCTGTCTTACGTGCCATAACCAGTAATGAAAGTCAAGCACGTCCCCTGCACACTCCCAGGCTGGTTTAACCCTTCTTGCTGCACTGCCTGCTGCGAGGTGCACCAGGAAAGACAGCAAACTACTGAAAACCTGAGCAATTCTGCAGGTGAAATGGGGAAAAAGGCCAAATCCAAAACCATCTAATTCCAGACAAGCAGGAGGAATGGATTTTGAGGAGTGAGTAGGGTTTTTTTCTTGGTTACAGATCATATTTACAGTTTGCCCTCCCAGAGTTTTAAAAACAACAGAGCAAATTGCTAATTAAAAGATACAGCTTGACAAAGTAACTCTAAACATCTGTTATATATTGTTTTTAGCGAGAACTTGAGTAGTTAACAACAGGATCAGTAGATAAGTGATCCATCAGGATCATCCCCAGTCTATCCTCCCTCTGTGGAATAACTGAGCTCCTCCAAGAGCCTGAGCTCCCCAGGTGAGTCCTTGCTCAGAACTCCCTGTGCCAAGTCCCCTGGCTCAGAAGGAAATCCTGGCTCAGAGGGCTCACCTCTTTCTGCTGGCATTTATTTATATGCCAGCTTTGGCGCAATCTTCAGGTTTTCCTCAGGAGTTTGATTACACAATTCAGGTATGTGATTAGATTTGTGGTTTACAATTAATAGCAAGCACAGCTACAAATAATGAAGTATTTCACCTGTGACTTAAAAAAACAGGAAAAAAAAAACATCTCCTGGCATGGCAACAACGTTATATAAGGGGGAAAATGAGAGAACATCCCCATCTCTGTCCCACTGACTCTAAACAGTCCTCTCCTAGTCACTGAAGGAGATTTTCCCTCTTGTTGGTTGTCGTGAACAAGCTTTGTATAGGTACTTGGAAAGGCTCCTGCCTCTTCCCTGCTGCACATAAATTAGAGTAAGGACGTCCTGCCCTGCACTGAGATGGCAAACAGCTGGGATAATTCCTCACCAGAGGGAAAAGATCCACACAGGAGTGCATTCCAGCTTCCCAAACCCTGGCCAGCCACAGCTGGGCAAAAATCTTCCCCCCAGACCTGAGCGTGCCTGGGGCCAGGCAGGAGGGAAGGGCATGGTGGGGGTTGGCAAAGCCATCTCCTGCCAGGACAAACAGTCCCAAAGCACGGGAAGAGGCAGAGCCCAGAGCCACAGACCATGTTCCAGTGATCCCAGGAGGGGGAAGAGTCGGACTCGAGCCAGGAAGTGCATCCATCCAACAGGTGGGACTCAGCTAAGGGGAAGGGAAGCAGTGGAATGGAAGGAACTGGAGATAATTTGAACGTGGTAGAACAGAAGACTAATCTCAGGAAAGACATCGAATCATGGAATATATAATCATGGAATGTCCTGAGCTGGAAAGGACCCACAAAGGCCATCCAGTGCAGCCCCTGCCCCTGCACAGCCACCCAACAATCCCACCCTGGGCATCCCTGGGAGCAGTGTCCAAACCCTCCTGGAGCTCTGGCAGCCTCGAGGCTGTGCCCATTCCCTGGGGAGCCTGGGCAGTGCCCAACACCCTCTGGGGGAAGAACCTTTTCCTAATACCCAACCTAAACCTCCCTGGCACAGCCTGGGCACCACTGAGTTAATACAGTGAAAAATCTTAGGTCAAAGACTGTGGCAATGGACAATCCCTAAGGAAAGGCAGTGAGTACAGCTGGACTGGAGTTTGATTAAGCTCAGGTGACAATCTGAGTATCCAAGGGCTGAGCAGTGGCCTGGGGTAGTTCAATAGCTCCATGTGCTCTTTGGGTGACAATTCAGCCTCATTATGTTTGTAGGCAACAGCAGAGATGAGGAAGCAGCTGGCACGGGGATGGCAGAGTTTTAACCCAGATGAACCTCAACAAAGTTCAGATCTGAGCCAATGGGAACCTCTCAAACTGCCCCGGGCCAGGGCAGGGTAACCCGGGTCAGCAGTGCAGCTTGGGAAGTCATGGATCAGCTGCTGGGAAGGACCAGGAGGACAGATGGAACATGAGTCAACAGTGCACTCTCATGGCAAACCAGGGAAACCACAAACTGGGCTGCACGGGGACTGGGACCAGAAGGGAGGAGTTCCCAGTTCCCTCTCCTCTGGGATCCTGTTCTTGTCCATCCCCCAAACCCCCTTCTCCACTCAGAGCAAGAGGGTGTCTCAGAAACACACAGGAGATGTGGCAGAAACACACAGGAGATGTGCCAGGGGCTGGGTGAGGGGTCAGGGGCTGGCTGAGGTGCCAGGGGCTGGCTGAGGTGCCAGGGCTCTGACACGTGGCCCAGGACAGGTGGAAGGAGTTGGTTTATGCTGTCACACAAAGATGATGCTGAGGGGCTGGAGATCACAGCCCACAAAGGGTTGGAGGGCCCTTAGAGAATGACACCAAAGAAACAACAAGGCTCCAGGTGGGATGTTAGGAAAAAATGCCAGCAAAACATTAGCTCTCACTCCACCAGGTCCCAGAGTGACCATGTTTCCCAAAATATCTGCAGTTCCCCAGAGTCACAGTTCTCCCTGCAGAATGAGCATTCCCAGTCCATGATCTTCCATCCAACTCCCTCATCTGCACAGCAAAGAGCTGTCAGGATAATTGTTCCTCAACACTGAATTGTGTGGAATTCTATTTACATAGAACTTCTCACCAAGCAGATGTCAGTATTGAGACCTGTTCCTCCAGGAAAGGAAATGAAAAGTGGAGCATATTAAGATCAGTCTGTGGAGCATCAGTGTTGTGCAAATTGGACAATGCTACAGTTTGGGATATTGCCTGCTTTGTGCACAACTGAGGGAATAATTTATGGTAACAATTTTCATATAATGTAGAAAAAGAAGAATGGATCACTATGGTAGCCGAGGGTGGAAGGGAGGTGGAAAAAGCAATAGAAATGGAAGAAAATAAATTAACCAGTAGCTGAATTTTTCACATTTGTGTATCTGCAAAAAAGAAAACGAAAGTAGAAAATTTGACTCATTCAAAGCAGACAATGTTTTACTTGTTCTTAAAGGCATCGCAGGGAATGAATGCAAACTGAGAGGGAGATGTATGCAAATTCATGCAAATTCATCTGCAAATCAGCACATACCATCAGTCTCTTGGCACATTCCCAGCGTCTCTGTGCCGGAGGGACTGAGGAGGGACTGAGGAGGATGAGGGGCAGTGGAAGAGTTGTGGTCCCTCCCAGCAGAACCCATAGCCCTGGGACAGGGTTGGCTGCACTGGGGCTGAATTCCTGCTACCCTTTTCTCCCTCCTGCACTATCAGCATCTCCTCCCTCTGTCCAGGGACACACTGATGCCTTGAGTTTCAGCTTTTTTATTTTTTCGGACTCTGTGCTGGTTTAATGTGCAGTTCTGGGTTTCATATGAAGGGTTGCTGAGCTCTCTGCACTGGGTAGGGAGACAAAACAATTCCTTTCCAGCTGGGCACCAAAGACAAATTTTAAGCCCAAGAGTGCAAACAACAGTGAAGAAGAGAGAAAGAACAAAGAGGATGGAGCTTCATAACCTGAGGCTGGAATTGCACAATGAACTCCAAGATGCAAATGGAGCAGAGCTGATAAAAGTATGAGGCCTTATGCCCGGGATCCATTTTGGGCCCATTGCTGGATTGCTGGGGTGCAGCCCCAAGGGGTTCTGGCATGGCCCAGGCTGGATCCCTTCAATAAATCCCTTTTTATTCTTTTACTCTGCCCAGTCTCTGCTTCCAGGTCAGCCTTTCTAGGCAACACATGGCAAAGCTGGAGCACAGAACAAGGCAGGGACTGACACCTGCAGTTCAATTTGCTGGCCATCTTCCTTCTTCCTCCAATAATTTTACCTCTGAGTGAACAGAAATCTGTATTTTGGCTTCTCCAATCCCTGCTCATAAGCTTCTGTGTTTGTATTCTCACACTCATGTTTCCTTGCACTTTTGACTTCTCTGTATTTAAGGATTCACCTCTTCTGTTTACCAGCATCATTCCTCACACCCACACAAAGAAATGCTCATAGTTGTTTATTCTTTGCTTTTCTTTCCAGATCACTTTTTTAAAAACATTCTGTCAGAATAAAACATTTATGAGTATTCTTCATTATGGGCTTCATTCTTATCTCCTGAGACCAGTGGTCCTTATAGACATCCAAACAGTAGGACTAAATTATTTATCTTTCTTCCAAAGGAAAATAGCCATTTATTGTGAGCTTTTGGGGTATTTTGTAGGGGATTTTTTTTTTTCCTTCTGCTTTGTTGAAACAGCTTTGTATGATTTGTTCTGGGAAAGTGAAGTATTAAAATGTATTAAGTTACTCATCATTTACCAATAAATCAAATCCACCAGGGCACATTTTTTGGGCAGTGTCTGTCAATACCAACACCCAGCTTTGAAGGCCATCTGAACATCTTCCCAATTCTTTCCACCATCCCACCCTTACCTGTTGTGCTCCTCACCTGCAGAGTTTTGTCTTTAAGAACAGGAAAGGGGACTGGAAGTAGCACAGGGCAGAAACCAGGATTTATAGTTGCAGTCAAATGTTGGACTGGAGGTCTTTTCAAACTTAAATAATTCTGTGGTTCTATAAAATAATAAACACATTTTTAGGGCTATATTTTTATATAGCCCCATATACATATATTTTATAGATGTATTTTATATTTTTAGGGCTATATCTTTAATAAATATGCTGTCACGCATTCAAGAGCTTCACAAATAAAGGAATCACGTGCAGCTGGGTTTATGTGTAGAATCAAATGTCAGAAGAGGTTTTCCAGGGAGATTGTGGAGTCTCTGTCCTTGGAGGTTTTTGAGGCAGAACTGGAAGAAGTCCTGGGAAGTCCTTTCTGATCTCATATCTGACCCTGCTTTGATATCAGGAAAATATCAAAGAGGAGCAAAGACATCCTCAAGTCTCTCCAACAAATTACCCCATACATTTGTGAGCTGGAATATTTCCCCAGGCAAGCCATACTTGAGCTTATGGAATGTGTGATTTGAAGGTGTATTCCCCAAGTCTCAAAGCTTTAATCCAACAATGCTCCTCTGCCACAAGCCAATGGAAAATCATTCTCAAAAATCCCAGTGGGCCCAAAAATCCAATCCCCCTCCAGTTTTGTTAGGGAGACTCTGTGCTTTGGACAGCAGAGGCATGAACCCCAGTCCTGTGTCACCTGGCACACGAGGCTGCTCATGGATGCCAAGGGAAGGTGTCAGCCAGGCTTTCCTGGTGGCTCACATGTGGCTTGGATGAACCAAATTATTTTTAAGCCTGCCCCATCTTTGGAAATGCCTTTGAGTTCCCAAATCAAGAGGCACAATCCTCCCTATTCCTGCCCCACCCTGAGGTATGGATGTAGCCTGGAAGTGCCTGGGAGTGCAGTCCAGATCCCACCACGCTGCATTGTCCATGATGGAATCTGGGCTGGAGAGAACCCTGCTTCCCACCCCACTGCATGGGCAGGGATGCCAGCCACTAGATCAGACTTCCCAGATATATGATTCAGGTACAGCTCTTTTTGGATGATGGAGATTCACAAATGTACCAGCAATTTTTTAATTAAAAGGTCCTATTCCTTCATCTCCCCTTCCCCTGCACTGTTTTTGTTCAGAATTGCACAGCTTCCATTTAAACCCATTGTTCAACTTCTTTCATCTGCTAGTTTCTGAGATGTTGTTTCCAAACCCTGGAAGTGCCCAAGGCCAGGTTGGATGGGGCTTGGAGCAATCTGGGACAGTGGAAAGTGTCCCTGCCCTGGGCAGGGGGGGGAATGCTTTAGGATTCCTCCCAACCCAAGCACTCTGACTCTATGATTTGATGATATTTCAAATTACCTCCCAACCCAGCCTGTGATTCAATGACCCCCAGCCAGACTCTCTGTCAAGACTCGAAGTGCTGGACAGGGTTGCACACAGCTGGGAAGGTCTGTCCTCCATGCCTGAGGATGTGACTGGGCTCCTCTTTGCTCTGCACACAGTTTTCTGTATTTCTGGTATTTTTAACACGTGCAAACAATAAACAGCTTGGCGTGGACAGGTTGGAGTTACACTTTCCCTGCTAGACAGGTGAAGCACAAGGAATCAGTAGGAGTCTCACAAACACTCCATATGCTGATCCTGAGGGTTTGTATATGGTATCAACACCTTCACTGCCTTAGGGGAGAGAGGATAACCCTGCTGAGGCTGTGAGTGCCAGGACAGCCCAGTGTGGCCAGTGGCACTTTGTGACAGGCTGCAAAGGAGCCCAGCACTGCTCTGGGACCTCAGGAATTGATCTTCACTCCATGTCTCGGCACCCAGGACATCAGGAAGTTCATCCTACCTTTTGAAGCAAAAGGAATTTTCTTCTCTGGACTTAAAAGACCATTCCTTTAATAATCTCACACCTGCAGCATTTGTCCAGAGCTGCAGCTGTACATCTGCTGTGACAGCTCAGCACAAGGGGGAGGTCTTGCCTTACCTTCCACTGTTCCAGAGGTGCTCACGCTCAGCACACGCCTCAGAGGTGCTGGGATCTCCTGGACGGGGTCTGGGAGCTGAAACCCCTTGCAGAAAGGTGGACAAGCACAGGAGATACTGGGGGAACTGGGACTGGGGTCAAGGAAGAGTGGGGAAAGTGGGAAGATGAACAAGAGGAGAGGATGCCTCCCCTTGTCAGTGGCAGGAGCTGCTCCACTGGCTGAATTGTTTCATCCTCTTTCCTCTCTGCTCTGTGGGTTAACTGTTGGGATCTGGAGTGTCCCAGAGACAGTGGATCACCCCAGCTGCACTCATGGCCTGTTGTGGCACTGGGACCACCTCAAACACCATCACTGCTCTGGCCCTGGTCCCAGCACAAACCAGGCTGTCCTGCACTGGCCCTGCACAGTCACTGGAGACCTTGTTTGTTCTCAACAGCAGAGATGAAAAAGCAGCTGCCTGTGCCAGCCCTGCTTTTCGAAAGGGCCTGATGGAGACTAGGGGAAAGAGCAGGTGGATTTAACATCAGAACTCAGGGGATAAAACAAGGCAGCCTCTTTCAGTCCCACTGTGTCATTGATTCACTGTTCTTCTGCCCCATGCAGCTCACTGAGCACCTGACACCACAAGCCAGCTCCAGCTCTGGGCTCGTTCTGAGTCCTCTGCCTGCTTTTTTCCCCAGTGGGACAGCCCTGCTCGTGTTCACCCATGATCCATGTTCACCCATGAATCCTCACCCCTGCTGTCCTGTTGTGTCCCATGTCCATACCCTGATGCTCAAGTCATGTCCTTTACCATCTGACAAATAAAAGTCCAACTGCACCCAGTGAGACATGAAGAGCTGTGTTGTTCTGTGTTTACCTCCAGGAATGGAGAGATTTTTGATCCCTGGGCTAAAGTGGCGCTTTGCTGTCACAGAGCTCCCCTCACAGCTGCTGGGCTCTGCACTGACCCAGGGGAGCACAGAGAGAGGCTTTGGGCTTTACACCAAGTCCCCAGAGATGGGTCTGTACCACTGTGGTGTCTGGGACATGTCCCTGTGCATGTTTAGAGCAGTGCCATCATCCTCCCAACCTGGCTGGCCTCGTGGCGAGGCTGAACCGGCGCGGGCCCACGGCGCGTGAGGAGTTAATGCAAACTGCTGGATTAAAATCATTACATTGTCACTGGCAATCCCTGCTGTTAGCCACAGGGAAGGGCCTCGTCTGCAGCTCCCTTACAATAAAATGAAGGGTAATTTCATCCAGTCACCTGCTGCTGACCTATTTAAAGTAGCCGCAGCAGGGCAGAGCAGGCCGCTGCTGCCTCAGCCCGCGGCAGCCGGGTCACGCTGCAGGTGACACGTCCTGGGGCCACCTCTCTGGGGGCACAGGGCACCCACAGCACCCTCTCGGTGTGGGCAGCCTGAACAGGCAGCTGGTGCTGCTGGCATGGCCCAGGCAGGCTCTGTGCTGGGTGCCAGAGATGCCTGGGGAGGGAAGGGGCTGCACAAACCCAGCTGGACCTGGCCCGGGGGTCACAGCCCAGCACAGCCCATCCTGTGCACCCAGGCTTTGGGGCGCCCTGTGCCTCCTTCCTCTGCCCCTGCCCAAATCCCTCCATCCCCCTGGGGGCTGAGGAAGGGGAAGCTTCCCTGTTCTCATTGCCACTGGAGCTGCAGCTTTCCAAAGTGGGTTTTTAAGACTTAAATTAACTCTTCTTTCTTGCAGTGATTTGGGTTGCTCAACCAAGTCACTGCAATGGCTGCAGGGGTGAACTGCATGCTGGCGTCTCCTTGGGTTGGAGGTCAGGCTGGGAGACACCCAGACACCAGCTCCAGCATGCTGGGATATGCCAGAGGATAGAGCTCTGCTGAGGAGAAGCTGTGCTGAACCTGGGGTCACACTGCTCTCCAGCAGGGATTGCCTGGCTTGGCTGGGTGACTCTTCAGGGAAACAGAGCTCAAGCCTCCCATCCACTCTACAGGGGTATTAAAAGGTTATTGTATCTCTTATAATATTCAGTCTTTTCCAGCTCTTGGAGTCCCCTGAGCAGTTGGAAAAATGCTGCCTTCAACAAAAAAATCCAGGAATTGTTTGCAGCCCCACTGGCACAGAAAAAAGCAGTGGATGCAATCCCAAGGGCTCCAAAAGGCAGCTGCAGGGAGAAACACTCCTAAAACCTGCAGGGCCCTGAGCCACTCATGGCCAGGCATGAATCCACCAGTACCTTCTCTGCTGGTTGCCCTCAGTCTTCTGCAGGGCTTCTCTTATCCATGCACACCTTCCCCTCAGGCTCCCATCTCCCTCCCACCCTGAAGCCTCTCTAAAATGAGCCTCTCATTTCCTCTCCACCCAAGCAAACTGATATTCCCCTTTTCCCAGGCCACTCCACAGCTCCAAACTTTTCTGGTGTCTCCCCCACTGGAGACAGGATGAGGGAAGGCAGCACAGGGGAGGCAGGAAAAAGGAATAACGGGCTGGGTGATGCTGGCATGTGCAGGGTGATGCCACCACCTGTTACAGGGACATCTGGGACCACTTTCAGTGTTAACTCATCCTGGCTGGAGATGGTCAGGGTCTTACCAAGCTCAGCCTGATCATGTCCAAGGAAGCTCAAAGAAACCCACTGCTGGCCATGACAGGGGTGATGGAGCTGCTGGGTGGGTAGAAATCATGGAATTAATTCATTAACTAATGAAGAATTCCAGTCATTAAGGTTAGCAAAGCTCTCTAAGATCTCCAGGCTCAACTGACAACCCAGCAGTGCCAGGTCTGCTCCTAAACCACGTCTCCAAATGCCACATGTACATGGTTTTGAGCCCTTGCAGGGATGGGGACACCACCACTACCCTGGGCAGCCTGTGCCAGTGCCTTTCTATAAGGAATTTTACCTAAAAAATAATTCAGAACCTAAATCAGACCTGAAGCTCCCGTGGCACAACATGAGACCATTTCCTCTCTTCCTGTCACTTTTTACAGGATAACAGAGCCCAATCCCTGCTGGCCCCACCCTCCTTAATGCTGCCAAAACTGCATAAAAAGGCCTCTGTAGTGGCAGGGCGTGTATTTTCTGAAATGGATGGAAATGGTGAGAGCCAGTGGCACAAAGATCATGAGACAGGGCTGAGAGGAGCTGCAGCAGGGCTCCCTGATGGATCCAGGGGAAGGTCACTGGGATGAACTGTACACATGATGGGAGAACTCACTGCACCTTGCACTGCCTGAAAGGGCTGGGGAGAGGATGGAGAGGATTTGGGTGTGCACAGAAGGGACAGTGGCAATGGAGCAAGGCTGCCCAGAGCAGCTGTGACTGCCCCTGGATCCCTGGAAGTGTCCAAGGCCAGGTTGGAGAGGGCTTGGAACAACCTGGGACAGTGGAAAGTGTCCTTACCCATGGCAGGGGAACATTAAATGAACTTTAGGGTCCTTTCCAACCCAAACCAGTCTGGGATTCTGGGGTTCTGTATTACTGTATAATGGGACAGACAGCCAAACTTCTTCAGCTTGAAAGAGGACAAGCACAAGCACAGGGTGCCAAAAGTGGCTGGAGACCAGGTGAAGTGAGTCCTGTCCTTGAAAATAGGTTTCCCTTTTTTTCTTGCAAGGAAGATCAATACCTTTCCGTTTTTAAAACACATAAAGGTTTCCTGTATCTTCACTTGACTCCACGAAAAAGAATTATAAAAAAAATTTAAAACTCCAATATTTTGAAATGTTAAAAACTACTCTGCCAGGCCAGGCCGTGTCATTTTAACACTCTTGTGATTGTGTGTTTCTTGCCTTACCTGCGATGGAAAATCATCATTTCCAAGGGCCTTTGCTGGAGACACGAGGTGGATTACCAGACCTGTGTCCTTCGTTTAGGAATAATAGCCATTAAACTCCTTGTTGCTATGGGGCTGCAATTTCCAGAGGCGATCCCCATTATCGGAGAGCTGGCTGCTGGCAAGCAGTTAATGAGAGAGCTTTGAAACGGCTCAGTGAAAACCCAGCTCCCTGCAGGCTTCAGAGCAGCTATGAAAGAGGAGAGGGAGCCAAAGCTGGGTCCAGCTGTGACAGCCCCGGTGTGGGGCGGTGGTGGATTCACTGCTGCTGCACAGACTGAGGGAAGCCCCTGTTGGAGCCAGCACGGGGGAAATTCTGCAGAGATTGATCATAGAATCACAGAATTCCAGACTGGTTTGGGTTGGAAGGGGTCTTAAAGCTCATCCAGTGCCACCCCTGCCCTGGGGAGGGTCACCTTCCACTGTCCCAGGCTGCTCCAAGCCCTGCCCAGCCTGGCCTTGCGCACTGCCAGGGATCCAGGGGCACCCACAGCTGCTCTGGGCACCTGTGCCAGGGCCTCACACCCTCCCAGCCAGGAATTCTTTCCCAATATCCCATCCATCCCTGCCCTCTGGCAGTTTGAAGCCATTCCCTGTGTCCTGTCCCTCCATCCCTTGCCCCCAGTCCCTCTGCAGCTCTCCTGGAGCCCCTTTAGACCCTGGAAGGGGCTCTGAGCTCTCCCCAGAGCCTTCTCCTCTCCAGGTGAGCACCCCCAGCTCTCCCAGCCTGGCTCCAGCCCTCAGAGCATCTCCATACTCCCCATGGAGCAGCCTGGAGTTTTTCAGTGGCACAATGACTGAATTCTGTCCTGTGTGTTAACAACCTATGGATAATTAGGGAGGTTGTGGCATCCAGGATAGGTCCAGGAGTGGGGAGAATTTTTGTCTCAACATGTGGGCAAGTTGAGAAAGAAATTTTTTAAAAAAAGTGTTTTCTGCAAATGCATGAAATAAATGAAATGTACAGAAAGGAGTTTACTCTTCCCATGATCTTTGTGCCACTGGCTCTCACCATTTCCATCTCCATCAATTTCAGAAAATACACAACTTGCCACTACAAAGGCTTCCTGAGGGAGCACGAGCTGGGAGCCAGGGATGATGCTGTGGCCAGTCAGGGATTCCCCCAGCCCCACGAGCGAGGGGAGCAGAGCAGCACTAGCCTCATGGGGAGGGGAAATCCAGAGTCTCCTTCCTCAGGGGGGCTGGGGAGGGTGAGGCAGATCCAGCATCAATTCCCACACCAGGGTCAGGAGCAGTGGTACCCACAGCCAGGGAATGGGTGCACTGGGGACCAGCAGAGTTACAGCAAATCCCAGGCAAGGACCAAAGGCTCAGCCTTGGAGCCCAAACGCAGCCCTTTGGGCCAGCAGGAGGTGGGGAGGCTCCAGGTGAGCCTGGCCCAGGCCATTGGTACTCCCAGGGCCTTGGCAAATCCTCCTGGAAATGAGGCATATCCAATCCTTAGCTATCCAATCCTTCCCTGTTTTGTTTGATTTTATCACAAATCTGTTTTAAAAAAAAAAACTCCAAATCCCTAGGTCTTGGGATCATGACATATTAAAAAAAAAATAAAAACAAAAAACAAAAAACATTGTGCCTCTGTATTACTTACTTTGAAGAAACATTTGAAAACATGTCCTGGCTGCCTCCAGTATGGAATATTTCCTCTCAGGATTCTGATTCCCTGAGCTGGGCAGTGACAGCAAATGGCACTGCTGGCCACCCCCTCCACTGCCATCTGAGCCATGCCACTGCCACTAATCCTGGAACGTGCAGCTGGAGCCCCTCTGGAACTCTGTTCCATCTTTTGACTTTGAAAGCTCACTTCAACCACACAAAACCATCAATGAAATGAACCAGCTGGTAACGGGACACAAAGGCTGACAATGGTGCCTGGTAGGACATAAAGGACACCCAGTGGGACAACGAAGTCCTGGCTGGGCCCTGCAATGTGGGGCCGTGGGAGGGGGAGAACCCCCCTCACCCCCCTCCTGGTTCAAAGGGCTGCGAGGAGAGAAGGGCAATTAGAGCTGGCAATTGCCTTCCCCCAGCAGCCCCCCTGTGTCACTGAGAGACTGGCAGCCCCGGGAGGAGGGGACAGTGCAGCCTGTCCCTGGGACCTGTCACTGCTCTCCTGGCTCTCCCTCCGCTGAGAGCCTCCCTTGTTCATTTTCTAATTCCTTCTTTAACTGCTCAAGCATCTGGACCTGATTCATCTGCTCAGACTGGTTTCGTTTAAGGTGTTTTTTCGTCCTGCCAATAAAAAAATCTGACCACAAAATATCCCCAACGGTCCCATCTAGCCAGCAAAACCAGACTTTGCCATGTTTCCTGTGCTGGGACCTGCTCTGAACCAGGGGCTGGGCAGCAGCTGGGGCCTTCCTGAAGACCTGTAGGTGCATCTTGTGGCAGGAAAATGGCAGGAATACCCTTCAAGGCAGAGAGACTGATCCACAGTACTGGGGAAAAGTCACAGGGGAGAGCTTTTCCTTATGTGATCATGGAATCATAGAGTCCCAGAATGGTTTGGGGTAGAGAGAACCTTAAAGATCATCTCATTTACACCCCCTGCCGTGGTTGTGGTGATGAGAGAGCCTTGGCTGACAGCAGAACTCCCACCAAGCTTCTCACTTCCCCAGAAAATTGGGGAAAAAAGGGGTCAAGAAAAGTCATGGGCTGGGATAAGATGGGGAGGTCACCAATTACTGTCACAGGTTAAAACAGACACAATTTGGGGAAAAGTAATTTAATTTATTGCCTTAAAATTTGGGTAGTGGGGGAAAAAAAAGACAAACATCAGACTAACATGTTTCCTCCTCACTCCCCAGTCCTTTCTCAGATTCAGTTTTGCTTCTTCACTCCAAACTCCCCTTAAAAAAAAAAATGTGGTGCAAGGGACATTGAGGGCAGCAGGTCAAGGTCAGCTGAAGAACCAAGTGGTTTCTTCCTCTTGCTCCTTCCCCCTCACTTTTCCTGTGCTCCAGCATGGGAACCCCACAGGCTGCAGCCCTTCAGGAAAACCTCCTGCAGTGTGGTCCTTCCTGGGCTGTGTTTTCTTCAGGAATATCCACTCGCCCTGGAGTGGTTCCCCATGGGATGCTGTGTGAGTCTCTGCCATGGCGTGGTCCCCTCCAGAGGTGCAGGGAACATCTGCCCTGGTCTGAGTCCTCTTGGGAAAATCTCCAGCCCCATGGAGCCCCCCCTGCTCCACCTTGCTGCTCCTCTTTCCCTTCTCATTTCGCTCTTTCCTTCTCCTCCCATCTGGCATTTTCTTCCCTTTCTGAAATATTTTCACACATTTTCACAGTGAAGCCATCAGCTTCCCTGCTGGGCTCAGCCTTGGTCACGGGGCTGACTGGGACCAGCTCCCTGAGGGGGCTCTGCTGACTGGGACCCCCCCACTGCACATCCTGCTCCCCCCAAATCCTTCCTGTGAAAGCCCATGTGGGATGGCAAAGCTGCAACCCCAAATTCAGCTAGAGGAATGGGATGGGAAAGAAGCTCAAGAAGAAGGAGGAGTTTCTGGAAGCAGGAGAGGTGTGGGCAGCCCAGCAGGTACTGCAGGAGGGAAGGGGCTCTGTGAGGGGAATTTCCCACACTGCTGGTTTCCAAAGCCTCTGCATTAGTCACCCTAGTGCCAAAGGTTGTTTCTGGGCAGGGATGGAAAAATAATTCAGCTGGAGAGAGCCCGATGGGCATTCTGGCTCTCTGCTCCAGGACAACCTGTGTAAAATACCTGATAATGAATGCAGCATTCCTTGGCTGGCAATGGAGACAGAGGCAGCCAGATCTGGGAGCTGGGGAAATCTTTGTGTTGATCTGAAGCTGAGTGGGGGGAGAAGCATAAACAGCCCTCAGCCAGCTGTTTGTTCTGGTCATTCCCTATCCCAGTGACTCTTGATCAGAGCTGTTCCACGGATTGACCTTTGCAGCCCTTTGGTGTTATGAAACACAAAATCCTTTGGCTGCAGTGCCCGCTGGATGTTCCCTCCTGGCTGAGGCTCCCTGGGTCACAGAGATGCCCTGGCAGCAGGAGGGAGAGGCTGCCCTGGAAACCACAACATCTTACACTCCATCTGAGGTTTCTCTAAGCTGGGACCCAGTGGAAAACCATTCAGAGGAGGCCACTCTCAAACCCCCCAAAGATGGGTTGAGAAATATCAGTTGTTTGGCTTAATAAGTAAATTTTAAATCAGAATAGGTCACTTGTGTGGTTTAGCTGCTTGCTTAGCTTTCCTTTCTTAGTCTGAGTAGCTGGATTTGCAGAAGCCTCAAGTCACAGGCTCTGAACTCTCACCCAGATGTGCTTTTGGGTGGAATGGAGTTCATTTTCCCAGTAATTTTCCTGGTAGCTGGTACAGAGCTGTGTCTTGAATGCAGTAGGAGAATAATGCTGATAACACACTGATATTTGAGCTGTTGCTGGGCAATACTTTCCCTAAATCAGGAAGGGTTTGGGCTCCCAAGCTCTACTGGCTCGGGCAGCACAGAGCAGGAGATAAGGAGGCTCCAGCCATCAGTGGAAGCTGCAGCTCCACAAGATAAGAGAAGTCAATGGCCTGTGTGTGAGGAGACAGAAAGAGTCCAAGAAGGTGTTAGAAAAACAGACCAAAAATCACCACTGGAGGCATGAAGAGCACGTGCACAAACTGCCAGGGTAGAAAAACCCAGGGATCTCCTTTTTTAGGGTCCCTCTGTAGAGACACCCAGCTCAAGATGTTCCCATTGCTGTAGCACTCAAATATTTCTTTTTAATTTTTTTTTTTCCTGGAATAGGATGTCTGAGACTCTGCTGCAGGAAGCCAAGAGTGAAGACACTTTTTTAGCAGTTTGACATCTAAGGTGGGACCCAAGACCACAACCTTGGATCCTTTCATCTCCAAAGATGCATCACCAGCAACGTGTGAGTTCCCCTGGGACCTTTGGCGTGGGAGGCTGTGGTGGTTTAGGAATGGAATTCTCCAATTTAGTGCTCTCCTATGGGATGGAATTCTCCAATTTAGTGCTCCCCTGTGGGATGGAATTCTCCAGTTTAGTGCTCCCCTATGCTATTCAATTCCGTGCTGCCCCTTGCTTCTCTCTCCCCCTCCACCTGTGGGTGGCTGAAGAGGACAATTGGAAGCATGAAAAGATAAAGATGGGTTGAGATAAGAACAATTTACTGGAAACAATAATGAGATAAGAAAATCAACAGCAACAGCAACAATACTAAAGACAAAGGGTGTAAGAAATTATTCCGTTCAGAAGAGAACACCCAATAATAGACAATACCCAACCACTTCCTCAGCTGCAAGGGACCTCTTTCCCTCTTCTTCCAGTAGAGTCCCTCTCCCTGCTCCCAGCAACTCCACAAGGTGGTAACAAAACAACCTTCAGGTCCTGGTCATGCCCCTTCCAAGCTACTGCAAAAAATTAGCCCTGTCCTGGTCAGAACCAAGACCAAGGCACCGAAGGATGAGTGTTAAAGTTCCATCAGTAGATTTGATGAAAATACTGGAGTGAGTTTCTCTCTACTGAGGGTTGAACCCCTCTCCTGCTGCTTCCCCCGGCACAGCCTGGTCAGCACAAGGTGTACACAGAATAGGATTTAAATCCCTCTTATTCCAAGAAAATGATGGGGAAATAGACCCAGCACTGAGAAAGGGATGCCTTTAACTGAGCTGCTGCAAAATTGGGAAAAGAATCTTTGGCACAGGAGATCTATCAAAAAAGCACACAGATTTTTCATGTGGAGGAGATTGGCCCTTTATAACCTGAGATGGAGCCCCAGCAGAGCAGTGACCACCACAAGGAACCTGTGACAGCACAGACACATTTCTGAGGCATTGACTGTGTTCCCAGGACAAAGAGATTGTTGGTATTGTGGGATAATTGGGCATAAAGACCATAAAGAATGTGTGTAGCAGGGACAGGAGGAAACCACAGTTGCCAGAAATGGGGAACAGCAAAACCATGAGGAGTCTGATCTACTCTAATTAGCAAGAGGGTCGTCAGCAGCCCCATTCACCAAAATTTGAGCACAGCTCTGGGACACAGGCATGGAGCCACACAGCCTCCACTGGATATTTTGGGCACTGTCAGATTCTGGGCTGCTATTGGAGATACTGCAATGGAGGGATGGTACTGGGAATGTGGAAATTTTCTCTTGGGGTCCCCTGATAGGGAAATTCTTGAGAAGTTTTGTGCTGGGATTAAAATGAGGCAAATGGGACTTGCTGAATTTGGTCTTTAGGTTGTTTATTGTTTCTTATCTTTATAGTTCATTGCCTTGGCTGACAGCAGGCTTAGCACACTTTAGAGAAATGCACCAGCAAGTCACAAGATGTATGGTTTCAAGGATTCTTATACAGATATGATATGAAATTAACTCTTAAAACATACCTAAAATGTACTTTGTTTTTATTCTACTACCAATAACTTATTATTTATTTGTTCACACAATACCTGCAATGCAGGTGTTTCTATCTAATAAATTTGTACCACTAACACTACAGAAAATACAATAAATAAAGAACAATGAGAAAACAAAACCCTCATCCTAAATCCTCCATCTTGTCTCCTATCTGCCTCCATACTAAAAACACAGATCCTAAGTTTTCACCCTATAATAAACTATATTATTATCAACTTCACCCACTCACAAAAAACTCATCCCAAAATCCTAAAAGCTTTCTCCAGAACCAAAAGTTAAAAGCCATACTCTCCTGAGGAACAAAACCCCTCAGAACAGATAAAGAAATATTTCCTATATCCTAACTTCCAGCATGGGAAGAATGCCCCTGCCTGTGAAGATCTGAAGAAGGAATAGGATGGCAGATCCCCTGAGGAGCATAATGGACCTGAAATGTGACTGGGTGGATAACCATGCCCTCCTCTTTGGAGAGGATTTATATATTCATATACTAATACTATTGCATTATAATATATGTAATAATACTAAATAATAATACTAAATACTACTACTANAATAGAATAGAATAGAATAGTAGTTTATAATCAACATTCCCAGCTCACAGCATGTTACAGATACCCACACCACAGCTCCCCATTTTCCACTCTGCAATAGCACTGGGGCCAGGAAGTCACCAGCAATCCTCCCTCTGGCTGCATCCCTGGCCAGATGCTGTGCTGCCTGTGGAGGGGTGAGGCCTGGCCCATTAATCCGTGCCCAGAGAGGCTGGCAGCTGGATTAGTGCTTCAGATGCTGTTAACATCTGCACTGGCAGGACAGCCCCAAATTCCTCAGCTGCAAGCCGGAGGTAGCAGCAAGGCTGGTAAGAGCTCTTTTTGGGGGGTTGGCGATGGAATTGCTGCTGCCAGGTAGAGGGATGAGGGAGATTTTATGGGGGGTTTTGTGGGAAAGATGGTGGTGGTGGGATTATCCGGGCACTTCCAATCCTGTCACACAGTCCCTTGGCTGTGGGTGTGATTCCCAAGGGTAAGGGGGTGGTGTTGGTTGTGCAGAGGGAACAAGGGGAAGGAGCCTTGCAGGGGGCTGGGAGGACCCTGTGGAGAAGCCACAGTGAAAATGTGTCAGCCCTGAAGGTCTCAAAGCTTCAGTTTCTTGTGTTCCGAGGTGAGATGAGCACGATCAAGGGAGATGGGAGGTCCCAGAGCTTGGGGGTAAACACAAGATTCTGTCAGACCAGGGGCAGAGACAGGGAAGGTGTTGCTGAGGACTTAAATTTTGTGGTTACTGTGGTTATCTCATAGAATAGTTTGGGTTGGAAGGGACCTTAAAGAGCACCTCATTCCAACCCCCATGTCCCTATCCAGAGCCAGTCTGGCCCCGCAGCTCTGCTTACCTGAGCTGATCTTTGTTACTTGGGCTTTGTTACCTTTTTTCTCTGCTTTTTTCCTGCACCAACTCTGTTCTCTTCATCCCAGGTGTTTTACCAGCCCTTTATTTGTGGGGACCAGCAGCCCAGGGGAGGAGAAGAGCCTCCTGAGCAGCCATGGAGGGGTTACAGCTGCGGGTAAGGATCCCCTCGAGCACTTCCCACTATACTTCAGAGTGCCTGGCAGAGAAGGGGGAAGAAATCCCAGCTCCATCTCTGTCCCGTGAGCTGGGGATGACTCCCTTGTCTGCCACTGTGGGGGAACTCCAGGAGGCTGTTCAGGATTAAACCCAGAGGGTGCCTGAGCTCCCGGCTTAACTCCCCACGTCCCCTCCCCTCGAGCAGCTCCCGGGGCTGGCGGGAGGCACTCGGGGACTGGCCCTCCTCTCCTGCTTAATCGCCTCCTGTTCAGATGTCAGGAGGAGATGAAGCTGCTATAAATAGATGGCGAAGCCCTCCTGGTTTCAGCTGTGATTCACACACATGGCCCAGAAGTATTAGGAAGAATTAACATCCAATCTCTCAGGCACTTTCCTGTGCAAACGCCATCCTGTCCCTGTCACTTAAGCTCCTTTCCTGGGGGAGATCAGCAGCACTCACTGGAGGGCCTGGATGGGCCAAATGGATGGGGAAACCCAGAGGAGGACTCCTGGGAAGATAAACCTGGAGCAGGACTCTTGGGGAGATAAACCCAGAGCAGGACTCCTGGGGAGATAAACCCGGCTGCCCCAGTGGGTGACGGAGCAGCAGCTGCCCATGACACAGAAGTGCCTCTGGAAGATGCTGAGGGCTCCTGCTCCCCCCTGCCCAGGGCTCAGGCTGGCCAGGATGGGCTTGTGGAAGTGCCCACACGCCTGGATGAAGGAAAACAGCCTTTGGGACTGAGGCAGCTCCTGGAGGTGGTAGGTGAGGGGCTGGGGGTCTTTCTGGCTCTCCCTAATTCCTGCTGAGCTGTGCCTTGACCAAGGAACCCTGGTGGGGCAGGACAGTGACCTGGATGGTCCACAGGGAATCCCCAGTTTTTGTCCCCATCCTAATTTTGCAAAGCTCAGGGGGTAAAAAAAATGTATGCTACTGCTAAGCTGTCCCCATGGGAAGCTGTGTGCACTCATTCCTGCATATGTTTGCATTCATTTGCATGTGTTTAAGTGCTCAGTGTCCCCCTCCCCCTGCCTTGCTGTGTCTGTGCTGTGAGCAGTGACAGCCCCAGAGATGCGGAGTGAGGGGGAAACCAGAGGAAGGTGAGAGCAGACAGGTCCTGGAGTGGGAATTGTGATGAGTGTTTATAGGGATCTATCCATCTGCTTGCCTGACAGTCTCCCAGGTGCAGGGAAAAAGTGGTGTTTTCCCTGAAAAGTAGTTCGGAGGGTAGAGCATCTCACACTTTCAGGTGTCTGGTGTCCCATCAATAAAGGAGAGATTCATATCTCTAATCCATGGTATTGCCAGGGTTTCTTAGCATTCCCACTGGATCACAGGACAGAGAGTGAAAAAGCCATTCAGAGCACTCATGATCCACATGAAGTAAAGGGGAGTTTTCACTGAAGGATGAGTTTGGACTGAAGGATGATTTTGGACTAAAAGATGAGCTCAAAGTCAGTATCTTTGTGTCCTCAGTGGCCCAGAGAGTCTGCAGTCCATGAGATGAGGAATACACCAGAAAATAGTCTTCTCACCCTGTTCTTTGGGACTCAGGAATCAGGGCTTCCTAGTGAAGCAAGGAAAGAGGCAGAAAAATAGTCAGAGGAACTGAAAATTGGTGTAGGATTCAATGTTATTAAGATGGGACTAAATCCAAGGAAGTCACTCCATGGCCAGTCCAGGACAGAGGGCCCTGTCCCACTCCTTGCTGCAGGAAAACACTCTGGGTGACATCCTTGAACACACACTGAGCTCTGCCAGTGTGAGTGGATTAAAGAGATTTCAGCACAGGCTTTTCCTTGGGTGATGGACTCTCCTGCCTGCTAAGGCCCTGGGGGAGGTTGGTATATCCAAACAAAGATGGGGTTGGTGTCAGGATGGCATTCCCCTGTTTAGAATCACAGCACAGGCTGCAATATGGAGCTGCAGCTCAGGCAGGCTCAGGTGTGAGTGGGTCTGCAGGCACCTGCACAGTCTTAAGCCATCCTTGAATTTTAATTATGTTATGGAAGAACCTGACATAAGCAGCTTTCAGAAATTCCTATAGGAATGCCTGACCAGGCTGAAGGCCTTCAGGAAAAATTATGATATATTTCTGTGATTATGCAGAAAATGAAACTGCAGCCCAGAGTTCCAATGAAGGCTGGAAAACCCAGCTGGACCCACAGAATCATGTGTGAGTCTGGGAGAGGCTCTGCAGATTCCCTGGCTGTGAGTGACAAGGCTCAGCTGATTTGCAGAACCTTTTGCATGAACTATCCTGTATCTTAAAAACAGGGAGGAAAAAAAGGCTGTGTGGAAATCTAAAGGGAATATTTCAATCTGTCTATCCTACAAGTGAGTCCAGACAACCTGAAACAGCTTAGGAATGTGGAGCATATTGGATGCAAATGGCAGGCCATATGTTTTATAACATTAATTGCCAAACTTTCAAAAGCACCCTCCTGACCTCCTGCAGGCAGTGAAGGAGCACAGCTCAGGCTCAGGCACCTCCTCATTTGTCATCTGTTCCTTGTTTTTCTTCAACATTGATCTGGTTCTCTCACCAACCTGGATGGTCTCCAGTGTTGTGAGAGCTGCACACACTCAAATATCAGGCAGTTTCCCAAAACATGGCATCTGTAAATGCCAAGCTTACAGATGGTACGTGATAGAATGGGATTTACAGGCACAACAGAGAAGGGTTAAGGCCATCACAGAGGGAAAAATTCCACCATTCATCTAGAAAAGCTGGATCTGCTCACATGGTCTGGCTGGTGGCTGCCATGAACAGAAGCTGGACTCTGGTAAAAGGGGCTGGAAAGATATCCAGGAATAAGTCATGGTGGTTGAGAAGGGAGGAAGTGAGAGCTGGAACTGAGACTCCTGCCAGGTTGAGATGGTGACCTTCACCTGCAGGGAGGGGAGGAGGCAGAAGGAGTGGTTGGTGTTCCACAAGAACCAGCGAGGGGAGGAGAGTAAATGGCTCACAGAGCTCACTGAAAGCCAGGAAGTCATTTCTGGTTCCAGCTACCCCAACATGGACTGCTCTGCCCTCCCCTGGTAGCAATGGTACTGAAATTATCCCAGAATCCCAGAACAGTTCAGGCTGAAGAGACCTTAAAACTCATCCCACCCCACCCCCTGCCGTGGGCAGGGACACTTCCACCAGACCAGGTGAGTCCTGTCCAAGCAGCAGCTTTATTCTCCAGCACAGGGACCTCTCTCCCAGTGGGCACACACTATGACAGTTTTCTCTCTCTCATATTTCTCTCTCTCATAGCCCATTCCTTTTCCATTCCCAGCAGGCACCCTGCAGCAGGAGCTTCCTCAAACTCACTGCCATGGAGGTGAAGTGGATCCACGTCGTGGTCGTCTTCCTCTTCCTGCTGTCCGTGGCCATGACTGGCTGCTTCCTGTGGCAGTACAGCCTCCCCAAGCTGGAGCCCAGTGAGTAGGGGGTTTTAACCTTGGTCATGGTGTGGCACAGAGATTTGGAAGATTATTAAAAGCTTTCTTCCCGTTTCTCCCCAAAGAGCACTTCCCCAAACACAGGTTTCCCCAGAGAGCAATAAAGCAAGGCCACAGAGAGGTGGAGTTTGGGGTGATGGAGGTGCCACATCACTCTGCTGGTGTCCAAAGAAGCTCCATCACTCCTGGCCTAGGTTTGGATAACTGATGAGGAGGCATTTTATTTTAGATTCTTTATCTTTTTCTTTTCCTGTTGTTACTCCAGCTAGTTACTCCAGTATAGAAACAGGATTTTTTTTTTTATACCTTACCATGTGCTTCAGCTTCAGTGCTTGCTCTCTTTCCTACTCACTAAATCTTTGTCCTGGCTTAAGCGCCTTGGTTCACTCTAGAATTCATGGAATTACAGAATCATGGAACAGTTTGTGCTGGAGGGACTTTAAAGCCCATTCTTTTCCACTCCTGCTATGGGCAGGGACACCTTCCATTATCCCAGGCTGCTTCAAGCCCTGTCCAACCTGGCCTTGGACACTTCCAGGGATCCAGGGGCAGCCACAGCTTCTCAGGGCACCCTGTGCCAGGGCCTCACACCGTCACAGCCAGGAATTCCTTCCCAATATCCCATCTAGCCCTGCCCTCTGGCAGTGGGAAGCCATTCCCCCTTGTCCCCAGTCCCTCTCCAGCTCTCCTGGAACCCCTTTAGGCCCTGGAAGGGGCTCAAAGTCTCCCTGGAGCCTTCTCTTCTCCAGGAGAACACCCCCAGCTCTCCCAGCCTGGCTCCAGAGGGGCTCCAGCCCTGGAGCAGCTCCAGAGGGGCTCCAGCCCTGGAGCAGCTCTGTGGCCTCCTCTGTTGATTACAGGAAACTCAACCGATCCCCTCAGGGCACTGCATGTGCAAGGATTAAATGTACACAGTGTCAATGGATCAGAGTTTTAAGTAGCTGAAAGGTGGCATAAAATCCACAATGAAGGTGCCAGAAGTATTTCAGAGACCAAGGTCTGAAAAGGTTTCAAACTACACATTTTTATCTCAGAGTACCAGGCTGCCTGTAGGCTGTGTGTATCCATCCCTGTCCATCTCCAAGATTTCCTAGTGCCACTTCTCTCCTCATCCCTATTTCTGATGCTGTATGTTCACCTGGTAAGCAAGAAGATGGCATTTTGTCCCAGCTGACAGAACAGGGTAGCTGTGTTTTATGAACATCTTGGGATCAGCTGGGAAAATAGTGCCTCCCAGTAAGGGAGTTCCCATCTCTCTCTGAGTTGAAAGATCTTTGCTGGCCCACAAAAATTTAAGCTGTCTATGGGATATGGAGGATGCAGCTGATTCAGGAGACAACTAATGGAGTAGGTGTGGGGCCTACCAAGTGCTGATTTCAGGTCACTCCTCACACGTCACTCCTGGCCCCGTTTCTGAGGTTATGATACACAAGGGATAACTCTTTGTCACTGTTCTCCTGAACCCCAGCTCAGACTTTCCTCTAGACAAGGGCAGGCCCTTCCAGGGGGCTAAACCCAGGCACCCCAGAGTCTTCTGCAGCCCCAGTTCTTTGCTCTCCCAGGTTGCAGAGTTGTTTGAAGTCCATCCCATGTCCATCCCATGTTGGAATAAGCAATAACAGGGCACAGAGCCTCTGCCAGCCCTGTTTTACATCAGACACAAATAATTCAGCGTTGTCCCTTCCCTATGCAGAAAATTCCCTTAGGCCAACACAAAAGCTCGTGGTGGCTGCTGGGTGAGGTTCAAGCTCGTCCATGTGTCTGTTGAAGTCACCTGTGTCACCCTGAACTGTTTTCCAGGTCCATCTGTGATGGAAGTGAGGTCAGAAGCTGTGCAGATGTGTCCCCGCTATCCTGAGCCCGTCCCACTGGACCACCCCCTCCCCATCCTGAAGGAAGCACTGGAGAAGGTCTGTGGGGAGGAGACACACACAGCTCTTGGCTGCTTTTCTCCAGGGGTGCAGGAGAGATGGTGGATTTTGCCACTGAACATCCCTGGGGAAGGAGGTGGGGAGTTGAGGAGGGGGAGAACATACAAACCTAGAAATGTAAACTCCTTCAGTGAGCAGGGCAGCAAGCAGTTCTTTTGCCCAGAGGGTGAGCTGGGATGGACAAACATCATCACTTGTCCATCAGAAGGTCTAGTGAGCTTCCACCAGCAAAAATTAATGGCTCTTGGCATCTGGTCCACTATTAAGCAGCCCTCATGTTTGGAGAGTACCTGGCTCAGGTATTCTCTGGTTCCAATTCATCAGCCAGTGCCAATTCCTTATTTTCTTTCTTTGCTGGCTTTCCACACCCCCCTGTTTAAGAATTAAAAACATGCTTGTCCATAACTCCAGTCCACCAGCTGGAGGGGAGGGGAGGGGAAGGGGAAGGGGAAGGGGAAGAGGACCTGCCTCTGACTGGAAGAGGCTGTGATACACCATCATTATACCCTCAGTATGAGATGGAGCTGGTGTTTTAGCACTGCCTGAACTTCTGGCAGGCTCCGTGTGCTCTGAGGAAATCCTGCAGTATTGCTCTGACTGTCTGCACCATGAGGATAGTCAAGCTCTGACAGGACATTCTCTGTTTTTAGCCTTTATCACATGTTCTCTCACTTGTCTCCACACAAGTAGAGGCAATCAGCACTGTAAACAATATCCAATGTGCAAGTGAATCAGGGATTTATACACTGAAAAAAAAATATGTTTTCTGTTATATTTCATGTTACTTCTCTAATAATCCCTCCTATTTTATATGCCTTTTTTTCTGCCTTAAGGCCCTGAGCAAATGTTTCCATAGGAACATCCACCACAGCCCTGAGGTCTTGTTGCTGAGAGCTCAGGACCAGGTTTGGGCAGCTTCCCTTCACACATGGCTTTATCCACACTGAATTTCAATTCTCATCACTTCACATCCACTTTCATGAAGTCTCTGCATGTCTGCAGGTCCAGGCAGGCCTAAAGGTCATGCTCTGAGAAAAGGAGGATCATGACTGTTAACATGAATCTTAGACTCACATGGGTTGGGTGGGACCTCAAAGCTCATCCAGTGCCACCCCTGCCATGGCAGGGACACCTTTCACTGTCCCAGGTTGCTCCAGGCCCCGTCCAGCCTGGCCTTGGACACTTCCAGGGATCCAGGGGCACCCACAGCTGCTCTGGGTACCCTGTGCCAGGGCCTCCCCACCCTCACAGGGAAGGATTTCTTCCCAATATCCCACCTATCCCTACCCTCTGGCAGTGGGAAGCCATTCCCCCTTGCCCTAGCACTCCATCCTTTGTCCAAAGTCCCTTTCCATGGTCCCCATGGGACCAGACCCTTCTCAGGAGGTGCTGGGGCACCAGATGCACACATCTACAGATGTACCAGGTGACCCACTGGTCCATGGGGAGGGGAGGCAAAGGGCTTTGGCAGAACAGTTGGATACAAACTGGATGCTTCCACTGGCTCTCAGTGCACTTCCCCAGGCCCTTCAGTGAAGAGATCCCAAGGACATGACTCCCTCTAGCTTTTCTTGCCTCAAATGCTGGGTCTACAAGTTCATTTCTTATGTCTTATCCATGGTGTGCAAAACAGAATGTGTTCCTGAAAAGGCAAATGATATGATATGAAAATGCAAGATGATGACATAGCTTTGAAAAAGTCCCAAAAGGGCAAGATTGATGCATTCTGCTTGCAGGAGGTGGGTGGTGCAGAGCTGGTGAGGATTTCTACACAGCCCTGGCACAACAGGTAGCCAGGAGCAATCACAGCCCTTCAATTGCTCAGAGCTGTTTCTCAGGTTGTGGTTTAAAACAGGAGCCCAAGCTCCAGGGTGTTTCATGGCATGGGAAGAGTCATAGGCTATCTGAAAAGTCTTTTTCTCATATGTCTTTGACCCTAAAATACCAGTGCAAAGAACAGATGTGCAGAATACAAATTTAAAAAGAAGAGATTTCAATTATTACATGTTGGTATTTGGTTTTAATCATAAATATTACAAGCATGAGCACCACATTCTTCTACACAGTGGACATGTAGACTGAAAAAGGACATGGGATAATTCAACAGAAGCAATTCTCAAAGAAAGAGATAAACAGTTAAAATAAATTTTTTTTGCCAGAACAGCCATTCATAGGATCACTCTCGAGTGCTTGGGAGCAACCAGTGTGGATGATCCGGAATGACCTGAAATGCATTTATTGCTCGGATGCATTGTAAGACTCTTTTTTTGGAAGTTGATGGTTTCCCTTCCTTCCCCAGGTGGATCAGATGCTGCGGCAGAGGATGCACAGCTCCAGCCTGCCGGCCATGTCGGCCATCGTCATCTACAATGACACCGTGCTCTGGACGGGCAACTTTGGCAAGAGGAACGGCTCCGACCCCGCCTCGGGGGTGCCCAATGAGTACACCATCTACAGGTGAGACACCTGGCACAGCCTAGACAGGCTGATCTGGAACAGAGACTGGGCAGTGTAAAAGAATAAAAAGGGATTTATTGAAAGGAGCCAGCCTGGGCCATGCCAGAACCCCTTGGGGCTGCACCCCAGCAATCCAGCAATGGGCCCAAAATGGATCCCGGGCACGAGGCCTCACACTTTTATCAGCTCTGCTCCATTTGCATCTTGGAGTTCATTGTGCAATTCCAGCCTCAGGTGATGAAGCTCCATCCTCTTGGTTCTTTCTCTCTTCTTCACCATTGTTTGTACTCTTGGGCCTAAAATTTGTCCTTGTCCCCAGCTGGAAAGGAATTGTTTTGTCTCCCTACCCTGTGAAGAGAGCTCAGCAACCCTTCATATGAAACCCAGAACTGCACATTAAACCAGCACAGAGTCTGAAAAAATGTAAAAGCTAAAACTCAAGACATCAGTGCGAGAGACAGGAAAGGGCACACACACCCATGGAGAGCTGATACCTGGGAATAGAGACCCTGTCCAAACTGCAGGTCCATGCAGGAAACTCTGCTGGCTTAAGCTGGAACTTAGTGAGACAAAGTGAATTCCCGGATTGTTGCATGCTGGTGGCTTACTGAGTTACTTTGGGTTTATTTATGTATTCTATTCATTTAACTCTGACAATATTTTAAATTGGAATAGCAGTAATCCTAAGGAACCTGAAAACATACTACTCCTTACATGAGAATGGCTTCATGTCCAGGGCACAAACCTGAAGACCAAGAGCTGGCACAGATTTGGAGAGAAGAGAGGAGACAGTGACACAGGATTCAAAAAAATAATAATAAATAAATAATGTAAATAAATAAATGTCAGTTTAGGAAAAACTGATGTTTGGGATGAACATCTACAGAACACATAAAGTAGACCCACAAGCTTATTAATCATCCCAGTGAAGTCAAATTCATATTGGCTGTTATTTTCTAGGTTAACACAGAATCAAGCTCTTAATGTGTGCTAAAAACCAAAAACAAAGATGAAAGAAGTGCTTCCTTCCTCTAAAGATCAATTTTCAGTGAACTGTAACTGTATTATCTAAGAAACATGGGCTGCACTCTGACTAAAAAATTTTGTTCTCAGAATGAACAATTTTGGACAGCTGTGATTATCTGTTTCTTCCCCATCTGTATAATGACAAAAAAGACCTCGTGGTATTCTTCCTGCAGAACCATTGCATGATTTGGGTTGGGAGGGACATTCAGGGTCTGGTTCCAACCCCTCAGCACGGGCCAGGAGTCAGGCCCACGTCCCTGGGTGGGCTCGAACCACCAACCTTTCGGTTAACAGCCGAACGCGCTGACCGATTGCGCCACAGGGACGGCCTGCACCGACCCAGCAGCTGTGGAAATCTGCCATTTAGGGACACTTTGGTAGTGCTGGGTAAATGGTCCAACTCAGTGATCTTAAAGGTCTTTTCCAAACAAAATGATTCTGTGATTTTAACTTTAAAATTCCAATAAACTGCTTGAGAGTTTTTAAGGTATTTACTAACCAGTAATTTACAATTTATGTCGTTTTATGAATGCCAAGTGTCTAGAAAGAGATCAGCAGTCCACTGCAGTGCTGGGGACAGACACAGGTTATGTTGCAGTCTATAAAGATTCAGATTTAAAGATATTGATTCAAACTTCCTACCTGTATTTTAGCCATTCCTTGTGGAATGTACAAATGTGTCACATGTAAAATCACACTGATCTCTTCTTTCCTCTTGGTTCACGGGCTTCTTAATGCTAAATTCCTCCACATGTTTCTTCCCTAACAGAATTGCCAGTGTCTCCAAGATCTTCCCCACCATTATGTTGTACAAGATGTGGGAAGAAGGAAAAGTCACATCCCTTGATGACCCACTGGAGCGTTATGCCCAGAATTTTGTTATTAAGAACCCTCTGGGGAGGCTGAAGGACTCAGAGCAGAGATACACAGCGGACGGGCTGGTTTTTTTGGAAAAAGGCTCGATGCCACTGAAGCCATCCCCGGTGACCCTGCGCAGGATGGCCAGTCAGCTCTCAGGTGAGGCAGCTCCCTGAGTGTCCCTGGGCCTCTCTGCCCTGGAAAGACACCACAGAGCGAGCAGATCATATTCCAGGAATTAAAAACCTGCTGGGAGGCTGTTTCCCAATCCAGACCCGCACTGTGCACTTCCCAGGGGTCAGGCAGGGCTCTTGGAAGCAGGGTGTCAGCAGCTTCATGGAGTGCTCAAAGGGAACTCTTGTCCAGGACACCTGCCAGGAAAGGGGCTGAGATGAGGAGTTTTTTTCCCCTGCAAGGTGAACATAGATTCCTTTCAAGTGAGCACAGATTTCTTCTTCTCTTTCTTCTGAAATCAGGCTCCAATTGCACAACAATGTTTTGTACTCCAGCTCCAAGTGCTCTCATTTTTCTGAGATGTAGCGTTGAGGGTCAAATCTCATTGCTTTGAATAGAAAAGCCTTGATTGCTGAGCTAAATTTAGCTGTCAGTGTGGTTCCTGATCCGGGATTCCTGAGCTATTAATAGCTTGGCATTTGCTGTCAGAGAAGTGTTAATCTGCTGCTATGCTACCTTCAGAATTGGGAAACTCATACATAAAGGGAGAAGAGCTCACAGGACTAAGAACTTTAACCTTTCTCAGAAACAGAGCTGCTAATACTTGACTGAGGGATTACAAAATGTAACAGCCAAAGAGACTGTGCTGATCTCACATGTAGTATTTTGGTCAATCTCTGTAGCACTTGCATTTTTCCAGATTGGAATAAATGCCCTGAAATTAGGATTTAAAATCAAAATAGCATGTCTGCAACTTGCAGGACCTCAGGATGGGGTACAGCATCATCTGAAGCAAACCAATATGACAATGAGGGCTCGCCAAAATGGAATGATGCTGAAACCTAGAAAGAAGCAGATAAGCAACCCAAAGTGGCCAGTGGCCACATCCCTGCCCAGCCCCTGTCCCTGAAGACAATGTGTGGCTCTATCCAGCCTGACGCTGTGTTCAGGGGCACCAATTCTGCCCTCTGATTCTCATGAGCACCCGAAGCTGCTCTGACTTCTCCTGTCACCCAGGGAGGTGTGAAGTGCACCCCAGAAATGTTGCAAGGAGCATAAGTCAAAAGAGTACCTGGTCATGGCATAATTGCTTGTACTGTGTAGCCCTTCCATTGCTTCCACCACTGTGCTGGATTTGTGCCCCTGCTCAGCTCCTTTTATGCTCCTATGTATTTTTGGATTTTAGAATGTGGCCCAGATTTCCCAGAGCACCCCCCACAGGACACACCAACCCTTGGACCCTGACAATTCAGTAGAAGGAGATGCACAGTTTCAAAACCCCAACTGCAAATCAAAGGAATGTTCCAGTTCCACTTTCCGTTTGCTGTGTGTCAAACCCCAGAAAGGAATAAGTTCTGCTTAGCACTGGGATCAAAGCCACTGCATGACACATTGTAAAGTGGGTTTCATCTAAATTCTTCCAGTGGAAACTGATCTGTAATAGATCCTCATTATCTGGTCTCTCCATTGCATATTACAAAAGTAACTCCAAAGGTTTTTCTCCTCAGCACTTGATGGGCCCGTTGCTGGAGGGAAGCTCCAGCTTGTTAAGACCATGATTTTCAAATCCATGCGAATGACAGGATGGGATGCGATTGTAAATTATTAACAACATGCTTGTCACTTCAATTAGCAGCCCGTGAGGTAGAAATCAATGACTCTGGATTATATTATGCTCTGGTTTATCATTTCCAATGAACCTCAAGGAGACACCGTGCTGCTGTCACAGAGCTGGTGAACTCTCCCACTGCTCCAACAGTTTCTTTGCTGCCATTGGGGCAAGTACATAATGAAGGAGCCCACAGTCCACTGGAAGGTGTCAGTGCATCTCTTATCTGGTCATGCAGCTGCACAGATAACCCCAGAGCAGGGCCAGAAGCAGTGCTCTCACTCTAGCTCAAATGCCAAGGTCAGGCCAGCTGAGAAAAAAAACAAGTGTTGCTGCTACAGAAGAACTGGGGCATCATTCATCTTTGCCAGGATGCAGGATAAGAGGAAAAGGCCTCAAGTTGCACAAAGGGAGGCTTAGATCAGATATTAGGAAAAAAAAATTTCACAGGAAGTGTTGTAAAGCATTGGCAAAGATTGCCCTGGGAAGTGGTGGAATCACCATCCCAGGAAATTTAAAAAAAACGTGAGAAGTGGCACCTGGGGACATGGGTTAGTGGTGGACATGACAGTGCTGGGTTATTGGCTGGATTCCACGATCTTGGAGGGCTTTTCCAGCCTTAGTAAATCCATTATTAAGACATGGTCACTGAGCACACGATTGTGAGTGGCTTTTCTGTCAGAAATATACATTTCCCAATTTCCTCCCAAACCTCCACATCAAAGCAAGTTGCAAATGGCAGCAAGGATTCCATTCCAAAAGTGATCCAAGTTCTGGCCTAGGCGAGCCACAGATCCTGTGCAGAGGAGCTGGGGTGATTCAAAAAGTACCGACCAAAAAATTTTTGGGAATCTATGTTCAGTGAGGAATGAAAAGTGAAAAGAACTTGATGTTTTCTACATTTAGAAACCCCAATAATTAGAAGTGGAAGGAACCTTTTTTTTTTCTATATACAGAAACCCTGAATAAATGCTGCTAAAGATGAGGAGGAAGACAAAAATACTTCAGGCCAAGCCTGGAGTTGTCCAGAGAAGTTTAGGCCCTCTGTGGTGAAGTGTAAAGAATGAAATCCTGTTAAAAGGGGCTGTTACACACATTTGTAGTCAGGGGAATGCAGTCATGTGGAAACACAGGGATTTCCCAACACCCTATCTGCCCCTCTCTCCCAAACCACACTTGGGGATCCAGGATAACTTCCATCATTCATTGAGGCGTTTTCACTGAGCTGCAGCAGCCCAGAGTTGATGTTGGGGTAGGACCTGTGGAACCCAGAGTCAGGAGTCCATGGCTTGATGCCGTGTCCTGCAGCTCGGCAGGAGCAGCCCTTGCTGTGTCTCCAGAGCTCTCCTGTCCACCACTGGTGTTGGGATCCAAAAAGCAGAGAGTTTTCAGAACACTGGGCCTGAAGGCCAAAACTCAGAATTAAATACAGGGTTTGATCTAAGGCCTTGATAGAAGCTTCCAGGCTTAGGTGCTAGAAGCCACAATGTGGACTTGTAGTCAAAATAGAGACATGTTAAGCTAGATGGAGAGAATAGAAGTAGTTACAAAGGTAACAAGAAGTCTATAAAACAGATTTGTGTAGCAGAACAAGATTAGTTAGAAAAGGTCACGTTATTGCTAGATGAAATTTCTTATTATTGGTTTAATAATGTAAACATTCTAGTTGTCAATATTCTATTGGTTGATAAGTCTGTAAAGAACGAAGCAAGCTGGAGTCCCGTGACTTCTGGCCATGCTTTCAACACCTGTAAAGACCTCACTCTTTTGCTCCATGCGGAAGATAAATAAACTGCACTTTCAAGCATCTAGAAGTCCCATCTCTTCCCTCATTTAAAGAACTTCCCACAGAACATTGAGGGTGGGCCAATTAGTCCATACACAGCTGCTTCCATTTTGCCATTGAATCTGGCCTTTGTTTGAGAAGTTTAGGTTGGATACTGGGAAATTTTTTTTCTCAGAAAGGGTGTTCAAGCATTGGAACGGGGCAGTGGTAGAGGCACCATCTCTANTAGAAGCCACAATGTGGACTTGTAGTCAAAATAGAGACATGTTAAGCTAGATGGAGAGAATAGAAGTAGTTACAAAGGTAACAAGAAGTCTATAAAACAGATTTGTGTAGCAGAACAAGATTAGTTAGAAAAGGTCACGTTATTGCTAGATGAAATTTCTTATTATTGGTTTAATAATGTAAACATTCTAGTTGTCAATATTCTATTGGTTGATAAGTCTGTAAAGAACGAAGCAAGCTGGAGTCCCGTGACTTCTGGCCATGCTTTCAACACCTGTAAAGACCTCACTCTTTTGCTCCATGCGGAAGATAAATAAACTGCACTTTCAAGCATCTAGAAGTCCCATCTCTTCCCTCATTTAAAGAACTTCCCACAGAACATTGAGGGTGGGCCAATTAGTCCATACACAGCTGCTTCCATTTTGCCATTGAATCTGGCCTTTGTTTGAGAAGTTTAGGTTGGATACTGGGAAATTTTTTTTCTCAGAAAGGGTGTTCAAGCATTGGAACGGGGCAGTGGTAGAGGCACCATCTCTAGAGGTGTTCAAAAGATCTGTGAATGTGGCACCTGGGGTCACGTGTAGTGGTGGCCCTGGCAGTGCTGGAGGAACCATTGGACTCAATGACCTTGTTGTCTCCTCACCAGTGCCATCATTTCCATGATTTCTCTCTCTTTCCCATGGCACAGGCCTGCCCAGGAGGCTGCGATCCACCAGCCTGCTCTGGAAGGGCAACACACAGGACGCCCTGGCGCTGCTCAAAGATGACGTCCTGGTGGCTGACCCAGGAACCAGGTCAGAGACATTCACTGAGGAGCTTTTGGTCCGTGTTGGAACCCAGAACACAGCAATGTCTTCTGTGCCTGTCCTGAGAGGTTTTATTCCTCAGGAGATCACAGCTTTTAGTCTTTGGCCACGGGAAAAGCTTCCAGGACTTTGGGAGGAGTTGAGTTTTGTGAGTGTGTGAAGTAGATGATGTTGTAGTTTATCATAGGGTGAAAAAGCAGGTTTTGGGGTTTTTTCTAGTATTGGTAGTAGATAAGACAAAGATGGAGGACTTTGGGTGTTAACTTAGTTTCTCCTTCCTTCTTCATCTTCTCCATTTTCTGCAGTGTTGGTGGCATTGAGTGATTGGTAGACAGAGCCACAGTGCAGATGTTACATGGCTGACAAATAGTTATTGGTAGTAGAATAAAAATAAAGTACGTTTTAGGTACGTAGCAATAGTTAATTGGGTAGCATATCTGTGTAAGGATCCTTGAAAGTGGACATTTTGCGTCTTGCTGCACTGAAGTGTGCAAAAGCCTGTTGTTATCCAAGGCAATGAACTGAAAAGAGAACTAATAAACAACTGGAGACCAAAGCCAGCCAGTCCCACTTGTCTCATTTTTAGCCCTGGCACAGAACACTTGAGGGATTTCCCTATCAGGAACCTCGAGTATGGGAATCTTAATTCCTACAGATCTGGATGGTCTCCACCCTCAGCCCCATCCCCAGCCTCCATGGCCAGCCATTCCCAAAGAGAGCCTCAGCCCGACAGAGGCTGGAAAAAAAAGACTGTTGGAGGTGATAGGATTGGGTTTAATTTTTTAAGCCCAGATGAGCCAAATTAAACTGCTGTAGTTCACTTAATGAGCCTTAAATGATGCAGGCTTTCAAAAGTGGAAAGACACTTTCATTTAAACAGTTTAAATCATCACAGGTTTCAGTTAAAATCATGTCTGGGGTGAGCTGTGTGTCCCTAAATTATCTAAAAGGTCTGTGCGTGCTTGTTTCAATTCCTGTAGCCTGTTAAAAGTCTGCTACCTGGGTTGAAAATACTCAAAAATATCACGGAGTCATAGAATCTCAGACTGACTTGGGTTGGAAAGGACCTTAAAGATCATCTTTTTCCACCCCTCTGCCATGGGCAGGGACACCTCCCACCATCCCAGGTTGCTCCAAGCCTGTCCAACCTGGCCTTGGACTCTTCCCCACAGCCTTCAACAGGATCTGGTGCAGAGCAGATGAGAGAAACGATTCAGACTAACTGGGAAGAAACTTTCCAAGACTGCAATATTGTTTGGTAATTAATTACAGTCCGAAATAATTTACCCAGGATGGCTGAGGATCTACCAGTCACTTGTGTTAGTTCTCATGTCATGTAGGAGGTTACAACAGATATTCCTTAAAGGATTTTAGGATTTTAATGCCATCATCTTCTTTGGTATTTTTATATCTCCACTGTAACTTATTTTTATTGGTGTCTTTATTTTATGATCCCCATGAAGATAAATAAGAACTTCTCCTCATAGTCTCTCAATGCCTTATTAATTGATATTTCGATAGTTTTCACTCTCTCTCCTTGTTCCTGGTTATGCTTCCCAGCAAACAGCTCATTCTTCCCAAAGGAAGTTCCCATTCACTGACATAGATGTTTTAACATATTTTTCTATGTTGAAATTCAGCTCCATTTCAGATACAAGGTTTTACATACAGAAAGTGCTTATTCTTAGGGCAAGAATATATATGCTCACCATGCTTTTATTCAACTAAATGGGCTGGAAAAGGTTGAAGTGGTACCAAATTTATGTTCTAAATAGGTCTCAATGAGATGTGTGGCTTCACACAATTAAAAAAACCAACAGGGTTGAAAATATAATGAATTTTGAAAATGTATTTTTAAAAAATGCCCCTTCATGTCTTCATGCCATTAAACTTCATTCAAGTGTGAAGACTTCAATCACTTCATGGTTATTAAAGACTGGAGTACTCAGGTTTCTTTAATGACTCCACATTGCTGGATGCTGCTTTGTGGGCTTTTAAGTGCTCTTTAAGTGCTTTTACCATCTTAAGGTAGCTTAGGTATCTAAGTGATTATCCCATGGCAAATCCCCAAAGAGGTTTACCTGGGATTTTGAGACCTTTAAGGTGAGCACCTGGAACTCTCCACACTGCTCTTAAAAAGAATGGATGGTGAACAATTATAAACAGCAAGTCAGGTTCTGCAAATAGAGAGGGTTGTTTCTTTTCCATCTTCATCTCTCTCTGTACATCAGGGTTAAAGAGCTCTGCTGATTGATATGCAGAAATGACTCTATAACTCAAGAGAAATGAGAGTTATAAAGTAGGTATGTATTTATTTAGCGCTGAGGTGCACGGGGATAATTTCTCCGAAGCATGAGCACCCCAAACTCCAAACTACTGCTCTATTTATTCCCTAAAAGCCTGGGATTACACAGTACACCCAATCCATATTTGATGAACTATTTCTTACTCCTCAATTCCTTGTCTCACTGATGGTCCTGTAAAACATTTCTCTTTCTTGATTTAACAACAAATCATGGCAACAACATGCAGCTTTTCTCTGTCTCCCCTTCATCTGTCATTCCACCAAATGCGAATTTTTCCCTAAAGAAGAGAAACACCCAACCACTGATTTTGCATATCACAGCTGATCCCAATATATTCCTCTTCCTTCCCAGATGCCACTACAGCAACCTGGCCTTCTCCCTGATGGCCCACGTGCTGGCTGACCACGCAGCCGACGGGCAGTACCAGCGCTGGATCTCGGAGAACATCCTGGACCGCCTGGGCATGGAGGACACCGGCTTCGACATCACGGCGCCCATCCGCTCCCAGATGGCCGTGGGCTTCTACGGCAGCCAGCAGCCGGCCCCGCTCTACGACCTGGGCTGGTACCGGCCCTCTGGCCAGATGTACTCCACGGCTGCTGACCTGGCCAAGCTGGCCATGGTGTTCCTGGGCACCTACCACCGCCGGCTGCTGGAGCCCGACACGGTGAAGACGATGCTGACGCCCCTGTTCAAGTGCTCCGTCGACTACTTCGCTAACAAGACAGGCACGCCCTGGGAGATCAATGAGCAGTTGGGATACGATGTCATCAGGAAGGATGGGGACCTGGATGGTTACTCAGCAACCTTCTCTCTCATCCCCAAGCTCCGCCTGAGCTTCATCGTGCTGATGGCAGGGCCCAGACCTCAGGGTGGGGACATTGTGACTCAGACATACAAGTACCTCATCCCTGCCATGGAGACAGCATTCAGAGAGGCCGACAAAAGCTTGGTTCCTCCTCCAAACCCAATCCCTTATGTTGGCTACTACACCTATTCCAACTTGACTTTCTATGAGATTAAAGTTGGAATTGGTGGGGTGCTGGTCATGCAGCAGTTTGGGCCTCACGTGGAACAGCTGATCCCTGAAAAATATCGGACAATCAAGCTCCACCACCTGGAAGATCGTGTTTTCCAAGTCGTTTTTGACAAGGAGTTCCCATGTGTTCTGCACCTGGGCTCTGCCTCCATCTCTCTGGAGACACAGAATGGGCAGCTCTTTAACTTCTACCCCTTCGACCGCAAGGGTTTGTCCCCTGGTTTTGACGCCCCGGGGCTCAACACCTACAATGTGGTGCGTGTCCTGCGCAAGCCCGTGTTCTACAGCTAAACATTCCCTGCTCCTCCCTCCACTCCTGGGAGCTGCCTCCAAATCTGTGTCTTACCAGACTCTCCTGCCTTTGTGTGGCTTTGTGGATGCCATTCAAAAGGGAAGGATGGAGGCAAATGACTCTTTTGCCAAACAAATCCTTCCTAATTTTAAGACGACTTTAATGACTTGTCATTGGCCCCCAGCAGTGCACAACAGGCCAGCTGGCACCTGGACATACCTGCAGGAAAAAGAATTGGGAATGTGCTGGATGGATGTGTTTGGATGCCATAAAAAAACCCTGAGCACTGAAGTGTCCACTCTGATATTGTCTGTTTGATAACCACTGTGATGATCAACTGCTGTCATCAAAGGGTTGAGAATTCCCTGGGTCTCTCAGAAAATGTCTCTTCATCAATCCAAGGATTTTTCCAGGGCTTTTCAAGAGCCTGTCTATCACAAACAAGATCCCTTACCTGGGTTTGCCAAAAGTGTTGTGTGCTAAAAAATGGCACCAATCTGACACCAGGCCCTGCTTAGGATTCCTGGGAAGTGTTTCTTTCCTGGATCATAAACTTTGAAAAGTGCAGAGCAAAGTGAATCTGTCTTGGCTTCTGGGCTGGTCCTTCAAAGGATGTTGGAGCAGTGCAGAAGCTGAAGCTCACTTCTGGGGCACAGCAGAGGCACAGGTACATAAGGTGAGATGTTCCAGCTGGACTCAGCTCTGTGACGGCCTCAGTATCCAGGAAAGTGTGTGAGCAGGGTGTGGAAATTCAGGAATGCATGGGAACCTTTCTGTATGTTTTGGGCAGGATGTCTGGATGCAAACCTACCCAGTGTGCTCCTGCAGCTGGGAGTGAAGATGCTGAGGGAAAGTGCATCAGCCTGGGGGGCAACACCTTGGGGACAGTGCCCCTGCCCTACAGAGCCACTGGTTCATTTTGTTATCCCCTCCTGTGCCCACTCCATGCCAGGGCAGGCAGGACAGGGGATATGGCTCACACCAACCCCAGGCAGGGGTCTGGGTGTGGGGCAGAGTGACTGAACACCTGCCCAGGAGGAAAAGGCCCTGGAGGTGCTTCTGACAGTGGCTGAACATGAGCACAGGTGTGCCCAGGTGGCCAAGAAAGCCACTAGCACCTGGCCTGTCCCAGCCACAGTGTGACCACAGGACCAGGCAGTGACTGTCCCCTGTGCTGGGCACTGGTGAGGCCCCACCTTGAATCCTGGGTCAGTTCTGGGCTCCTAATGACAGGAAAGACATTGAGGGGCTGGAGCGTGTCCAGAGGAGGGAAAGGAGATGGGGAAGAGTCTGGGGCTCCAGGAGCAGCTGAGGGAGCTGGGAANAAGTTGCACCAAGAGAAGTTTAGGTTGGATATTGGGAAATTTTTTTCTCAGAAAAGGTGTTCAGGCATTGGAACAGGGCAGTGGTAGAGGCACCATCTCTGGAGGAGTTCAAAAGATCTGTGAATGTGGCACCTGGGGTCACGTTTAGTGGTGGCCCTGGCAGTGCTGGAGGAACAGTTGGACTTGATGACCTTGAAGGACTATTGCAACCTCAGTAAATCAATGATTGTTGTGCTGCCAATGGCCAACATCACCTCACTGTGATGGGGACAGTGTCAGACACGAGGACAGACAGGACCCTCACAACTGCAAAGTCCTGGGTCCACACTGCCTCTTCAAAATTAGGGGATATTGTGCTTTCAGCCAGGGCGGAGCTGAAAAAAAGCAAGCAGAGAGGCAGGGCAGGATAGTTCTGACCTTAAAGTGAATATCCAAACTGCAGGGCATGGCAGACGCTGCACAGCATGGAAATCCAGAGGGAAGTGTGACGGGGCACTGCACAAGGGCTTACAGAAACTTGCACAAAGACCCTTCCAAGGCTTCTGGTATGCATGTTCTGTTATGAGGTGTATCCTCTTGCAGAGCAATGCCCTGCTGCTGGTGGTCCACACAGACTCTTGGATGTGGACATGTCTCAGAGAGGGTGAGAAAAAAACCCTCTCTGCTCCCTTCTCTCTGGTTGTCTGAGTGTTTTCGCTCTGTGGGCCGTTCTTCAGCTTTAGTTTTGAATAGAGAGACCATCACTGAAGGCCCAGAAATTCCCTGCCTTTTCTCAGATAATTTCAGTTCCCTGATCAGCACATGGGACAATGCAAACCTTGCCTTACAGAGCTGCTGCTGTGCTGGTTTCCTCTGGACTTTGTAGATATCACATCCCATACCTTGTACAACGCCCTGTGTTCCAGTGTTTAGTCTGGGCTATAGCAACAGCAATAAAACCTGTGGAAATGCCTCTGTCCTGTGTAGTCATGCCCAGAGGGATGAGTGCAGGCACATTTGGTGCTGATTTCCTGAGGATAATATCACTGCCATGGCATTCTGACATAATCAGATGGGATGTCTGATTGCAAGATCCCAGAGTGGTTCTAATTCTGGTTCTTTTGAGTGAGGGCTACGAGCCAGTGTGGGGCTCTCCTTCTTGCTTTGAAACAAAAGAAGGGATTGTTTACCCCCAAAAGCTTCCAAGAAAAATTAGGATTTATATCCCATGTCACTCACTGGCCAGGAGGAAACACCACACTGGAAAACCCCCATCTGTGTGATGGAGAGCTGGAGATGTTCTAGTTTCCATCAGAAATGCAGACACCAAGAACACACTCACCTTTCTAGTGAGTCACCCTCACACCTGTTCACCAACATTTTGGGGGCTCTAATTCATTCTCATTAACAGCAAATTGTGTTCTTTGCCACTCCTGAGTCCAATTCATTTCCTGAGGTGCAGCAAAGCTCATCTCACCAAAGGCTGCCTCACCCTGGGAAGGTGAACAAGAGCTCGGTGTGGGCAGGAGAACCCTTCCCTGACACAGAGAGGGAAAAGGGGACCTTGAAAGATCTGTACAGAGGATTTGGAAGAGGCTGTGCGTGGCAGACAGGACAAGGTGGAGTTGTGGGGTAGTCCAGTCAGTCCCGGAGAGCAGACAGAGTCACAATCCTGAGTCCAAACTTCTTCCTGTCACTTTGTGCCAAAGCAGCATCCTGAGAAGAGCAGAACCAGCTCTGTCACCGGGAGGGGGGAAGGGGAAGTTGAATTGCTGAGTCAATTAGCAGGTGTTTTACACCAGCTTTAACAGCTCTTTGTGAATTTATCTTTTTTTTTTTTTTTTAACTTGAACTTTTACAGAGTCTAAGTTACCACTATGCATAATGTTTAAGCATTTGTGTATACTTACTGCTGAATTTAAAAATATCTCACTGTTACTTCACCCACGTCAGAGGCTGGCTCCACAATCCGTACAACAAACATGCAAAATTTGCCCATCTGCTCGCTTTTCACTGAATCTCTGCTTTAAAAAGTGACTCAATGTGTCTGCAACAGCCTATAGAAACACAGTGCTTAAAAATGTTTTTAGAATTACTCATCAGGGAACCAAACAAATAGAAAATGCTTCATTAACATTCCCAGCATCAAAAACAGACAAGAACAAAACTTACTTCATTGGTTTAAGTGACCAAATTTTGCCCTAAGGAGCACTAATGAAACCACATAATATTATAATAGTGTCCCTTAAACTGTAGTTAGTCTACAAGTTAAAAGACTCTGGACCACTAAAAATGAGAATAATCTGGCAAAATATAAACAGCTACATCTCAGAACTTTGAACCCTTTGAACTCCTTCCTCAGCGAGTTTTAATGACTCCAGTCAGTGGAGTGGATTCATCTGATGTCAAAGGGAATAAATTGACAAATCACACTCTACAAATCCCCAGCCCCCAGCTGGCTGGGGTGGACCCAAGCCCTGCTGTCATGAGCATCTCTTCAGCTGGAAAGGAAAACACTTCCAGAATCTGCTCTCAGGCAAGACAAGTTCTCAACTTGCTCATCACCATGAGGTTCACAGATTAACAGCTCAAAACAGAACAAGGTGGTGCTTGTTGTGGTCCCATTCTAACATGACATCAGTTATGACAACTTCTTCCCCCTGGAAGGACTCTGCCTTCAGGAGTATCAGCTCAGCTGAGGATCAAACTGATATCAGATAAAGGGGTGGCTGTGCTCCCATTCTCTCTTGCAGCTACACCTCATTTATGAGGACTTTGCTCCCATTCTCTCTTGCAGTTGTGTCCCATTTATCCCCAGCCCTCACTGCTCCAAGCTCCCTGTCTCTGGTCAGTGCAGCCCACGGAGCCTTCACCTTTCATCTCTTTCCTCATAGAGCATTCACATTATAATTCACATTACCCACCCATTGTCCTGAAAAGTGCTTTTTCCTCAACATGGTGTGCTGTGGCACACCCACCCCAGCCCCTCACAGCTAATGAGCAAAGATAGTTTTAATGGTCCAGGTAGAATTATTGCAGAGACAGAGCTGAAATACAGTTATATTACAATCTCCAGCACTGTATTATACTGACAAAAGTTGACAAAAACTTCTGAAAAAACAATAAAAAGTAAAATGTTGTTTCATGCCCAGAAACACTCAAAGACATAAAAACAGAAAGGAAAAAAAATCCCTTTCTCCCCTGGGCAGGATTCAAGGCCCTTTTGCAGATACAAACAGGAATTGCAGGAATACAGCACAGTTCAATTATAGTCACAAGCTATCACTAAGATGGTGTGTGCAACCTGTAATTAAAGCTCTAATTATTTACCATGGGCACTTGGGAGTCTCCCAGACCTGCCCACTGCACACACAAATGTGGCTTCATGGCATTTTGAGAGCTCTGGGCATTCACCCCAAGCCAAGACACCAAGATTATCACAAGACAGAACACTTACATATCAGGACAGTCCTGGTGTCTTCGTGGAAGGAATTTGGGTGGAGTTTGCAAGTCTGAAGTGACCTGTGCCATGCAGCCTCTCACAGGGATGTCCCCCAGTCCTTCTCAGTGCCGTGGTCTGGGTGACAAGGTGGTGTCAGGTCATAGGTGGGACTCAATGATCTCAAAGGTCTTTTCCAACCTCACTGATTCTGGGATCCTTGGAGTGTCCGTCTCTCACAATTCCTGCACTTCTCCCTCATTCCCACTCTGTTCTCTTCAGCCAGGTGCTGCCCAGTGTCACAGCACAGGCTAAGTGTCTTCTCCCCCTCCTTCCCACTCATGGTCTGGCTGTAACTGCTCTGGGCAGGTGCTGAGCCTCCCCTGGCAGCCATTCCCCATTCAAACCCAATTATCAGGACTGTGGGTTGGTGCCAGCTCTGCCTGGCAGCAGCTCCTGTTTAGTTCCCAATTTATTCCTCCAAGGAGTGATATTTCTGCTAGGGATGGACAAGCACATTTCGTTTAATTTCAGCTCCACCTGAGCACCGTGGGTGAGATGTGAGAGCATCCTGCTGGCAAAAGGTTGTGGAAAAACATGGGAAGAGAGGAGTCAGCAGGAGGATGGAATGAGCACAAGAGGGAGCCGAATATAAAATGTCCGGCCACAATTTCCAGTCACTTTCAGCTAATTATCAGATATACTGATGAAGATGTAAGAAAAGCAGTTGGTTAAATCAAAAATCTGAAAGATGGGAGCAAAGTACTCCCAAAGAGGCAATTGGAAAATATTGTGCCCTGCAGCCCCCAGACTGTGGGAGAAACATGCTCTGCTGGGAAGAGCAGATCAATTCCAGGGTGACAAATAGGCTGTTTCCCACAGCTTGTGGGAGAAAGCTCCCACTTCTCCTCCCGAGGAACTGATAGAACCGGGGAAATCTTCACCATTCCAGTGCCAGTTCTCTTGGCCAGAGTGTTTGGTTGCTGTTGGTTTGGGTTCAGCCCCATCACCCCCAAAAATCTGTTGTTTATTGTAAGATTAAAATTGTAAATTGTGTTTATTGTAAGAGAAGAACCCACTCAGGGCTGTCATTCTGGGTCCCCACCTGCCATTGCACCTCAGTGCTGCTTCTTGTGAGGATGCAGAAAAGCCTCTGATCACTCAACACCATCCATGTTCCCTGGTGCCTGCCAGGAAATCTGGCACAAACTGGGACATCAAATGTCTCTGGAAAACCTCACACACTGATGGGAGCTGCTGGCTGGAGGGTGGGACACAGGGGAAGAGCTTTTGAGGACTGCACAAGTCTACAAAGACTTATCTGGGGCAGGTGAGGAAAAGAGCAGTCAAGGGTCTCTGGAGAGCAACAAACCTGAAAAAATCAAGAGATAAGAGAATAAAAGGAGCCTCCAGCTTCCCTTTCATTTGTCCAAGCTGGAAGATGTCAGCTCTCAGTCTGGCCCTTCCTTGTGCCATCTGATGCTGCATGAAGTCCTGTTCTGTTGAGATGTCCTGACTGACTTGTAAGAGTCAGGAGAGGCTGGACTTTGTCGAGGTGATGGTCACTGTTTGCCACAACAGTGAATCCAAAAATGGGAGATGTCCCCAAAAAGGATGTGCACAGATTTTGAGATGGCTCCCAGGATGGCAACCTTCCTAGATATTCACAGCCAGCGCTGACTGATCTAGAGAATCACAACACATGGAATAGTTTTGGTGGGAAGGGACCTCAAAGCTCATCCAGTCCCACCCCTGCCCTGGGCAGGGACACCTTCCACTGTTCCAGGCAGTCCCATCCAGCCTGGTCTTGGACACTTCCAGGGATCCAGGGGCAGCCACAGCTGCTCTGGGCACCCTGTGCCAAGCCCTCTCCACCCTCACAGCCAGGAATTCCTCCCCAGTATCCCACCTAACCCTTCCCTCTGTCAGTGGGAAGCCATTCCCTGTGTCCTGTACATGGAAGAGGATTTAATTCATCCAGGACTCAGCGGTTTCAGCATCAGGATTATTGTCCTCATCCTTTTCTTGCACGTGCTTGAAGGAAGCTCAGGTAACACCCATGTGTCCTGACACCCCCACTCATGTCTGAAACAAAGAGTGAGGTTCCTGTGAGGTGATTGGGATGTCTCCAGAGTGATCTCCTGCTGTTGGAGCTGTGGTGCTGCTGGCAGAGACCAAGAGCTTGTGTGAAATGTGAGCTCAGGGCTCACAGAGTAGGAGCAGGTTCAGAGGGCACAGAAGCCCCTGAGGAACTGGGAAGGGAAGGAATCTGAACCAAGGCCTGTGGTGGAGATTCACAGGCACAGGGGCAACACGGAGTGCTCCTGCTGAAGTACAGCTGGGATTTAATCTGTCGCTCCAATAGCCTGGAACATGAGCAGGATGGAAGCAAGCCAGGCCACGCTGCATGTCCTGGAAGCCACCCAGAGCTCCCTGGTGCAGAAAATAAATGCTTGAAATAGTCACGGGTGCAATCAGCAATTACCCCTCACGCAAGGGCAGGGCACATCAGACAATTCCTGTGATGGGATTGAGTCACTGTGTGCTGAGGTGTTGCTGTGCCACTCTGACCATCAGCAAGGATGGCCCCTGGAGCCCTCTCAGAATAAAGCAATGCCTGAAACAAACACACTAATCCAATAAAAATTGGAGGTTCCATCAATGGAGGGTGAAAAGGAGGAGGAAGGAGAAAAGAGAGGGATATTTGAAGAGGGGCTGGCAGTGCCAGCAGGCCTGAGAGGAGCAGGGCTGAGTGGTGAGCACAGCAACTACCCTGGAGACCCTAACAGGAAAACTCAGTGTGTGCAAAGTGCTCATGGCCACCAGTGCTCTTCCGTGACATTGCTGATGCTCTGCTGAAGGGGCTTTTGTTATAAAAAAAAATAAAATTAAATTAGCAGTGTGGTTGGATTCAGGGGAAGCTCACAGGGAATGCTCTTTTGAGATGTCAGTGTTTCCCTTGGTCCCTCAGCACATTCAGAATTTGAGTGGTGACCTCAGAAGTCAACAGCAAGCTTTGAAATTCCTCAGCTGTGCCACACAGTCCCTGGGCCAAGTCGTCACTCAGCCCTACAGACTCTCTTCACCCAACAAGACATTGAAGACTGATTTTTTTTTCTCAGACTCTTTCTCTTTTCCATCTTGTCCCCGAAAATTGTCCAGCACTACATTCCCTGTCTAGAATGCATTTTTTGAGGTAAGAGACCACAGGAACTCCTGACCTGCTGCTTGTTGGGAGGATTTCTCTGGCCAGCTTTGGTCCAGAGGTTGAAGACACAGTATCACTTTTCTTAGGCAGAAGTTGAAGACTGGGATAGAGATTTCAGCCCTTCACAGCTGTCTGCAGTTTCTCCCTAAGAAATTCCTTCCTATTCCAGTTACTGTGAGGAAATCCTCACACCTCACAATGCTCTGTTTGAGCATTGACTGATTATTTTGTAATCTTTGCATATCAGCACTGAAGTGCTACATCAGGGAATCCACTGGGCCCAGTAGTCATAATTTTACAAAGCCCTTTTCCCGACAAATAATGTAACTCAGAATCCCAGGAAACCACTAAACAAATTAAAATCCGATGCACAATAAACAATTCAGCTTTAAAAAATACACAGTGCAATAAATGAACCAGAACTGGCCCCGTTCCCATCCACAAGGAAGATTAGTGGGAGCAGTGTGACCTCTGCAAAGCATCAAAATATCCAGGAGTGCACTACAAAAGCGTCCACCCCCTTTAATTGCTGGTTTGCCTTGATTGAAAAATATCAGATATTTTCTGAAAGGGACCATAAACCTCCTATAAATTTGGTTTCAGAGAAATGCAAATCCCTTTCTGTCAGTAACCCAGCACCCAAAGAGTGTTCAGTGCAGAGTAGCTGAGTTTGTGTGGAGAAGAGATCAAGGCCACAAGATCTGACCCGGATTCATCCTCCTGCTCAGGACTGAGGGGCACTTGGGCCAGGTGTTGCAGGAGAACACAGCCGTAACCTCTCAGCTCTTTGAGAAAACCTCTCCAGTACACCCCCATGGCAGGGGGTGCAACTGGATGGGTTTAAAGGTCCCTTCCAACCAAAATCATCCTGGGATTCTGTAAAATTCTATTTATTTTCCCTATTGTTCATCATGGATCCAGGATAAACTTTGACACTTCTGGCAAAGGCATGCATTTCCCTAAAAGTTCTTAATTAAAGAATTGAGCAGGAAAAATACAGGATTCCTGATTAATAAAATAGATTTGTTATCATTCACTGTACCCAAAATACTGGCAAAGCAATTCCTCCAGCTCCAATTTCTGTCCAAGAGACTGTGCTGTCCCCACGGGCAAAGCAACACTGGGTTGTTCTCAGCCCATTTTTGGGACGTCATGGTTTGGGAGCTGTGTCCATGATCACAGAGCTCCAACAGCTCCCACTGCCAGTTGTCTTCCACACAGATTTTTTTTTTTGCAGTTTTGATTCACATCTTTCAGAAGATTTATAACAGCTCAGCACCTGGGAAGGGATTCCCAATTGGCTTTTTATTTTTTTATAACCTGACAAACCTTAACAAATTCACTTTTCCATCTGTTCTAGAGGTGTTCATGGGTAGGGACACCTTCCACTATCCCAGACTGCTCCAAGGTCCAGGGCCTTGGACACTTCCAGGGAAGGAGCAACCACAGCTCCTCTGGTCCTCAGAGAGACAATTTGGATAGTGGAGCCCCAAAAAAATTACAGGAGATGAGTTAATTGTGAGGAGTCCTTTGATTGTGTGTCAAGCAAGGCTGGATTTTCCTGTTTTGCACATGGAAAAATCACCCAGCAATGTTTACAGTGATATCTTTTCTCCTGATTTATTACAATGGAAATTCAGGTGCCATCTGTGCCTATTTTGTTGTAATATTAGAAAAGAGCAGGTACTGAGGCAACAGAGCCAAACTTACTAAAATGGGAAATTTCAATTACTTTGTGTAAGGAAGTATTTTTCTTGTTTTGTTTAGGCTGTATTTTGCTGATGCTTATTTTATATAAACAACTGGAAAGCATTTTCTGATCCTTATTTTTCATTTGAAAGCTGAGAACAAACTCAATTTTTTCCCTACACCGTGAGATACTGTAGTAAATGTATCTTTAAAATATTTTGTTTGTGGAGATAAATGTGTTAAAAACTGTAAATTCATGTAAATATATGCAAATATAGTCTCTTGAAGACAAAGAAAATACCATTTCAGGTGTTTGGGTGGTTTGGATGAATATGGCATGAGCATCTCTTTGCTGTTATTTATGTGGTTCACCACAGAGATAAAACAACAGCAGGTTGTGGCTGAAATTCCCACAATTTCCCACTCCTGGCCTCACAATCACCATTTCAGAAATCTTTACCAACTAACTATGGCAAACACTCCTCTAGCTGCAGGTGGGCAGAGATGATTTGAGGATGTCACCCAGACATCCCCCAGAGGTGCTGGCACTGCCCAGGCTCCCCAGGGAATGGGCACAGCTCCGAGGCTGCCAGAGCTCCAGGAGGGTTTGGAAAAAGCTCTCAGGGATGCACAGGGGGGGATTTTGAGGTGTTTGTGCAGGGCCAGGAGCTGGGCTGGGTGATTCTTGCATGTCCCTTCCAGCTCAGGACATTCTGTGGTTCCATATGGAAGGTGCTGATGTACCTGAGAGCAGAGGGTAGGAATGTGAAGCAGGGTCCTGTAATTTCGAGGAGCTAGACTAGACTAGGAAACAACACGCTTACTGATACAGCAAAAATGCCGAATCCCATTTATTTGTTGCGTACATTCCTTAAAGATGATAAAATACATATTTTCTTGAGGAACATCCTACCTAATTTGCTACAGTTTCTTGACCTGCCTCTAAACTCTTCATTTATTGGCACAAATCACAACTGGGTAAAACAGAGGTGAGGCTATTTCTGCCTTCATGGCTCTGTCCTCTCAAGGTCACTCCAAGGTTACAGGCCCTTGCAGGCCCCTGCAGGCCTCAGTTAGGCCAAGGCTGGATTGTCCAGACTTTACAGGGGCAGATCGTGTCCCTGGTCAATAAGAAATCCTTCTACAGGAATGAGGTGATCTTTAAAATCCTTTCTGACCACACCATTCTGTGATCCTCTGATTCCTCCTTCAGGGTGGGCAGTGACCCAGCCCTGCTCTGAAATGAGGCTGTGACAGCCCCAGGGCTCTGCAGGTGACCTTCCTTCTCCCAGAGATCACTTTTCTGGTCCTTTGTACCTTGTCGCAACAGAGGCAAGAACCCACATGGGACCTGTCCCTCACATTTCTCCTGGTCTCAAAAAGGGATGAACACTTCTCCTGAGCACCATTCCTTATGAAACCTCACAAATTAAATTAGAATTTCAACCCAGCCCTCACAGAGGAAGAGCTTTGCAGACTCTGCACCTGAAGCAGATCATGGTGACCATATCTCACAGGGATTTTGGGGGAAAAAAAACAACATAAAATCAAAATTCAAAGCCCAAAACTGCTGAGTGCTATTCCACTTTAGAGGATCATGCAAGGGAGCATTGTGATGATGTTAATGAATTTCAGCTCCTGGGATTAGGATTTGTGGGAGGGGGACGTTATCCCAAGTATGTCTCTCTGAGGATTATATTTACATCAGAATATTCGTGGGTCCAGATTTCTCTGGGAATTAGCAGAGCAGCAGCAGCTCCCCACAGGGTGACAGAAGGTGACACAAATCACTGGGTGGAGCTGGATTTGGAGTGCTGTCCCCGTAAATCCCAGGGATTTTCACAGATAACTCCAGCACAAACACTGTGCTCGTCCTGGGAGCAGCGCTGGGTACTCCAGGTGGATCCATGGGGAACAGCAAAAAACACAAAGAGGAGAATCCAGGAATCTTCCTCCTTTCACTTCAGGTTTGTGGCAAATGTCATCTGCTGCTGGGTCAACATTATTTATAATTTTGAGGATGCAAGAAGCGGTCCCCAGAGTACAAGGTGCTTTTCTGTGCTTTGAATGAAGGTCTGGATCCTTCTGTTCATTATGAGCTATTGGAGTAAACTCTCCAAATATTCCTGCAGTTAATTCCCATGAAGCCTAGGAAGCTGTATAACTTTTGTGCTATAAATCTGCCAGAGGGTGGGGCTAGATGGGATTTTGGGAAGGAATCCTTCCCTGTCAGGGTGGGCAGGCCCTGGCACAGGGTGTCCAGAGAAGCTGTGGCTGCCCCTGGATCCCTGAAGTGTCCAAGGCCAGGTTGGACAGGGCTTGAAGCAACCTGGGATAGTGGAAGATGTCCCTGCCCTTTTTTTTTTTTTTTAATTTAATATGCCACACCAAAATGTAATCCATAATAATCCCCAGGTTTTTGCAAAACTGCTCCACTCCTGCTGTACTCCTGCTGGATAACCTGGCATGTACCTGCTCCTGTTTATTCCTTAAAAAATACAGGACTGCACCTCCAGGCTCCAGAGCAGACTCTTCCTCTGAAACGTCTCCCTGTACAAATCATCTCTCACAGCCTGGTTTCATCTGCAAATGTCAGCAAAGTCTGTTCAATACAAGGTGTTAAATGGAAATATTGGATCATGCTGGCTCACACAGATTCCTGAAGAATCACACTTGGTGCAACACCCTGGTTTGACAGGGAACAATTCCTAACTCCTCTCTGAACGTGGCTTTTTCCAATCAGCTTTACAAGGATGTTGTGATTGCTCTGTGATGAGATAATTTTCTCAAAACAAGCACAATAAACTCAAATTATTCAGTTAAGGTTATACTTGAAAGACATTCAAATATGGATAAGTGGGAAGTACGCAATACACACAGCCAGATCTGGCTTTTTTCACAGCTGAGTTACTTTTTTAGGCTCAAAATATTGCAGAACATGTGGGTTTGTTTTTAAAGATAGCACGAGTTGGCAGCAGAGCCACAAAAACACTTCTCATCACTTTTGGTACGATTTAGGGCAATCTGAAAAGCTTGAACATCTTTTCTTCCCTAACTAGGAGTGGATTATTTTGATGTGTAGTATTCCCTTGGAATTTCTTGAATTTATCACACACAACAATACCCTTGTGATGGTTTTTAACCCTCCCCAACTAGGTCTTCTCTTCAGTCTGAACTCTGCTTAAATATAGGTTTAATACGATCTTTTGTAAAAGCTGCTCATTTTTTCTCTCAGTGAGCAGATTTCAGATTTTAATTATTTAGGATTCCCCTTTCAGAAAGGCTTGTGGCCCTGGGAGAAGCTGTGGAAGCAGGTGCTTGAAGCCTGAACCTGGAATGGCTGCTTGCCCTTCCCATCTCCATCTTTTGTTGCACTTCTTCACAAAAAAAATTCACATTCCCTTTCCCATCTCCATTTTATGTCACCCTTCTTCAAAACAAAAATGCACTTTCCATCCCCTCTTTCTACTCTTTAATAGCCCCACGTTTAAATGACCCCACCACAGAGATGTAAATAATAATGTTGTCATCCGGAGCAATTTTCTGCAAGCCCCACCACAGGCCTGAGCCAAGGCTCCCTGGGATGCTCTTCCCAATTTCCCTTCGATTTTCTACCTTTAGTGAAATAAAAAGAATGAAATCAGCTACATCTTCAATATTTGCTGGCCTTTTAAATTACTTTATTTTTAATACAAGGTCTTTGTCTTTCAGGAGGTCATCTCAGGGACCTGGTGAGGAGATGTAATGATATTCATTATCTCAGTAGACAGAGGCACAGGGGAAATCCCAGTTTGGAATTTTAACAGAAAAAAATAAAACCACAACTTTGCTGATGAGCAGGTCCTGGGTTTGTCCTTCCCAGCCTGGATGGCTTTGCCAAGATGAAGACATGGAAGGTGTGGTCACCAGTGAGCACTGATGAGTTATTTTGAAATAAATCTCATTAGTAGTGATAGAATTGGCAATGTCCATCACCTGGAGGAGGGGGAAAGAGGAGAGTGGGGAAGAGAAACCCCCAAACCAGATGTCATCTTCATTTGCAGTGAAGAGTCCTACGTGCTAAAAGGGGCTGGCAGTGCTGGTTGATTTTCCACATGTTTGTTTTGCAGAGCTGCTGATCCCATCGTGAGCGACTCACAGACACGTGGGGCAAAGGGAGTGCCAGGTTCTGCCTTCTGGAAGGTGCTCAGACAGGTGGATCCAAAATTCTGTTTACGTTTGTAAAAAGGTGACCCGGAATTCCTCAGCTCACCCTCTGGCCCCAACAGCAAGGCCAAAGAGGAGCTGGTCTGTGTGAGGGCTAAGCCAATGAGCAGAGCATCCCAGAAACCCAGAATCCTAGAATTCCAGAATCCCAGAATCCTAGAGACCTGGAATCCAACTATCCCAGAATCTCAGAATCCCAGAATCTCAGAATCCCAGAATCCCAGAATCCTAGAGTCCTGGAATTCAACTATCCCAGAATCTCAGAATCCCAGAATCCTAGGATCCCAGAATCCCAGGATCCCAGAATCCCAGAATCCTAGAATCCCAGAATTCTACAATCCCAGAATCTCAGAATCCTAGAATCCTACAATCCCAGAATTCTAGAATCCCAGAATCTCAGAATCCCAGAATCCTAGGATCCTACAATCCCAGAATCCCAGAATCCTACAATCCCAGAATCCCAGAATCAATTAGGCTGGAAAAGACCTCTGAGATCATTGAGTCCAACCTGTGACCCGACACCATCACATCAACCAGACAATGGCACTGAGTGCCACATCCAGGCTCTTAAATCCTTAAATCCCTCTGGGAATGGTGACTCCACCACCTCCCTGGGCAGCTCCCTGCAGTGCCCAATCACTCCTTCTGTGAAGAATTTCTCCCTGATGCCCAGCCTCAACCTCCCCTGCTGCAGCTTAAGGCTGCGTCCTCTGGGATTCCCCAGGAGGATCCTCTGCTGCACACAGAGACACAGATCTGGAGTCAGGATGTGCTGGGCACTGATGCAGAGTCAGCACCTCACCCCTCCATGTCCTCTTGCTCCATAAACAGCTGGCTGGAGGCTTCCAGAGCACTCAGGGGTCAAAAAAGGAGCAGCAGCTCCATGTCTGTGCTGTCCAGGGCCTGGGAGGCATCAGCAGCTGAGGCTGGGCAGCTTTCCTCCAGAGAACTGGGATGTGGCTGCTCCTCAAATCCTGGGTCAGCTGTAGGGTCCTCAGGACAAGAAAGACATGGAGCCTGTCCAGAGAAGGGAACAGATCTGGGGAAGGGACTGGAGGACCAGGAGCAGCTGAGGGAGCTGGGAAAGGGGCTGGAGAATTCCTGAGGGAGCTGGGAAAGGGGCTGGAGAATTCCTGAGGGAGCTGAAAAGGGGCTGGAGAATTCCTGAGGGAACTGGGAAGGGGCTGGTGAATCCTGAGGGAGCTGAGAAGAGCTGGAGAAATCCTGAGGGAGCTGGGAAGGGTTGGAGAATCCTGAGGGAGCTGGGAAGGCTCAGCCTGGAGCAAAGGAGGCTCAGGGGGCTCTTGTGGCTCTGCACAAGTCCCTGCCAGGAGGGGACAGCCAGGGGGGTTGGGCTGTGCTCCAGGAACAGGACAAGGGGAAATGGCCTCAAGCTGTGCTAGGGGAGGTTTAGGCTGGACATTAGGGAAAGCTTCTTCACAGAAAGGGTTGGTCAGGCACTGGCACAGGCTGCCCAGGGCAGCACTGGAGTCACCATGCCTGAAAGGATTCCAAAAACTTGTGGGTGTGGCACGTGAGGACGTGGGTTAAGGGTGGACTGCTGAGTCAATGATTGCACTTGATGATCTTGGAGGTCTTTTTCAACCTCAGGGATTCCTTGATTCTATTTAGGCTGGAAATGTGGAGGGGAAGGTCTTTATTGGCAGCACACAGCTGATGAAGATGAGTGAGATCCACAAGGAAAGGATTCCACTGCCCAGATCATGGAAGGACTCAGCTGCAATTTGAGTTTGGTGGGTCGTTATTTCAGAGCTCATGGCTGGAGATGTTTTCTTTATGTTCCCTTCCTTGATGAGAAGTGGCCACGAACTGCAGAAAGGTTTCTGTTCATTTGTTTTGCTTCCAGCAGGTGCCAGGATGCTTTTGGCAAAGGTCAGCTAAAAAGCAGACACGTTATTCCATGAGGGCATAAAGAGGCACTGTTTGTGTTCTGCAAGATTTTGATGTGAAATAACAAAAAATCCACAGTGGAGCTAAAAATCTCATTTTCCCAAAGACAGAGCAACAACAAAATGTCGTGTTTTCAACACCATTTAATTTTAAGTGGTCCCACTGAAAATTAAATATAGATTAGTTTTTCCCTTTAACAAAGTAATTTTCAACATTTGTGGGACAGGTAGAACAAATAATTCTGCTTTCACTTCTCTGCCCACGAAGCGAGTCTGGAGCTCCTCTCTGCTATTTCAGGAAGCTGAAATTATTTTTTCTTACCCCATTTTCAGTTGCACTGCATTGCACAGGGAGTTGGATCTCATTTTGTCCTGGACAGTTTGAGAGTTTTTGCATCAATTTCTCCCTGCTGATCCACCCACAACCACTCCACCTGTGACAAAGACCTATAATTGTACTCGTGTATGGTACAAAAACAGGCTCCCAAACTTTGTGCCTTTTTTTTCCATTTCTTTGAGAGTTACCCAATAAAAATATTAATTCTTTCAATAACCAATGAACAATCAATGGATAACCAAAACTATCCAGTGAACCACACGATGTATGTTTATACAGGTGTATTTATGTTTTGAATCCCCAAATTTACTCCATCAGATTAAGTATTAAATTCCTGAAAATCACCTTCATGGTAGTGGTGATGATAAGTATAAATTTCCTGGGACTTTGATAATTTGAATAACAGTTTCTATCCAGAGTGAGACCACACCACTGGTGTGCACACATGCCCAGACACACAGATACTGGAACAATTTTCCCTCCATGGGTTTTTCACAATTCCAAGTGAATTAGGACACAGATCTTTAGTCAGAAACAAAAAAAGACAAAACCAAAACAAAACAAAAAAACCAACCAAACAAAAAAAATTAAATAAAGGATTCTGCAGTATGACAAAATGAGGGGGTTTAAACACAGAGAGAAATGAGCTGCTTGTCCAGGTGTTTCCCTCAGATCCCAGACAGGTTGAATCCCAGATTTCTGCTGGGGGAAGAAGGTCATTAACCTCAGCTCCAGCAGAGACTGATTCCTGCCAAAGAGAGAAGCAGTTCCTGCCATTCCAGCTGCCAATTGTCCTGCCCGACCTTTTCTCTGACCTTTGTTCTACAAATTCCCCTTCCACAACATCATCAGCTGAGCTCAGACTCCTCCAAGAGCACATTTTATCTCCTCCTGAGGGGAAGACACTCTTCCACTCCAGAGCAATTAAATGAAGCCTCAGAGAATCCCGTGGCACATCCCCCCACTGGACACAGCTTTGACCTCTCACTCCAAGAAAATGGGAAAGATTTTAAGCTAAAACTAAGAAAAAAAAAATTCTCCAAATTAAATCTAGAAAGCAGAAAACCCAAGTGACTGGTGGCAGCAAGAGACAGAGCTTACAGGGGAAAGATCTGACAAAATACCTCAAATCTGTTTTCTGAACACTCCTTTCTGCTCCCCACTGAGATGTTTCCAGTGAAAGTCTCCCCTAACTGGGAGAGCAGCCAGGAAAAAAATAGCAAAAATTAATCAAAAAATGTTTTTAAATGGTCTGTAAGTATATACAGAAATGAGTTTTTCACTTCTAAGAGAAAACTATTATTTTTATATATTAAGCAGTTTATATTTCAGTTGTCCATGTTCCCCACTCAGAGATTCTCTTCACTGAGGTATTTGGTTGATTGTTTCTCAGTGGGGATGCTGAGCCAGATGTAGACAATGGTATTTTAAATTTCTTTAAACTTAAGAACTTTTTTAGCAGAGATCGATACAGTCGTTGTTAAATTCTGGACATGGTGCCTGTGGATGCCAATCATGTTCTGAAAGAAATATTCCCATGCAAAAGCCACACTCAATTGCACCTGAATCATGCAAATTGCAGCTTGAAAATACTAAAAATCTCTTTCTTCTCTTAGTTTTGGGTGTAGCTTTGATCTGGGAGAGGGTTTGTGAGGTAACTTCATGGCTTATTCACCCTCACAGGCAATTAATGTTGAATTCCTAAATGCTTGAAGAAATTCCTGGGCAGAGCTAATGGGTAACAACAAAAATCCTTCACTACAGCATTTCAGGGTCAGAGACAGATTAATGTCCTTTTAGTAGTAATTTGGTTTCCACGGTAATCTTGGAAACAGTTACATAGTTTAGATTCTTGATCTGGCAAGTGAGATTTTTTTTCCACACATGATCTTTATTTGCAGTGGTGTTATACTTCTCTATGACAAATGAGATGGAAGGTCTTTGTTAAAATGAAAGGGCAGCTGTTTATATAGCTTGAAAGAAAAGAAGATTTTTGTATCATTCAGTATGTGCCTTTTGCCTCTGATGTTCTGGAAGACTCTTGAATTCATTAAATTTAGACTCCAAGCAGAGTAAGGTGTGAAAAGACCTCAGGGATGAAACAAAAGAAACATTTTTTAAAAAATAACGGAGCAGATAAGGTAACCTGGTTAAACCTGGACTTTTTTAACAAAGAAACCACAGAGCAATTTCCGGGAGTGCAGATTTTATAGTTTGGGATAAAGAAGGTTGGGTTTGCTCTTTCTCCATCACAGCCTCATTGGAGGGCAAGGTTAAGGTCACTGGTGCCTGATGAACTCTGCCCTTGTCTAAAACATGCCCGTGGTATTTAGGTTCCTTATTTTTGTTGAGGACATCTGAAATATCTGTAAGAGCTGTAATATCAGTCTGAACTCACTTTGGAAATGGCAGAAGACAATTAAGTTGTTCAGATTCAGTCTTTGCTCCCCTGCACAAAACCCCTTGAACAGCAGATCTAAGACCTCTTACCACGAGCCTTTTCCTCTCCTGCCTCCTGAAGTTATTCAGCTTCCTATGAAGTACTTAATTATTCATGGAGCTAAAGACTGTTCAGGCTGGGAGATCAAGAGCAACTTGCTGGAAAACAGCCTTTAGGTTGCAGAGTGCGTGTGAGCAGGAGGTGGGACAGCTGGCTGAGGACACAGAGAGGCTTGAACAAGTCTCTTGCAGCAGAAAAGCTGCAGAAAAACAGCCCAGAAAAGGGGGATGTCTCTGCCCGTGGTGTTGGCCATCTAAAAAGCCTTTGGGTTGTTGGCCATGTCACGTCTGGTACCTCCCACAGCTCCACAGCTGCCACAGCTCCTTGGTGGATGAAAGAGGGTAGGGATAGATGGGATATTGGGCAGGAATTGTTCCCTGTGAGGATGGGGAGGCCCTGGCACAGGTGCCCAGAGAAGCTGTGGCTGCCCCTGGATCTCTGGAAGATCCCAAGGCCAGGCTGGACAGGGCTTGGAGCAGGTTGGGACAGTGGAAAGTGTCCCTGCAAATGGGGTGAGCTTTAAGGTCCCTTCCAACACAAAGCATTCTGGCATTCTATGACCAGGCAGCCTGAAGGTGCCTCCACATCACATTCCAGGCGTCAGTCCTGAGCTGGAGCAGCTCCAGCTAGTTCTTAGCCAGTCCAACACACTCTGCCAGTGTTGCCACCTAAAACCCCTGTTCTCTGTTCCACAGCCCCACTCTTCACACAGCCAGGTACAGGAGCTTTTTGGCTCCCCCAGTCCCAGTTTCCATCCTCTCCCACCCACAGACTTATAAAACGTGATGATGGTGGTCTCACTTTGAGGAATTCAGTCCTAACCTCAAACCTGACACTGTCATCCCATCACTCCTGGCCCAGCATCTTCCCAACAGCCAGCACAGCCTTTTCCACCCTCCGCTGCTCTCAGATGATTTTCCCCTTTGCTTCACCCACAGGGACACGTGACACAAAACCCAGCCCTGACACATCACTGTGTGCAGAGCAGGAGAATTTACAGACAGCGGGAAAGGCCTTGGCTGTAAATCTGTAAGATTTTGATCATTTAGACCGGAGCTCAGCAGCTCCCAGATTTTTCCCAGTGTTTAAAGATCCATCACCCAGCAGTGCCTCTCCTCAGCCATCATCGGGGCTCTTCTGCCATCTCCTGGGAGAGGTGGATTTTTACATCAGTAAACCCAGAGATACAGAAGGGAATTTGAATGTTCATCCCTGCCCTTTTCTTAAAATAAATAAATAAATAGACCCCAAAAAACACCAAAAACAAAACAGGCAAAGTGCTCCTCAGTCTCTCTTCAAACGGCTTCTAACACTTAAATAATTTATTTGTGCTTCTTGGGCTCGAGGAGTTTGTTAGGTTATGTTACTTTTAAACAAAAATTAACGCTCAGCTGTGCATCAAGTCCAGTCCAAATGTGTGAGCCACTGAGCAAGACAAGAAAGTAAAATATGCTGGAAATGTTGTAGTTTTTTCTTTACCCCAAACCCGTGGTAACAGCATGCCCATCACTGGCACAATGACTGCCAGGATGTCTTTAAGAAAATGAGTGAATTTCTTACAAAGGAGTGGATTTCTTACAGTTGAATCAATCTGGACTGAGAGCACAGTGGTTTTTTGGGCTCTCACCTCCAGGTTCCCAGGCTGGCATCTCCCAGCCTGCCCCAATGAGGAGGAAGGTTTGCAAAGCTTTAAACAGAAAAAGGTGTTTGTTCCCAGACAGTTCCTCCAGCTCTTGCTCAGGCACAGTGAGAAATTTGTTGCTGAGATGAAATTTCACACTCGTGCTGTGGAATCATATCAGAGAATTATGGAGTGGTTTGGGTTGGGAGAGACCCTAAAGCTGATCAAGTCCCACCACCTGACATGGGCAGGGGAAACTGCAGAAGACAGATTGTTCAGATTCTGGAAGATTCTGGAAGATTCTGGATTCAGGAAGATACCTTCCACTATCCCAGGTTGCTCCAAGCCCCGTCCAACCTGGCCTTGGACACTTCCATGCATAAGCCTTTTCTTGTTTCTGCCTCTCTGGCAGCAGTGAGCAAATCCCACCTGCTGATCTTCAAGGTCCCTTCCAACCCAAACCATTTGATGATTCCATGTGAAGGTCATCAATTGACACCTCTTTTCCTGGACCTTCCTTACTTTGTGATGCCCAAAATTACCTTCCTGTAGGGACTGGTGCCTCACTTCCCATCTCCTGCTTCAGGCAAGGAAAGGGGATGAAAAGGTGCCTGATCCAGCAAGTTGAAGGCAGGTCCTGCTAAGCCAGGCTATTCTCCAGGGATGCCTCTGCATTCCCAGGACATCCTTGACTTGGTGTCCATTTGATTGGCTGCTTCCCTGTTTTCCACACAAGGAATGCATATCCATGGATCTATTTTATCTTGGGATAAAAGTGTGGAGATCACGGCACAGCAGCATTTGCACACCAAGGATTTTGGGATGTGTTTCCATGTTTATGAAGTGCAGAAGGGAAGCAAAAAGGCTGATGGAAGTGGAGTTTATTTGAGCCAAAGGGCTTTGATCAGAGATAACACAATGTAGGAGTTTGTGAGCCCAGGGGCTGCCACAGCAAACTCCATCATACCCAGTCCCCAAACTCCAGAAGTCCCATAAACAAATGGAGGTGCAAATATTCCTTAGACAGCAGGGACACACATAGGGAATGTCCAGGACATCCTGAGCACAACACGGGTCATTTTCAACAGCTGTAAATTGTATTTGCTTTATTAATTTGACTTCCTGACTAACTGCCCATCTGTACCCTCATATCCATCTGGGGTGAATGTGCTCTGTGGGGATCCCACAGATAAAACCTTCCTGGATTTTCACACGGTGTCGTTACCCAGCACATTGCCACCTGCACATTGCCAAAGGAGCATCTCCCTGGGAATTTCCAGCCCTGGCAAAGTCAGGGCTTTCCAGCAGGGACTGGACAATTTCAAAGTTACTGCAGCAACTGTAACTGCCTCAGTGAGTGCTCACCCCAAGGTTCTGAAGAGTTATGGAATTCAACATTTAACCCTCTTCCATTAGGCACAGGAAGAGATCGTTAAAATGTCTAAATATCTCTTCCCATCTGCTTCTGTCTTTCCTTAGACTTTCTTCAGCAAGACCTATAATTAATGTGTGGAAAGGGAGTTGGTTCATGGATTCACAGACAGTGAAGCATCTTGTAGCAATCCCAGAGCTTCTCCAAACTCCAGGAAATCTTCTGGAGCCCAGGAGAGATGCAGCAGAGATGCTCCTTTCAGAGCATAGAAAAATTCCCTTGGGATGGAAGTGAAAGAAGTGTGGACTTGAGCTGCTGATGGATCCCCAAGGTCAGCCTGGAGCTAATTCAGAGACCAACTCTGCATTCCCACTATTTGCTCCTGGCTCCAGCAATATCTTTTACTCCACAAAAATTATCACGCTCCACCAACCATCTTTTAATTCCAAACTGATTTTAAAAATTAAATGAAAGTCAGCACAGCTATTTTCAGCCAGAACTTGGCAAGAAATTTGCAGTTTCTGGTTAAGACTCAAAGAAGATGGTGAATTTCCAAAGCACTTCTTTTTTTCCACTTTTATCAGTTGGTTTAATAAAATTACCTCACTCTGCAAATCTTCACTTGCTGGCATGGGAATAGAGAAAGTGTAAAACTTCTCAGGGTATATGATATTTTTCCAAATATCATTAATCATTAAACACCTTCTATATGATCCATTGCTAAATATTATTGAATGCCAGAGGGTCTCTGAAGGAATTCTGGGGCAGCTGAGCTTGCAGGAGAAGAGTCAGGTGTGAGCACCCATTTATGGAATCCCAGATTCATGGAATATCCTGAGTTGAAGGGGCCCACATGGATCGAGTTCCATTCCTGAATGCTACAGTTGCATTGAACAGAAGTAGGAAAATCGAGTCAAATTAGGGGATGAAGGGAAATTATTAATCCAGGGCTCAAGGCAGCATCTGGAAAGTTCTGAACAAGGTCACAGGACCCCTTTCTGGCACATCCACACGGCTGTCTGGGGAAAGTTGTTAAAAATGGGCTAAAATAACATTTCAGGAGTTGTTTGGCATCCATTTGCACTGTGATAGGAAATCTTTACCCTGGGTCCAGATAAGAAGATGTTTAATGGTTTATTAAATAATAACTCCACAACTTCCTGACAGGCTTCCAGGGAACAAGGAGGATGAGAGGAAACAGCCTCAAGCTGTGCCAGGGGAGGTTTAGGTTGGGTTTAGGTTGGATATTGGGAAAATTTCTTCACAGAACAGCTGGTCAGGCACTGGCAGAGCTGCCCAGAGTAGTGGTGGAGTCACCACCCCTGGAAGTGTTCATAAAACATGTGGATGTGGCACCTGGGGACATGGGTTAAGGGTGAACGTGATAGTGGTGCTGTGTGATGGTTGGACTTGATGATCTGAGAGGTTTTCCAACTGAAATGATTCTGTGATTCTGTGATAAACACACTTCTGTGGTTTAACCTGGTTTGCGTGACGGTGCAAACAGTGCAAGGTGAATTTCCCATCCTTCTCTTCCCAGAGATGGAAATCTGGCTCTGGCAGGGACCTGCTGACCCTTCTCCATGCCCAGGGATCATCCCCTGCAGTCCCAGCCCCGCCATCAGCTTTTGACTGCCACATTTCCAGCAGCATCATCTGTCCTGGGAGTCACCTGTCCAGGCATGGCTCCTCCACCCCAAAGTGCCACATTTCCTCTTTGCCAGCTACAGCCATGGACTTGCTCTTTCCCACCACCCTTCATCCCCAGGATGCCATCCTGTCCTTTGCATTGTCCATGGCAAGGGCTGCTCCCCTGGAGGGGCTGCACAGAGCGTCCAGGACATGGCTGGGGAGGAAATGTTTGCCCAGGAAGGAAAAGGCCACTGCAGAATCCCAGAATCCCCAGGTTGGAAGAGACCTTCAAGATCATCGAGTCCACCCCGTGCCCAACTCCTCACCTAAACCCTGGCACCCAGTGCCACAGCCAGGCTTTTGTTAAACACATCCAGGGATGGTGACTCCATCACCTCCCAGGGCAGCCATTCCAGCACTTTATCACCCTTGCTGTGAAGAACTTCTTCCTAATATCCAACCTCTATTTCCCTTGGTGCAGCTGAGGCTGTGTCCTCTCATTCTGTCAGTGCTGCGTGGAGAAAGAGCCCAGTCCCAGCTGAGCACAGCCACCCTGCAGGGAGCTGTGGAGAGTGCTGAGGTCAGCCCTGAGTCTCCTTTTCTCCAGGCTGAACAGCCCCAGCTCCCTCAGTGGTTCCTCACAGGGTTTGTGTTCCCAGCCCCTCTCCAGCCTCGCTGCCTCCTCTGGACGCTCTTAAGGCTCTCGAGGTCCTTCCCAAACTGAGGGCACAGAACTGGACACAGCACTCGAGGGGCTCCTCACAGTGCCCAGAGCAGGGGAACAATGAGCTCCCTGCTCCTGCTGGCCACACTGGTTCTGAAACTGAGAGAAGACAAGGAAGTCACAGCAGAGACCCCAAACCCGCTGAGGGAGTAGCTGCAATTGTGCCCTGGTGGGCTGCAGCAAAGGCCCCACCACTGCTGAGGGGAAGGGAAAGGTCTCTCTCCTCTTAACCCACAGCAGCCAGAAATCTACAGGGTAAAAAAAGCTCAAACCCCATGCCAAGAGTTTGTTGAAATGCAAAGAGGTTGATCCCAAATACTGAAAAGGAACATGAAAAGCTGTGAATGTGATGCAGCAGCTTCTGAATGTGATCAGCCTGGAAAAGACCTAGGCAAGACTCACCTAAAGGCAAAAAAATAAAACATAAATTCAGGAATCTCGGCTAAATGTGAAAACTGAGCCTGGTGATGAATAAGAAGGAGCTTTGTACAGATTTCAGCTCTCAGATCTGCTAGGTGCATGGAGATCACCTTGAATGCACCTGCAGAACACTCTGATATTTCTGTAACGCTAATATTTACACAAAATAAGCACTAACTCTAAACCTAATGTTGACCCTCACCAGAAAAAAAATAAAATAACATAACACTAACCATGAAACTAACCCTAACCCAAACATCAGCCCAGACCTCAGCATGAGCACAACCCCAATTCCAACCCTAACTCGGCTTCTAACCCTAACCCTAATTTGTCATCCCAGAGGATGAGGGAGATGCCTGGGTTTGCTCAGTCCAAACCTCAGGTTACACTGAAAGTTTACAGAAATCCTTTGAGAGGCATGTCAACAAAAATCCACCAAGATGCCCATTAACCTCAAAAGCCAGGGGAAAAAAAGGAATATCCAGTCAGAATATTAAAATCTGCTATAATGAGATGGATCACTGTGCTATGAACCCTAAAAAATGCTTCATCTCATGAAACAGAAGGAAAAAAAAATTATAAATTTAACAATTGGAATAAGGCAAAGAAATTTAAGGTGTAGTCTAGGTTAGACAATCCCAAAGCAGGTTTTGGGATCACTGAGATGGAGTTGATGGGCTTTTTATAAAAAGTACAAAATAAGGAATACTAATAATGACCTTGGGCTAAAATTGCATTTCACTTTTATTTAGAAAGATGTTCCACTCTGGGCACATGAATAAATCAATGTGCAGCACATCTACTCCACGTAAGTGTAACCTGACAGTTTGGAGTGGCAGCTCCCCCCAAATTAAGAGTTACTCCAAGCCCTGGTAATGGGTTCATCAACAGCCCATCGCCAGGTTGTGCATATTCAACCCACTGATTTTATGACAAACCATTTGTCAAGGTCCCCGAAGGTGAGAACAGATTCTGAGTTCTCAGCATTTCTGAAATGTACACAGATGTCTTTTTTTT
>VXBQ01006862.1:2164-16643 GCA_013400175.1 Phainopepla nitens | reverse complement strand
TTTTTTTTTTTTAATAAGAAGAGTCTACTGGGGATGATAATGATGTCATGGAAGTCAAAAAACAGTGAGCTGACAAGAGATGTTTAAAATTATTTTATCATGTGAATAACAACAAGCTCTGCCTCCAGAAATGGAAGCTGTGAGCTGGGTGAGCAGAGTGGACACCGTTGTCCAGCTCCACAACACCCCCAGTGTCCCCAGGACAAGAGTGGCTGGGTGCAATGGGAACCTTCTCCTCAGGAAGGACAAAAAGTTAAATGAATGTTAATTTTAAAAGAGTTAAATTAATCTCTCTGTGCCCAGCTGTAGTGGGGTGGCCCTGGCTGCATTCCAGAGCCTCTCCATCACTGCCCTCCACAGCTGGACAGGGCAGAGAAAATAGGATGGAGGATCCATGGGTTGAGATAAGGGCCAGGAGAGATCCCTCAATAAATACCCTCATGGGCAAAACAGGCTGGAATTCGATATATTAACTGAATGTATTGCTAATAAAATCAGAGCAAGATAATGACAAGCAAAAGCAGACCTTAAAACCACCTTTCTCCCACCCCTCCCTCTTTCCCAGCTCTGCCTCCTCCCTCCACCAGCACAGGGGGATGGGAATGGAGGTTATGTTCAGTTCACTGCATGTTATTCCTGCTGCTGCTCCACCGCAGGAGCCCTCCCATGGGAGACAGCTCTCCATGAACTTCTCCAGCCTGAGTCCATCCCACAGGCAGCAGCTCTCCAGGAACTGCTGGAAGTGGGTCATTCTTCCACGGGGTCAGTCCTTCAGGAGCTGCTCCAGTGTGGGTCCCCCGCGGGGTCACAAGGACTGCCAGGACCCTGCTCCAGCGTGGGCTCCTCTCTCCATGGGTCTGCAGGTCCTGCCAGGACCCAGCTCAGCACGGGTTTCCCACAGGCTCACAGCCCCTCTCAGGCTGAGCCCTGCTCAGGTTNAGGCAGAGGGCAAAGGAAGAGGGCAAAGGCAGGAGATAAAGGCAGGAGGCAAAGGCAGGACGTAAAGGCAGGCCTCATGGTGAGGATTTAGGTTTAAGTATTGGGGTGGTCAGGGTGGGGAGAGCATTAAGGACCAATTATCAGGGGGAAGGGGGCAGTACAAAGGTGGGGTTAGGGTCTGGAGGCCAATGGGGAAATAGGGTGGGAGTGACTGAAGGCTTGGGGGACAGGGAGGGGGCACGGGGTCAACTGAGGGAACAGAATAAGGATTTATTGACATAACAGATCAGGGTCTCCTGTTCTGAGAGAAGCCTCTTATGTCTCCCTAACTTAGAGAATGCCTCCCAAGATCTCCACACATCTCTGCTCCCCCAAGCCCTCCATGGGCTGCAGGTGCCTCCCCATGGGCTGCCCCACGGAACCCCAGAGCAAATCAAGGACTGTTCTCCTGTCAATGGTTTCATCTCCTGCTTTTTTTGTGATCCCTTGTCCCTCTGTTCTCCCAGTGCTTCTGGAATGGCTGGACTCGATGGTCTGAGAGGTCTTTTCCAACCTCAGCCATTCCATGCTCCCACACACAGCGCAGTTACCTTGTGCTCAGGAGTCTAAGCAGCAAAATCCTTTCTAACCAGTTGCAGTTTTTCCCATCCTCTAGCAGCATTTCTTTTTCTTATCCTGCCAAAACTAGGTTTTAACCAATTTCCCACACTTTCTGAAGAGACTCTGGATCAGGAGGGGCGGTTCCTCACTGAGCTGATTTTCTCTCTGGGACCAGAGATCTGGCAGAACATATTTTTAAAAGCCTTGAGCTACATTCTGAGGACACAGCTCCTTCTTTCCCTGTGGGATCCCTCCTACAGAAAGAACACCCTGACCCTGCCTCCCCTGCACGGAGGAGATGAGCACTCCTCGCTGCTCTAATGATTCTGTGAGGTAACAATATTTTTTGAGTGATATTAATTAGAGCCCCTCGAATGCTATCAGTGCCCAGGGCTCACTGCACAGCAATTTAAGCTGTGAGTGTTCAGAACCAGGTTCTCAAGGGCTGCTGGAGGTTTTACATCTGCAGGCGTTCAACATCAGCCCCTGAGCTGTTTCTTGAGCACTTTGATGGCCTCGGGAGCCTGTGCTGAGCTTCTGCTTTAGATCCCTGGTAACATATCCCAGTTTCCTTCTTTATCCCAGCAGTTCTGCCTGTCTGAGCAGCTTTCTCAGCAGTGGCTGGGACTGGGACTTGACTGTCAATCTCCAGTGTGAGCAGACCTTACTTCAGTCACACAGCTCGACGCGGCACTGTTCAGTTTGGGCTGCAACAGGTCAAAAAAATCCTTTTGCTGGGCACTGGGTGCTGGACAGGCACTGCCCTGGCTCCCCAGGGAATGAGCAGGGCCTCAGAGCTCCAGGAGCATTTGGACAACGTTGGGGTGCAGGGCCAGGAGCCGGGCTCTGATCCTTGTGGGTCCCTTCCAGCTCAGGATATTCCATGATTCGGATTCTTTCCTATGAGGGAATTCTGCTGCTTTCCTGCATTCACAGCACATGGGGAGAAGGATGCACTGCCCAGTTCAGTGCTTCCACCTGAAAAAGTTTGTCCAGCTGCTCTTCAGTGAGGTTTGTGGAATGAAAGAAGTCACTGATTGCATTTTCTTGCTGGCAATGGACTATTATGGGCTGCATTTGCTGTCACAGAGGCTGGAAAGTTTCATTTGTTAAAGGATTGTTTATCCCTTTTGATTCCTTAAGTTTTAGCTTTTATATTTTTTCAGACTCTGTGCTGTTTTAATGTATAATTCTGGGTTTCATATCAAGAATTGGTGAGCTCTCTTCAGAGGGTAGGGAGACAAAACAATTCCTTTCTAGCTAGGGAACAAGGACAAATTTTAGGGTGTAAACAAAAGTGTAAACAATGGTGAAGAAGAAAAAAAGAACAAGGAAGATGGAGGTTCATAACCTGAGGCTGGAATTGCACAATGAACTCCAAGATGCAAATGGAGCAGAGCTGATAAAAGTGTGAGGCCTCTTGCCCGGGATCCATTTTGGGCCCATTGCTGGATTGCTGGGGTGCAGCCCCAAGGGGTTCTGGCATGGCCCAGGCTGGATCCCTTCAATAAATCCCTTTTTATTCTTTTACTCTGCCCAGTCTCTGCTTCCAGGTCAGCCTTTCTAGGGAACACTTTCACTGCTGTAAACAGGTCTGGTCCTGGGGAAGGAAGAATGTGCTGAAGAACAACACAAGTGCAGCAGTTCATGGAATCATGGAATGGTTTGGGCTGGGAGGGACCTCAAAGCTCATCCAGTTCCACCCTAGGGATACCTTCCACTGGACCAAGTTGCTCCACCCTGGCCTTGGACACTTCCAGGGAAAATGCATTCTGAGGCTGCTCTAATGAAAGACAACTTAATTGCCAGAGGAGGAGGCACTGAGAAATGTATTTATAAATCCAGACAAGAACTGAGGCTCCTTCCTGCTCAGATCCCAGCAGATCTAGGCTCCATTGGAACCTTCCTCTGGGCATGGAATCATTGAGCTGCATCATCCAGCAGCCTCTGGAAAGAAAATGAGCCTTGTGTGAAACTCCCTGGTGTCAGAGAACGAGGGAAAGGGGGAGGTGCTCCATGTTTTGGTGCCTTCCCCAGTTTTCCCTGCTGATCCTGGCAGGATCTGTGGGAGCACAGCACATCCCACAGCAGGGGAAGGCACAGCTGGGGATCTCCTGTGCCTGTGGGACACACACAGCTCCGTGGGATGGACACACAGCTCTGTGGGATGGACACACAGCTCTGTGGGATGGGAGGGGATGGACACACAGCTCCAAGGAATGGACACACAGCTCCCTGGGATGAGAGGGGATGGACACACAGCTCTGTGGGATGGACACACAGCTCTGTGGGATGGACATACAACTCCCTGGGATGGGAGGGGATGGACACACAGCTCTGTGGGATGGACACACAGTTCTGTGGGATGGGAGGGGATGGACACACAGCTCCATGGGATGGACACACAGCTCCAAGGGATGGACACACAGCTCCGTGAGATGGACACACAGCTCCGTGAGATGGACACACAGCTCTGTGAGATGGACACACAGCTCTGTGAGATGGACACACAGCTCTGTGGGATGGGACAGAAGCATCCCAAGGCACAGGGAGCACCAGCTGGAATCACTGCAAGAACCTTCTCTGTCATTTCTGAAATGCTGAAGAAGGAAGTTCCTGAAAACTAAACCTCAGCATCTCACCCATCTTCCAGAGGAAGTTGGGGAACTATGAGCAAGTCAACCTCACCTCAATCCCAGGGAAAGCCCTGGAAAAGGATCCCCATGGAAGAATTTTATACCTATATACAGGAAAAGAAGGTGACTGGGCCAGCCAGCAGGGCTTTGTTAAGGAAAGATGCTAGGAAAGGTGTAAAAAATAGCTTTTGTTATTATTTTCCTTCCAATTTTGAGTTCTGTTCTGCCCCTTAATGCATCTCCAGTCCAAGAGGAATATTTCCCTTTGCGCTCTGTGGTAGGAAGTAGCTCTTGAGAGCCTCTTTAACCTTCATCAGGGAATTTGAGCTTATTTCCCACAAATGACAGGATAAGATTGCCCTCGTGTGGCTTACAAGAGAAATAAAGGCAGGAAAAAAGCAATAAAATAAAATAAAATAAAATAAAATAAAATAAAATAAAATAAAATAAAATAAAATAAAATAAAATAAAATAAAATAAAATAAATAAAAAAGTAGTTTGGCAAACTCTGGTTCTTGCTGTCCTTCTCACAGACACTGCCCCTTCCATCATCTTATCCTTTTGCATTCCTTGAGAGAGCTGCACCTCAGGGAAGACAAGTAACAGCTGCTGTGATTCCAGAGAGGACAACAAGTGTCCCTGGAGGGACAGACAAATAAGACAGGACTGAGAAAAATAAACAGAATATAGATATGATTGAGGTGAGGATGAGAACAGTCCTTGGATTTGTAGGGAGTTGATAAGAGGTAACACAGCTGCCCCACGGCTGTGAGTGTCCAGGGAAAGGTTGGATGGGGCTGGGAGCAGCCTGGGACAGAGAAAAGTGTCCCCACCCATGGCAGGGTAGAACAAGATGGGCTTTAAGGTGTTTCTTTCAACCCAAACTCATTCTGGGATTCTGAGATTCCAAGAACTGCAGCAAAGGGTTGATTAAAGGGAAAAATTTTCAAGAACAGGTGAAGCTTGGGACATTTATGAGGAAATTGTGGAATTTCCCAGGTTTGTAGGGCCTTAAGAATGAGTCAGACAAGCACGTCCCAGGAATGACTTGGAAAGAATTGCTTCTGCTTTTGCAGGAAAATTCAAATCTGTAGTTCAAGGTAAATCTGTGTGGATCAAGAGCACACAGATCTATCAATGGATGGATCTAGCTATCCATAGATAGATCTGTAGACCACCTCAAATCTGGATCAACAGATCTGTAGCTCACCAAATGTGAATCCGTAGATCTGTATCTTACTATAAATCTGCTTGCATCAATAGATTTGCAGCTCACTATAGATCTGTCTGCATCAAAAGATCCATGACTGAGCAANTCCTAGCAAGCTCAGAGCTGGAATCATAAAAGAGCTGGGAATCACCAAAAGAGCTGAACCCCTGATTCACTCAGGCTGAGCTTGCTAGGATAGCCTGGCTGGGAGCCTGCTGGAGATCTCCAGGACAAGCAGTCCCTCACAGGACCCGCTCTCTGGGAACACCTGCGGCAGCAGGAGCTCTGACTGACCCCTGGACCCAGCACACATTACAGCAGCCGTGTGAGCTGCTCTGATTTCACAGGGACACATCTCCTGTGGCTCCTGGTCGCACTTGCAGCCTCTGTTTCTCCCCTTTCACTCCTAAGGCACTGAACCAAGCAAGCAAGAGCCACCCCCAGAGCTGCACATTCCAAATATGAGCTCTGGAACTGCACATTCCAAACATGAGCTCTGGAACTGCACATGAGCTTTGGAGCTGCACATTCCAAATATGAGCTCTGGAGCTGCACATTCCACCATGAGCTTTGGAGCTGCACATTCCAAATATGAGTTCTGGAGCTGCACATTTCAAAGGTGAGCTCTGGAGCTGCACATTCCAAAGGTGAGCTCTGGACCTGCACATTGCAATTTTGAGCTCTAGANGTTTTTACTTCAAGCCTTGCTCAGGCATCAGTTTTCCTTTGATTTGAAGACCAGGATAAACACTCATATTGCAGCTCATGGACTCTTACCCTGGCCTCTACTAGATCTGGAGAAATTCAAAGGAACTTTGTGGACTTCAGATAAATTCTACAGATTTTTGTTGTATAGATTTTTCATAGAGCCACAGAATCATGGAATATCTCGAGTTGGAAGGGACCCAGGGAGATTATTAATAGAGTCCAACTCCTAGTCCTGCACAGACACCCCAACAATCCCACCCTGTGCCTGAGAGCATTGTCCAAATGCTCCTGGAGCTCTGGCAGCCTCGGAGCTGTGCCCATTCCCTGGGGAGCCTGGGCAGTGCCAGCACCTCTAGGGGAAGAACCTTTTCCTGATATCCAACCCAAACCCTCCCCTGCCAGAGCTCCAGCCATTCCCTGGGGTCCTGTCCCTGTCACAGAGAGCAGAGACTGGAGCTGTCCCTCCCCATACTCCAGTCTTTAATCTCACTGTACAAATCTCTTCCTTCACTTTCCTCTGCCTCAGGTGCCTCTGTCACCAGCCCAGGGATTTTCCCTCTCCCAAAGTTCTTTCTTTTTCAATCCTCCCCTGACCTGTGTCCTGGAGAGAAGCCTGTGACCCAGGTGAGGGACATGGGGGACTCCCAGAGGATCCCCACAGTGAGGGATGGTGCCCGTGGTGTCCATGGGGTGAGGACTGCTGTGACCCACCTGGGGACAGTGGGCACAGCTTCTGTAGGCACCTTTTGGAACACCCAGAGATGATTTCACAGTCCTGTGCAGAGCTTTATCAGGCAATAAACATTAACAATCCTCAGTCCAACTGCCAGAGTGTTGCTGGAATGGATTTGTTATTTTTATGAAGGAGAAGATGAAAGGCTGGTGGGAGAGAAGGCCCCAGTAACCTGGATACCACCTGACTGAACACCCATAAAAGTTCACCTCTCACCAAAATGAGAGTGTTTTATACCCAGCCCTTGTCGGTTTTGAGTGATCCAGCCTCAGGAACCAGGATCTGCAATTGCCCCTATTTCACACGGAACAAACAATAGTCCTGCCATAAACCCTTCAAGGAAGGGCTCCTGTTTTATTTGCATTCATTTCTCCAGCCTCTTTTCCAAGCCAGCTCCTGACATCCTGTACTGACAAACCCCACAGGTGACTCTCAGAGACAGTCCCTGATTTAACTGATGGCTCTTTTCTGATGCTGCTTCTCATGGGGAGCTGCAGAATCTGGGACCCCAACAGAGGCAAGGCTGCCACAGGCCCAGCAGGCTCAGGAACACTGAGTGTGTATCTCCAGCAGCTGCTCCTGGATCTTCCCCAGTGACCTCTCCAGACTCCAAAATCTCTCCTGCAGTTGGCCCAGCCCCCCCAGTGCCTCTGGCAGCCAAATCCTCTCTGGTTTTCATCCCCTCGCACACTTGCAGACTCCTGGCTCCCAAGGCTCTTACCCAGCTGGTCAGCTCCTCTGGCTGGACACTCCCTGGGATCACATCCCCACACACCCACACAGCTCCAGCCCCTGGCACACCAGCCCTCCACCCACAGTCCCACTCTGTGGAGGCTCTCACACCTCCCTGCAAAGGGAATAAATGGTCCCTCACCCAGGAAAGGATTTAGGAATGGAGGTTAATGAGAAGCCACATCACAGTGTGCTAATCAGGATCAGGATCACACTACCCAGTAAGCTCCTACACAGCACTGGCCACTCTTGTCCCCTTAGCCTAATTTTTTTTCCCCTGTGTTTGTCTCAAAATTCCATCAACCTCTCAATTTCCCCACTTTTGCTTCCTCCCCTGAACATCCTATAGTAAATCTAGTGGGATCCTGAACTTGCCTTCCCATGAACTTTACAATGTTTCCTACATCCCTATACAAGGAGAGTGAGAAGAGAGGAGAGAAAATTCTGTTGGGCTCATGGCAATGGATTTCACACCTGGACTACAGAATTGTGGAATATCCTGAGCTGGAAGATACTCACAGGGATCATCAGTCCAACTCCTGATCCTGCCCAGACACTCCAACAATCCCATCCTGTGCCTGAGAGCGTTCTCCAAAGGATCTTAAAGCTCATCCAGTGCCACCCCTGCCCTGGGCAGGGACACCTTCCACTCTCCCAGATTGCTCCAAGCCCTGTCCAGCCTGGCCTTGGGCACTGCCAGGGATCCAGGGGCACCCACAGCTGCTCTGGGCACCCTGTGCCAGGGCCCCACACTCTCACAGCCAGGAATTCCTTCCCAATGTCCCATCCAGCCCTGCCCTCTGGCAGTGGGAAGCCATTCCCTGTGTCCTGTCCCTCCATCCCTTGTCCCCAGTCCCTCTCCAGCTCTCCTGGAGCCCCTCTAGGCCCTGGAAGGGGCTCTGAGCTCTCCCTGGAGCCCTCTCCTTTCCAGATGAACCCCCCCCAGCTCTTCCAGTGTTGCTCCAGAGCACTGGGGCTCCATTCCTTGGAGCTCCAGCCGTGTCCCTCAGAGGCTTTGCTGACTGGCAATGACAAACCAGGTTTTGGTCACATCTTCAACGTGCCTGAGACACCCAGAGTTACTGTGGGACAGTCCCCTGGCACAATCTATTTTCTTCCTGGAAGGAAGAAAAGAATTCTCTGTGTGATGTTCTGTGAATTCATCTCTGCTGTTGACTTATCAGGGTTCAGACCTTCCACCCTCCCCCAAAAACAACCTGTTCAGCAGTTGGATTGCTGGAGTGGCACCTTTGTTATTCCTGCAAGTCTCTGTTGTTCTCTGTGCCTTTGTGTGCTCACTCAGCCACATCTGTCCCTGCCCACCTCACTCAGAGCCATCACAAGAGCTCTGTGAAGGTCTGAGTCAACAAGAGATCAAAGATAAGGAGTAGCTTTAGTGCACACAAAGGCAAATGATACCAGAGAAGGGGAATTCAGCTAAATGATTGGGCAGCGGGTTCAGAATAATCATAAATATTTCTTTTTCACCGATAAACATGCACCACATTTGGTACAAGCTTCAAAAAAAAAATTCTTCAAGAGGTATTAAAAGCCAAGAAGTTCATAAGCAAACTGAGACATGGATCCTTGAAGAATCACTGGATGTGCCTTTCTGAAGAATCTGGAAATAACAGACCCTCCCATGATTAATCTGTCCCTCACAGTTGCCCCCCTCAGCCTTTTCTTCTCCCCTTCCCCAGATTAAAGAAGTTCATCTCCCTGCACCTGATGTGCCACAGACCCCTCACCACCTCGGTCACTCTGAACTGGATTTTCCAGGATTTTTTCCCCAAGTATCTCCCAGGAGAGGAGTTGGATGTTGGAGATACCAAAAAATAAAAATTTCCTGGGGTAAATCCCCTGTGTGACAATTCAGGCCTCAGCTGGGAGACACCAAACTATGGTATATTTGGTATTTAAAGCAGATGAATGCTAACAGGGATATTTGGATTCATTCTGTCACCTCATCCACTGGAACAGCAAAGCAGAAAATTTATTGATCTGGTCAAAAAGTGTCTCACCATAACAGGACTGAAAACAGCAATAAAATACCTTCATAATTAATTCTGATTCCAGTGCCTGATAGTGCAAATATCCCAGGCAGAGGAGAGCATGGGATTTGTCTTTCAGACTCCTGGGAAAAAAAAAAAAAAGAGAAAAGCATAGATCCTGGAAAGATCTAAGAGTATTCCTATCCCAGTGATGATAGTTTTTACCAGAACACAGCAGTGATGCAAAATATTTAATGTAGATTCTCCTTGGCTATGCCGTCGTTTTTATGGACTTTTTATTGCTCAAAAACCAAATCAGGTCATTCCTGGTATTTCCTCTGACCCTTTAGTTAAAATGTTACCCCAAGGACAATCACATCTTTGTGTGCTCAGTGTTTGCTGAGCACTCTGGGATTCTTGGATTTGTGTGAGGTGGGATCAGAGCCCCACCCAGGGGTGACACCAACCCCATCAACACTGCCTGCAATCATTCTGCATTTTTTCCATGAAATTTCATCCAAAAAAAAAGCTTTGTTTAAAATTAGCAAAAGCTTCTGTTCTATTTCCTAGGTGGGGGCAGGTCAGAAGTTCAGTGATGTTGAACAAAAAGGACAGAAAGAAGGGTGAGTGAGAACTGAAACGGGCTGCTCAGAGAGGTTGTGGAGTCTCCATCCCTGGAGACATCCAAAAATCATCTGGAAATGGTCCTGGGCACTCAGGACCCAGGGAGGCGGGACTGGATCACCCTCAGTGTCCGTTCCAACCTCAACCACTCCAGGATTCTGTGAAGAAATGGGTTTGAGCCTTCATATTTGTGAGCATTTTAAAGGAAATATTTTTGCTGGTAAAACAAGTTCATCTCCTGCTTGCTTCAAATTCTGTCTGGATTTTTCCATTTAGGGAAAATAAAAAAGACAAAAAAGAGGGAAAAATAATTAAAAAAAAAAAAAAAAAAACCAACTTCCTGAAATACAGGAAGAATATGGGCAAACTACAAAGTGATAATGGCCAGAGGGGTGGGAAGACAGAGATTCATGGGAACAGAAGCAGATAGACAAAAAAATTTCTGGATAGAAAGGATACAGGGGTGAGACTAGAGGGTAGTGTGGGTGGGAATTGAAAAGAAATTATGACTGCTTTAGACAAGGGGGAACGTCTTAAGCTGAAGGGACATAGATTTAGATGAGATATTGGGAGGAAATTTCTCCTTGTGAGGGTGGTGAGGCCCAGAGCAGCTCCCAAAACCTGCTTCCAGGTGCATAAAAACCTCCACCTACAAAAAGGGGCCAAACACACTGGAATTAGAGGTGTTTCAGGCACAGTTCCCTGAGCTGCAGGGGAACTGTCCCACGCCTGGCTTTGGGCTGCTCCCACTCTGTGTCCTCACACTTACTGCCCGTGGAAGGAAGGAGCCAAAGCCCAAATTAAAGTTGATACAAAAGATAGATTAAAAGAACAGCCAAGAAACACTCATGCTCGAAAAAGGCAGACCCAAGGAGTGGCCATGCTAAACAGTTCCTGGAAAATGTAAAGTAGTCAGTGGAAAAATTTGAATATACATGAAGGTCTAAGAATATGCAATAGGTTGATGTAACAGGTATTTAAGGATACATTAAGGTATTTACTGTCTCCGAAGTAGCAGGTGTGCTCTTGGTGAAATGCCAAACACCCGGCCGTTTAACCCTTTGCTTTATTTCTGCCTCCTGCTGTCTTTTTATTAAACCTTTTAAATTTTACCAGGAAAGTGAACCTTGTTTTTCACCTGCAGCACGCTCATTTCTCACATCCCAGTTCTGGTCCGAGGCTCCCGTGAGGAACCGGATCGGAACCAGGTCGGAACGGGATCGGAATGGGATCGGAGCCAGATCGAAACAGGACAGGAACTGGATCAGAGCCGGATCGGAATGAGATCAGAACAAGATCAGAACGGGATCAGAATGGGATCGGAATGGGATCGGAACTGGATTGGAACGGGATTGGAACGAGATCGGAGCCAGATCGGAACAGGATCAGAACTGGATCGGAATGGGATCAGAACTGGATTGGAATGGGATGGGAACTGGATGGGAACTGGATGGGAATGGCATCAGAATGGGAACAAAGCCAGATCAGAACAGGATCAGAATGGGATCTGAACAGGATCAGAATGGGATCCAAACGGGATCAGAATGGGATCGGAATGGGATCAGAATGGGATCGGAACCAGATGGGAACTGGATGGGAACGGAATCGGAATGGGAACGGAGCCGGATCAGAACAGGATCAGAATGGGATCTGAACAGGATCAGAATGGGATCCAAACGGGATCAGAATGGGATCGGAACAGGATTGGAACCGTATTGGAGCCAAATCGGAATCAGATCGTAACGGGATCAGAACCGGATCGGAACAGGATCAGAACCAGATTGGAACGGGATCGGAACCGGATTGCAGCTCCGAGAGTAAATGCATGTTCTGCTTCCAAAAGGTGGCAGCACCGAGCAGCGGCCCCGCCGCTCCCGTCACCGCTCGCCTGCACCGCCGTCACCCCGCGGCGACATCGCGCTCCAAGCTGGGGCCGGGGCTGCCTTCAGGGGGAAGGCACCCTTCTGAGGAGAGAGGCTCCTTCCTGAGGAGAGAGGCTCCTTCCTGGGGAGAGAGGCTCCTTTCTGGGGAGAGATGCTCCTTTCTGAGGAGAGACGCTCCTTTCTGGGAAGAGACGCTCCTTTCTGGGGAGAGAGGTTCCTTCCTGAGGAGAGAGGTTCCTTCCTGAGGAGAGAGGTTCCTTCCTGAGGAGCGACACTCCTTTCTGGGGAGAGAGGTTCCTTCCTGAGGAGAGAGGCTCCTTTCTGGGAAGAGATGCTCCTTTCTGGGGAGAGAGGCTCCTTCCTGAGGAGAGAGGCTCCTTTCTGAGGAGAGACACTCCTTGCTGGGGAGAGAGGCTCCTTCCTGAGGAGAGAGCCTCTACCGTCGTTCTTTGTCTTTCCGCAAGGCGCATGCGTAGCGTGCCGCCATCTTGGGAAGGACGGCCTGGTTCGTGCACCCGGGCTGCCATCTTGCGAGTGGTGTGGTGTGTCGTCATTTCCTGTACGCTGTCACCATCTTGAGTGCGGCGCAGTGAGTGTCTTCCCGTCCGCCATTTTGAGTGTTCTGACACGTGACTGCCTATCGCGGTCGCCATCTTGAGAGTGGAATGACGCTACTTCCTGCCTCCGCCGCCATCTTGAGTGTCCTTGCCACGTGACTTCCGGCAGCGGCAGCCCAATGCCTCCTGGCAACAGCGCCGCTCCTCCGTGGCTCCGTGCGGTCCCCGCCCGACACTGCCACCACAGCCGGGACCCGCGCCTGGTGCTCCCACGCTGTGCCCGGGCACCGCGCGTGCGCCAGGGCCGGCGGCGGGCGGCGGCGGGCTCGGAAAGCGCCACGGCCGTGCTCCGAGAAGTCACTGCGCATGCGCCTGTTTCTGAGCTGCAGTACCGCTTTTGGTCTGCGGGTGGGGCCAGAGAGCCGTTTGAGCCAGCGCGCATGCGCGCCTGCCTGCCTGCAGTACCAGCGTCAGCCTGCAGGTGTCAGCTCTTTGGAAAGAAACCTCTGGTGTTTGTGGCTTCATTTTCCTGACAATATCAAATAAAAAATAAGTAAAGTGAGGGCAAAAAGGTTCTTTGGCAGCGGCCCCTGGGGTTTCTGGGGTACACATTCCCAAGTGTGTCCCAGCATCCACCTGACAACACCATTTATCGCCTTGCTTGAGGTTGCAAGACCTGTTTCTCTGTGTGTGTGAGCATGATATGAAATAAAAAAATAAGTAAAATGAGGGTTATAAGGTTCTTTGGCAGCCCTGGCAGGTGGCAGGGCCCCTGTGGGGTTTGGGATACACATTCCCACGTGTGTCCCAGCTGATGGCATCGCTGTGGACTCCAGCACGGAGCTGTGTTGTGCTGCCAGGAGAGTTGCTTGGAAAAAGAATGAAAAAAAAAACCTAAACTAAACAAAACAACCAGGAAAAACTCACCCAGGCAGGCAGCAGCGTGCTCTGGCATGGCCAAGGTTTCCAAGGCTACTGCAGCCACACTGCCAGACGGGACAGAGCCGCTTTTGGGGTCGTTTTGTACAATTTTTAGCGTTTGAGTTGGTAGAGCCACTCGCGGCTCAGGTTTTGTGTTGGGGGGGAAATAGGGGATTTAATTATTTGCAAGCCTTGCAGGTTGGGGCTGGGCAATGGGAGCTTTCCTAAAGGGCTCGGAGGGGTGTTTCCAGCTGAAATCCAACACCACCATCATCGGGAGCCACCGAGGGGCCGACATCGTCCTGCAGGTAGGGCCGGGCAGGACGTTACGAATATGATTCTGTCTGTCCAGTTTAACAAACAACAAAATCAAATTTAGCAGCAATTTTTAATTCAATTAAAAAAATGAATGCAATCAAGTGTATTAGGTATATGTATTTAAGCATATACAGAATATGGCAATAAGTGATTCAGTATAATTTGGGTTCGTATGAAGCACGAGCAAAACCAATCGGGGTGCAGGGAGAGCTCCTCACCTTGCCTCATGTACAAAACAAATTAAGCCGTAAATCCACATTTATATACTATATGTTAGTACATATTCATCAATATTTTCTGTAAATCTCCTCCTACTTTCAATTCCTAAAATCTACGTCTCTGTATTGCATTGCTCATGCCCTTGTTATGAATATGGAAGTGATTCAGTATAATTTGGGTTCGTATGAAGCACAAGCAAAACCAATCGGGGTGCAGGGAGAGCTCCTCACCTTGCCTCATGTACAAAACAAATTAAGCCGTAAATCCACATTTATATACTATATGTTAGTACATATTCATCAATATTTTCTGTAAATCTCCTCCTACTTTCAATTCCTAAAATCTACATCACTATATGGCATTGCGCATGCCCTACTGGTACTCGGGGATCTTCCAACCCTTTTGGGG